>OZ016468.1:6035247-6265247 GCA_963966625.1 Caenorhabditis zanzibari | reverse complement strand
AAGCCACAGTTGGGACGACAAGATACCGTTTGGGCATCTAGATGGTCTGGAAAATTTTGAAATTTTCGCGCGCGCTGGCCTAAAAAAAATCCGAGTTCGGCCTCGTTTTCCCTTATTTTTGCTGTTTTTCTCGTTTTTCGTATAATTTATTAGAATTTTCTTGCTCTTCTCAAAAATTTCGATACATTTTCAGTATGAAAGTATTTTGTCCTAATAAATCAGACGAAAAACGGGAACAATAGCGAAAATAGGAGAAAATGAGATGCCGGACTCGAATTTTTCTAGGCCAGCGCGCGAAAATTTCAAAATTTTCTAGGCCATCTAGATGACAAAACGGTATTTGGTCGTCCAAATTGTGGCTTTTTGGACAAAATTCAGAATTTCTTTTTAGTAAAATAATAATGAGAGTTAAATGAAGGTTCGATTGAGAAAGTATTAAATGAAATCTTTGATTACCAAACACGAGCCCAAAATTATAAAACTTTCAAAAATTTTCCGAAACTGGAAAACTTTTGAATTGGATTATCTTGCTAACATCCACTAATACCAGAAATCAAAAGTTCATTGATCAAAATTGTCTCTTTTTGTCAGAATCAACAAAGTTATTTGACTTCTCTATTGACTACTCTAGATATTCTGAAACAGAAAATCCGAAAAAGATACTTCCTCGTTTTCCATCCAAAATAATCAGATGCAGAGAGCCACAGACAAAACATTTTAGGGTTTGGAAGAGGAGGATGAAATGGGAAACGGAAGAATTTAGAGAGAGTTAGAGTACGTTTGTCCTCTCTTCTAAAGGCTTCTGATGATGAGGTAATCGAGAGTTATCTCTGCGTCTCTAAGTTATCTATTATCATTAAAACTGATAAGAGACTCAGAGAAATAAGGAATTTGGAAGGTTTGGAAAGAAAAATGTTTTTGTTTGAAGCCTTCGAATGGAGTGGTGAGAGTAACTCAATTTCAGTTTTATTATGTGTGCTCCTGTGAGAAGAAAAAGAGAAAAAAACGACACCAATGTGTGTTTGGAATATCAATTCAACCCTTTTTTCTCTCTAATTTGATAAAAATAGGGTTAACTCTTTCTAGAAGATTTCAGAATTGCTCTCTTAAAAACGACAATAGAATGTTATCTCATAATTTATGAAAGTTCCCATGCTCAATTAGATTTGAGAATCTTGTTTTTGTGTCCAACGATGAATCATCATGAATAGAGATGATTAATCTGGAGAAAAAGTTGAAAGTAAAAATTGGAGGATCAAGATTTGAAAAATTGAGGATTCTGAGAGCAGAGATGCTATAGCAAGAGAGATAATCTAAAACTAAAATTTAGATTTCCTGGAAACAGAAAATTAAAAAAAAAAACTATTTCCTCCAGTAACTGGGTTTTCGAATCAAAGCTTTGTTTAATCCGCATCTGGTTCCTCGAATGTTAGAAAACAGACTAAAATTCCAGAATTTCCCAGAAATTCGATACCTAAAAATTCGAATTATATCAGCCTGGGGGAAAATGAAAACTGTTTCAAACGACGTTGATAATTATCCGAAAATTTTTTGACTATTTCAATTAAAATTTTTCAACTTACTGCTACGTATCCAACCAATAAATAACACCTTGATAACAGAGAAATCGGCTCAAACCCAATATTTTTTGCAAAATTTTTCAGTTTCAGTCAGTGTCCTTTTTATTCTGTAACTTATGTGCGGAACGAATTGTAATACTGTGAATAGCATATCAAAAACTCTGCTCAAAAGGATTAATGACACAATTTTTCATTGAAAAAAATGTCAACTAGAAACAAAAAATACAAAGAACATCGTCATTCATGCTTACGTAACTCTTCATTGTTTATGTGTGGATTTCGAAAAGAAAAGTTTGCAGAGATTAAAATTCTGGAATTAAAAAAGAGAGAAGAGAGATCTGTTGAGAGTAGACAAATGTCTAGGATTGAGGATCAAAAGAGCAAGATTTTTGAGAGATTGAAATAAGAATTAGCTTGTCAGCGTTGCTGCAAACTTTTGTAGTCTGACAGCTACAATTCATATTCAGGAGATCAAATTTCGATCTACTGGACTTCAAACTATAAATGGGGGACTAAAAAACTTTGAAACCTTCCAAAAAACTTTCCAAAAACTGACTTGCAATAATCCGAATCCACCTGTCCGATCCAGAACTTTGAGCAACCTGAATAGGATTTGAAAAAGAAAAAAAAGCGAAAAGCAAAAAATGAGTAAAAATGTTCAGACGAAGTTGAAAACTGGAAGATCTAGATTTCAGAAAATAGAATAAAGACAAGTGATATTCTGACAATAAACATGCAATAGCAAGTGAGACAATCGAAAACTAAATTTTGAATTTTCTGGAAACATAAATTATTTTTAAAAATTATTTTCTACAGTAACATGGTTTTCTAATCAAAGCTTTCTTAGATGAGAATCTCCATTAGAAAACTAACTAAAAATCTAGAATTTTCCAGAAATTCGAAACCTCAAAATCAGATAAATTCGAATTCTATCATCCTGGGAGAGGGTAAAAAATGTAAGAAAAAACCTAATGGAAAAATGAAAAAAGCGAAGAAAATAATGAGAAAATGTGTCGTCTTTCCTGTCGTATTCCGTTTCTTTTGTCCCTATTTTTTGTAGATTCTGAAAAAGAAAACATTTGAAAAAAAATAGTGAAAAACTGGAAGAAAAACGATGACGAAGCAATAGAGTATCTTCATTTTTCAGATATTCTGAAAAATAATGATTAAAAATTGGCGGAACGAACAAAATGTTTTCAAAAATTATTCTCGATTTCAAAAGGAAATTTCTCCTTCTGTGCGCCTTTAAATATAAGAACCCTCGCGGTTTAAATGAAAACAGAAAAACAAAACGAGATCCAGAAAACTGGGATGAATGAAAATGGAAGAAGACGGATAGGAGAGAGAAATAAGAGAGATTGAAAAAGAAGAACATGAGACTTAATTTAGAAGAAAAATAGAGTCTAAACATTTTCAGAGTAAACAGTTTACCTATCTGACCACGCCCCTTTCTCTGGAGTCGGAGAAACTTTTGATGGAAAAAGTCAGTCTAGACACTCGAAAAATGTGTCTGGTACCATAAAAAATTGAAATTTAGGAGTTAATGGCACGCGAATTTCGGAAGAAACAACTAGCTTCCCAGACAGAGGTTATTGGTCGAAGAAGCAGAGAAATATACAAAGAATTAGCAGATCAAAGTGGGTATGCTACACTACAATGCGCATAATTAGCAGACCAACGTGGGTCTGCTACGCTACAAACTACAATGCGCACAATTAGCAGACCAACGTGGGTCTGCTACGCTACAAACTACACTGCGCATAATTAGCAGGCCAATGTGGGTCTGCTATGCTACAAACTACATTGCACATAATTAGCAGACCAACGCGCGTGCTGCACGATTAGCTAATGTTGCGTTGTAGTTTGAAGCGTAGCAGACCAATTCTGCTCTCACGTTGGTCTGCTAACTTCCTTTTGTAGTTTGTAGTTTAGCAGACCAATGCGGTTCGCGAAGATAGATTGTGAGCGCGCGTTTGTCTGCTAATGTTGCAGTGTAGTTTGTAGCATAGCAGACCAACGTGGGAATTGGCCTGCTACGCTACAAACTACATGATTCATCAGTTCTTTGGTCTTCTAATTGGATTCTGCAAATTTTCACATTTTCCAAGAAATTTCAAGGTTGTTTTGGCGGATTTCGCAGTTTCCGGAGTCTGGCATCTCAATTTCTTTTTGCTACCTAATCCCTATTTCAACAGAAATCTTTCAAAATTCAGATTGTGAACCTACGTTACAAATATCTTAAAACTTTGAATAAATCCATAGAAACATCAATTAAAGTTCGAAGAGAAACTATTATTATTATTTCTCATCTGAATCCTCAGAAGACGTGGGAGGGAGGTAAGGAAAAGGGAGATTGAAACGGAAAGCGAATGACCTTCCCCTCCTCCTTTCATTCCATTTCTTCCAAAAATAGCCGCAGGGACCAAAAACTTATGAAAAGGGATTTAAAGAGGAGACATAGGGGCAAGAAATTATGAAAAGAAGAAGTGGGTCAAAAAAAGGAATGAAAAAGAATGAAGAACGGGTGTGGGAAATTTATGAATGGAGAGGGGTGGTGAACTTTTGACTTGAATTTTGGGTCAAGACTTTGTTTTTTTTTTGAGCTGAAGGAAAATATAGCAAATTTATTTATAGTTCGGGTAAAAGAAGTGGGTCTGGTAAACATAGAAAAATTTAAAAGGGTTTTTTTCTGAAAATTTTGATTTCAGAATTCAAAAATTGAATTCAAAATATAAGACTGTTTCATTAATACAAAAAAGTTAAAATAATTCGAATTTTTTGGTGTGTGATTTCTGTTAGTTCTTTTTTGATTGTAGCACTGTAATGCGCCAAAGTTATACCATATTTTTTGGTTTTTAAGAAAAATCATTCGATGGAGCGATTTTGCACACTATTGCAAGTGAGATTTTGAATATAGAAAAAGTACCGTAATTTTTTCTTAGAAAATACCGTAGTTCTCAATCAACAGTCTGAGCTTCCGAAAAACAAATTCAGGAGACTCCAATGGAGCGTATTTTCTTTAATTTAAGTTGGTTAAAAACCTGCGTCTTGATGTAACATGAAAATACAAAAAACTCTTACAACTTTTTTGAAACCGAAAAGTTTCTAAGTTTTGTGATCTATCTGCTCTGTTTTTGACTCAAAACTCAATTTTTATATTTTCATCTAGACTTGTTTTGATTTTTGATTACCTCGCCTTTTTTGATTAAATATGAGAAATTAATGCACAAATACGCAATTACGATTAGCTCAAATTGGCTTGATCAAAAAGTAGGTCAAAAGAAAACAAAAAAACAAGAAAGATGCTTTTGATTACAGTAATCTTTAGTGTCTACGTGACTTCTTTCGAGAATTTTCTGGAGTTTTTCTAGAGTGAAAAAGACGATATTGAGACAAAAAGAAGAAGAAATGAGAGAGGGATATGAGTGGTTTTGATTGCAGTTCATAAATGATTTATTAAGAGAAAAAAGAAGAAGAAAAGGATTTCGAAAAAAGAAAAGAAGAAGAAGACTTCAGAAGGGAAATCAAGAGATCCCATTCTGTTTCTGTTTTTTTTTGTTGCTTTTGATGGTGGTAGATTACGTCACAGAATCTGGAAGATTTTGAAGATTCTGTGTCAGATGTAGTGTCTGCGTACCATGCGTCAAATCTTACGACAGTTCATATTTTAAGTCTGTTTTTGGACGGAAATCAACCATTAGAACAGTTGGCGTATCTGAAGCTGTTGTTATTTATAGCTTCAGCTTACAGGATTTTCTCAACAATTAAAATGTTGCTGTACCATCACCTTGAAATTATCAAAAACCTGGTCGATTGACCAGTTCACTTTTCGAAAAAAAAAAGTTACGGTTTCAAATGGAAACCAGAAATTTCCTATTCTGTATTAGATTGTTTTGATCGCCAATTGTTATTTTTAATGAAGAAAGTTTTCAGTTTCACATGAAATTTATATAAATCAAGTTTCAAAGAATGACTGATTGTCTCATTAGACCACTTGTTTTTATGAATCACAAATTCTGCTGAAACTTCAAAGGGGATTGCGGGCGGTATGAGTTTACGGTTCAATATATGCAAAATTTCATGCTGATTCCAAATATCACACTGAAAACGCTCAAAGTTTCTTCTCTGACTTAAAAAAAAAAACGCGGTTAAAGTTGCAGAAAAGTTATCCCACTTGGCCTGACTTTTCTCGTGAACAGTGCAAAACAAAACTTGTAATCCACTTGGAAAGCACGACAAAAGATCGGCCACTAGGGATACCTTTTTTGAAACTTTGACGGCGTGTTTTGGGTCAAAGAAGAATTTTTGAGCGTTTTCATTGTGAAATTCGGGATCAGCATGAAATTTTGCATTGATTAAACCATCAACTCATTTTACCCGGAATCCTCTTTTTAAAAACTTGCAAAGAAAAATGCAAAAAGTTACGGTTTCAAGTTGAAAACAAAAAATCCTATTTTATATTAGATTGATCTGATATCCATATTTATGTTTAATGAATCAACTGAAAAACTAAATTTTCAGTTTCATTTACAATTTATAAATATCAATTTTGAAAGCATGACTGATTGTCTTAGTAAGCATTTGGATACCATTAAAAATTAGCTGAAACTTAAAAAAACGATTCTGAGAAAAAAGGCTTGCAATCTAGATTTATGAACCTCTCGGTTTGCACGAATACAAACCTAAAAATACCAATAAGAATCCAAAGAATAGTGACATGTTTGACAGACTCTCGTCCAATTATTTCTTTTCTTTTTCAGGAACCAGAAAGGAAACATGAAAGGAGAGAGACAAGATCAGATTTCCCTTCTCTTTTTTCTTCTGAAACCACTGTCAGAACTAAATGGATTAGAAAAACACAGGTTTGGATTTCAGAAAATGTTCCCACAAAGTTTGAGGAATAAAAAATAGAGAGGGAGGCGAAAAAAAAAAGAAAATGATGATGATGAGAGAAAAATGTAAAATAAGAACATGTGAGTGGCTATTTCAGAGAGTTAACTAAACATGTTTGTTTCTTTTTTCGGAAATAAAACGAGTCAATGATCTACGATGAGTTTAGGACATCGGAGGGAGGCGGAGAAACTAATGAGGATGGTGCAAATGCGCTCGATTAAGAATCTTTTTTCATAATTTTGCACTACGGACTTCCAAAAAATAGCTCATCAGAATCAATAATCATGACATAAAATGTTGTGTTCCGATTTTCTAATTCCACTAATTCGCGTTTAGTGAGAAGAAGCCAGACAAAAACTTCAAGAATCAGATGAAGGGGAAAATTTGAACGGACCAAGTGCAGGGTCTGAAAATTTCAGAAATGAGGTAATTGAATATAAAATAACTTCCGGAAAAAAGCAGCTGAATTAGGAAATAATTAGGGAAAATTGTAACTGATCTTTTTAGTCTGGGAAGTTTTATTCAATTTTGTTTGAAAATAGTACAAAAATATGGAACGAAAACACGTACTTCACACTAGAGAACCATTTTCGTCTCGCAAAACAAAAGCAAAAGAGAAATCCGTCGAGCCGGATTCGAACCAGCGACCTAAGGATACCCACTGACTCTACAGTCCTCCGCTCTACCAACTGAGCTATCGACGGCACGGCGGGGAGGGTGGCCGAGGGCAATGATATTGAATGGGTTTGGCGGCATTCGAGTGGGAGCGGGAAGGAATTTTACCCTTTGGAGACTGAATTAAAATTCGAAATTTTCAAAAAGAGTGTAATCTGAAACTGAGAATCACAGTATTAAGCGCAAAAAAACGGTGTCAATAAAAGTGTGTTGGAATGTGTATCGAAGCGAATCGAGAATTCCTCCCCCGTCTCTGTCTCTCTTTCTCCTTCACTCCAGAATGATCTTGATACACATTAAAATTCAGAAAATACATACGTTTCCGGCTCTATCTCTTTTTTCTTCTTATTCCTTCTTGACTCAGAATGGCACACACACTAAATACGTATTAAAAATAGAAAGTGTTTGGAAGGAGAAGAAAGTAAAATGCCTTAAGAAGAAGAAAAAAAGGATCGGATGACTGAAAATGAATAGAAAAAAGGGAAGTTGTGGTGGAGAAGACAAATAAGAAGATTTTTTGGGGAAAGAATCCTTATTATAAATAGTATTGTACGGAGAGGGAGAGTCCTGGCAGATTTTTTTTGTCTTAGGATCGGATAAAACAAAAAGTGTCTTAAAATTATCAATAGTAGACATAATGGCAATTGAAACAGAAATTTCTTGTTATTTTACTCATATATCTATTTACATGTAGTGTTGGCATACTGTAATTCTATTCGAAGAAAAGTTTAGGATTAGAATGAAATTTTAGTGCAAGCTAAACTTCATTATGTTTTTTTTACGGTTTCAAGAAATCATAAACTTAATTTTTCCAAAATTAGCATCAATTCCAACTTTTTGTGATAAACTCTAACTCAGTATTCTATGATTAAAATTACATATTTTCGTTCCCACAGACAAATAAAGTACACAACTTCTCTTTTTCTCTTCCGGATGGATCTTCGAAATTAAATTAAACGATGAGGAGCAGCTAAACAAAATGGGAAAAAAGAAGGACTAAAGAGATTAAGAAGAGAGAAAGAATTGTGTTTTGAAAGATCCTCTTTTTTGTTTCAATGTTGTAGTATATCCAGAAAAAGAGTATCTAATTTGTTACGGTTCAACACACATTTTGTTGTAGTTTCTTGGAATGAATGATTTGTGAAGTAATTATAGATAATATGACACGAAAACATCAAATATTTTAAAAATAGTCTCGGTTTCAAAAACTTTAAATGGAACCGAACATTTTTATACTGTTTGGTTCTCGGCAAATAGCACATTGTACATGATGGCTCGAAAAGTGGCGCGAAAAGTTAAATAGAATTTCAGGCGTGCTATCAATATACAGAGCGTACAATTGGTTGCAATCTTAGAGGATTCCTACTGAAGAATCAATACTATGAAACTTTCTTATTTGCTTTTGAAACCGAACATTTTTGAGAGACCGTTTCAATTTTGAATTTCCTAAATTATCTGTTTCAAACTTTTCTCTTGTTCTTCTAGAAATTTTTAGAATGCTACACAGGTTTTGTGAATTTGTATTTCCCACTCCAACCATTCAAAACAATCTCTCTTTTGATAACCCATTTAGTTCTGAAAAAAAGAGAAAAAAAGACATGAAAACCTCATTTATTATTTCTTTTTTTTTGGCATTATAGTTTCGAAAAACCCGGACAATATAGACTAGAATTGGCGCGTATGAGTATCTGAAAACCTACATGTAAAAAGAGAAAATTGAGATCAAAAAATAGATTTAAAGTAGGATTACAGTCATTTTTTAAATATTCTCAAATGATCGTCCCAATTCCAGTATTTACGAAAATAACAATATGTTTGCACAAAAATCGTTAAAACTCGAGAAAATCGATTTTCAAAACGCCAACTTACATTTTTTCTAACCTATTTCAATGAATGTAGAATTTTTCACTGATTCAAATGCACCTAATATCGCTGCTCAAAACGCAATAGAAAATTTTTTATTAACAATTTTTCAATTGTCGCGCCGACCGCTGCCGCGGCAGCGGCGAGCGCGACAGCAGACTCAAGTCGGCAGCGGGCGGCGCGACAAAGTGCAATTTCGTTCATAAAAATTTTTCTATTGCGTTTTGAAAAGCGATATTAGGTGCATTTGAATCAGCGAAAAATTCTACATTCATTGAATTGGGTTAGAAAAAATGTAAGTTGGCGTTTTGAAAATCGATTTTCTCGAGTTTTAACGATTTTTGTGCAAAAATATTGTTATTTTCGTAAATACTGGAATTGGGACGATCTTTTGAGAAAATAAAAAAAAATGACTGTAATCCTACTTTAAAACAAAAGAAAATGTTATTTAAATATGAACACTACTATCCATCACCAAATCGATTTTGATCATTGGAATGGGGGCGTGAGTTGGAGATTCTTTTGACGGACTCTTTCGAGTTGGCATTGCTGAGCAACGGGTCTGAAAATAAGGGAGTTTTCAGGAAGACTGTGCGGGATTTCTTACCAATGGACGTTTTGGCTTCGGGCGACAGTAGGCGAGAACGGAGGATCGGAAGGATTTGTTCATGAAGCAATAGGTTATTGGATTGGCCAATGAGCTGACATAAGTGAGAATTGTGAGCGAAGAGTTGAGTCCGGGATTCCAAAGAGAGGTTGCCTGGAAAAATTTGAAAGTTGGGGAAGGAAAAATTTCTGTTTCTTGAAATCTAGGAGAATTCTGTGAAGAATTTGGAAGCCGATAGGATTTGAAACGTTTTACGCAGCAAATAATTCAAATGTACCGTTTCTCTGTTTTTTTCAACACTTAAAAATATATTCCTGAATTCTGAAAATGGATCATAACTTCTGTCAGAGATTTGAAGCATATTTTGTGAGTCAACTGTTGATGAGGATTCTAAAAAGACTAATTTCAATCCGTTTCAATTTCAAGAATGTGCTCATTTTGAGCTTATTGAGGTGCCCTACACAGTTTAAGGTAATTTGGTTTGTTCAAAAAAATCAGTTTCGTGAAAAACGAATAGGTAGAAAATTCAGCAGGGAAATTCATTCACAAACAGGACATTTTTCTTCAAAATAGTTATTGTCAGTGAAGTTTTTAGATTTCAGATCCCAAACTGGGAATCGTCGGTTCAAAAAACTGAAAACTTCCTAGAATCTTTCTGGTTTAAACTTCTTGAAATTCCTTAAAGATTCAGGCAGTAACTGACTGGAAAAGTTTAGTTTTTTTGGAAAGCTTATTTCTTTGGGAACTATTAACTTATCACGAAATTTGAATCAAAATATTTCTGTTAGTTTGTTTAGAAAGAAATCAGTTTCAGGGAAAACATATAGGTGGAATATTTAGTAGCGAAATTGATTCACAAATAGGACTTTTTTCTTCAAAATAGTTAATTTTGGTGAAAAACTAGTTTTTCAGATTTCAGATTCCAAACTTGAAATGTTCGGTCCATATAAGCGATTCTAACAGAAGAGTGAAAACACAACTTCCTATTGAAAATAAAATATAATATCAAAATATTTCAGTTTCATTGAAACTGTGAAATTTTTGAGTCAAGATACGTTTTTCAATGTACCATTCATGAAACTTATTCCATACTTACCGCCAAATCAGCCATCCTCAAAAGAAGCCAATACATGTACGACGGAACCCAGCAGAATGCGAAAACAATAACCAAAGTGATCAACATCCGAGTGACTTTTTTCTTGGCGATCAGAATCTTTTCCTGAAATCAAAATCATTGTTTTTTCAATTCAAAACTTGAAAACTCACTTGATTTGTGCTCCTCAAGAGCATCGTTGCATCGAAAGATCCACGTGGAGTTGAGAAAAACGAAGAGAAAGAAGAACGACTGGGACGTGCGGAGAGACCAGTTGTTTGGGGAATTGACAGAGAATTTTTCTCTTTGAATTGGAACTGAAATTTGAAAGTTTTGCTATAAATTTTTAAATGAGAAAACTTACAGTTTTTGAGACAACTTTCATACTTGGAACTCTTTGAACTGCACTCACAAACCAATCGGAAAAAGAGGCACGAGAAGGAAGTGCTGAAACAGGACGCTTTTTAATCTCGGAATTTTAAATTTTACTCACTTTTCTCGATCATCTGCTGTTCTACAGTAGGATGATCACTATTTATAGCAGTATTCAATGTGATTATCACATTTCCATAGAGCCCAACCATTAGAGCAAGTGGAACAAATAATAGGGTCTGAAAACCAAAGATTCGAAATAATCGGAAAATCTCAAAACTTACAAAGGTTAAATAAAGTTGATAAATGAAATCCACGAGGGGTCCTTTCGTTGAATCACATGTGAATTTTGAGCCAATTGGTACGGTATCGTAGAGAAAAAGGCTGGTGAGATTGGCGGAGAATGAGAAGCACCAGACGAGGGAGATTGTTATTAGAGCGCGTTTCTGGAAAAAAAATTATGTTTCAGAAGTGGGATTAGATAGAGGATCGGGGAGAAGGTTTCAGTCCAGGAAGGTTTTTATTTGAATAGGAATTCTGAAAAAGTTCAAAAGCTTGAAGGCTGAAACACCAAAACCAAGTTTGTTAACATTTTACTTACAAATATGTTCAACTTTTTGAAAACTCTGTTTCAGAGGATCTCTAATGAAAACCAAAGATTTTCGAGTGAGTACTTTTGTTATAATCTAGTCGAAAACAAAAAAAATCGTATTAAAAACCGTAACTTTTTGTATTTACAGTAGTATCTGTATTAGAAGGACATAACTTTATTTCTGAAACCCAAGAAGATATTTCTGAAGTCTCAAAATGGATCATAAAATCTGATTTGAAGCATATTTTGTGAGTCAATTTTTGGCGAGGATTCTAATAAGACTAATTTCAATCCGTTTGAATTTCAAGAATGTGCTCATTTTAAGCTCATTTGGGTGCCTTTCTAATACAGATTTTACTATTACAGGGCCATACATGTCCAACCAGTTTTCTCCGTTTAAAATCATGATTTTCTCATCAAATATTATAAAAACGTAGGATTTAGAAAGAGCTACAAAATGATGTACAAACCAGCAATATTTATGGGTTGAATAAGTTGCTCGCTTCCGTAAAACACTCTAATTTAGGGCAAGGTTCAGAATTTAATGTTAACTGTTTCAAAATTTGAATTTTTCCGGTAGATTTCAATATTACCTATTAGTTCATAGGTTCACTGTTCTCTACAAAACACTAATTTTTCAGATTCTTACCTTTGTCTGCCATTTTCTTGATTCCAATGGTCTGCAAATTGCATAATATCGCTCGATAGCGATAACTGCCAGGGTGTAAGCAGATGCACATACTCCAACAGCTGAAATGATTTCTTGAATTAAAAGTTTACAGTTTCAAATTCTATACATTTGTTCCAACTGGTTTCTGGGATCAATTTGATTGTGAGTTCTGTATTTTGTTTAGCTCAAAAATTTGACAATCAGAAGTTTTTTTTGAAGATTTTCCTTTTTCTAAACTTTTCAAAAATCCTCTACCCGTTCCCACATACATCCCAATTTCTAGACTAAAGACTGAAACTATTTTCTCTCTGAAATTTCTCATCTTCTCTTAATTCCTCTCCCCCATTTTCAATTCACCCCCCACTATTCATTTTTTTTGATTGATGTACTACCTCCCTCTCTGTTTCTCATAATCTCTTAACCCCTACTTCCTGGTTCATTATTTTCCAGAATCCCTTTCTTTCTCCCGCCACATCAGAATACTTACGTTGAAGAAATGCAACAATTTTACACATGGCTGCTCCCAGGAGCCAACAATGTGTTAATTCACCGAGGAGAGTGCTCGGAATACAGATTATACTTCGGAGGAGATCGGCGAATGCGAGATTCAGAAGGTAGAAGTTGGTGATGCTTCGAGATCGATGAGATTTTCCGAGGATTGTGAGGATTACTGTAATAGAAAGAAGTTAGAGGGGGTTTTGTAAATATTGTAATTATTAAAGGGCTCAGAATTTCACAAAAAACCATTTTAATCTGGATTTTACAAATCAAGTAGTTGTTAAAATGTACTTTTCTTTTTAACTTTTGGATTCTAGAATAGCGTTTTCAATATTTCTCTTGCCGTTATACATTAACATTTTTTGAAGAAGAGCACCGAGTTTGAGAAATTTCTGAAACAGAAAATAATCGCCAGTTCCAATTGAGTTTTTAGATTGAAATTATTATCCATCTCATTCTTCAGAAACAGTATTTTTTCCTCAGTCAAATTCAAATTCCCGCCAGAAACTCTCCGTCCCACTCGAACACCTCTCCGACTCTATGACATAGACATACTTGATCTCTGTTCGCCTATTATGAAATTCAATTCTCGAACCCATAGAATATTCAAGAACTCTTTTCTATGTTTAGTCACTAGTAAAATGGAACGAATTTTTTAAAGAACAGGTGTGTGGGAGAGGAATGGAGGGGAACATTCAAAAAAAAAATTTTTTTTTGAAAATTCTGAAAAATTGGTATTCAAATGCTCCAAAAGCTCTACAACCAACCGTTAAAACAATGATTTTTTGGCGGTCTAACTTTTTTTAGTAGAGAAAATCTTGGCCGCAGATTTTTCTGAAACTGCTATTTTTCAGTTTTCAAAGTTGGCATCAATTTTTCAAATTTTTCTCTGTTTCAGTTTCTCAAAAAATTTAGTTTCAGATTTTCTTAAAGTTTCAGTTTCTATCTGTCTATACTATATACCATAGGCTTCAAAACATTTTCCATTCACAGATTCCTATATTTTTTTTTCCCTGAAAATAATGTGGTTTTAAAAATGGGGACCCACTTGTCAAATTTCAAATTTTCAAAAAAAGTGTCCGTTTTTTTGCCGTGGGTGTCATATCAAATGGAGGTCCGTTTTCAGTGACAAACAAGTCCAAAACACACATTTTTGAGCATTCTTTGGTCTTCATTTTCTTCGTTTTTGCAGTGTAAGGTTCGGATTTCAAATATTTTTCTTTTTTTTAACTAATGACTTACCAATTGCATTTCCAAGAAGAGAAAGAATAAGGCATAGAATGAAAACCGCAGAAATCATAACTGTGTACGGACTGATTATCACTGAACATTCTCGCATTTTTTAGCTGAAAAAAAGTTGATATCATTGAAAAGTGGGTGGACACTGAACGGAAAGGTGAACGAGGGAATTGAAAAACGAAGAAAATGTATTGAGAAAACGGAAATTCGAATAAATCAAAATGATCTAATCACATGAGGAGAGAGAATCTTGAGATCTCGAAAATCTGGAAAAGTTTGTAGTTTAGTTTCAGAAAAAGGAGAAAAATGACTACGAATCACTGGAAACCGATTTCACAGAAGTACATATGAAGTTTCACAGAAACAGAAATTTTTGTATTTTCTTAAATTCACGGCAGTATCCAAAACAAATTGCTTCAAAATTTTGGAATTTCTCTGAAACAGAACAGTTATTGTGTTTGTTGTTTTGCGTTCTCACTTCCTGTTCTGGGAATCCAATTTTCAGAAGAATTTTAGGTGACCCTTGTTTTGTCCGGATAATTACTCTTTTGATGGGGCGACAAGTTGGAAAAACAAAAAAATAAGGTGAACTATTGGAAGACGAATAAGGTTATCGATAAAAAGTTTTTACGAAACAGAAAAAAGTTGCTAAAAATACAATCTTAAAAGTTGTTATTTTCATTATGAAGAAACTAAGGACTCTCTATCTTCATAGAATAGAACTGGCGACTCCAAATTTAGAAAAACTGAAACATGCCACTGAAAAAGGACTGATTACAATAGAAACGCGGAGATAAAACATGATTTCGTGGAGAAACAGGAAATTTTGTATTTAGTTTTTCGAAATTTAAAGGTGGTGGGACAGCAAAATGTTAATTTTTCTGAAACTTTTGTAAATTGACAGATAGTGTATGCGGATTCTGATATGCTAATTGTTCTATTTCGGCCGATTTCTGTCAGAAAACAGGTCTAAAATAAGTAAGGTTCGATGCATGGTACGCATACACCACAACTGCCACGCTCACGCAAAAATGCACGATTTTCCCCCGGAATTTCCCACGAAAAACTGCTGTCCCGCCACCTTTAAAGAATTTGGTCGCGCTTCAAAATCGAACCCGCGACCACCGCATGGCAGCGTAGCGTGCAACCGACTGAGCCACACGGGCAACAGTCACCAGCAGGGCACGTTGCGTATATGAAGACGACGGTGAACGCCCCAGAGGCGCGCAGCGACTGTGTCTGATATGAAAAATATGTTAATTTCAAGGTAGGGCGACAAAGAATCGAATTTCGAAACAGAATACCAAATACTGAATTCAAAAAAAGTTTACTTAAACGGTAAAAAAAGGACCTTGACTAAATCAATTGCACATATGATATTCTAAATATGGAATAAATAAGAAGGGGCCCCAAGTTACTCGTGCTTCTCCGTGAAGGCGTGGGGCGAATAAAAAGTAAATAGATCATCTACTCTTTCTCTCACTCTTTTTTTCTCAAGATAGTTCTTGTTTGAATTGTGATATGTAATTGGATCAAGTATCACATCGCCCCTTCCCCTTTTCTTTTCTTCTTCCTTTTCCGAAAAGTGGGCGGAGTCTGCGCCTTGCTCTTTTCCCTCCAACCCTTTTGGCTCCCCGTTTTTTGCCTCGTTCACGTCACATTCTTCGAGAATACATCTGTTTGGAATATGAGGAGGTGAAAATATGAATTGGGCCCCGGGGCTATTTGTGTTGAAAAAAAGGAATAGTACGATTCTGGAAGGTTCGAGAAGAAGATTTGAACGGAGGGGGAGGGAATCCAAAGGATCAAGACTTGTGGAACCTACTATTTACACGGGAAATTAATGAAAAACAAAAAAACAAAATTTTTGAAGTTTTTTGAAACTGTAATTTTTCACAAAAATTTCAGGTATTTTGAACCTGGTATTTTGAATAGAATGTTGCTACAGAGTCCAAATCGGTCAAGAGCTGAAGTAAATTCTACAAAAATACAACTTTTCGAAACTTTGAAAAGCTTTACAAGTGACTAAAAAGTTTCTCATCATCAATTTCTCTAAAAACAGTAACATTTTGTTCCTCTCTTATTCAGATGACGTTGATTAGAATCCAAAAAACCGAAAAATCAGGGACCTCTTCTAATTCAAAGTCCTTGAGAAACAAAAGGAGATAAACAAAGCACAGAGACTCTTTTTTTCAGTTCTTGAAACTCTTCAAAGTGTTTCTTTTTTCCTTTTTTCTTTCCTACAGACCACAACACAATCCGCCCCCTAAAACAACAAATGCATCTTTTTTTGAGGAACTTCAGAAGAAAAAGAGATTCTCAGAATACTTCTCTTTTGGATTAGGATACTACAGTGATGTGAAAAAAGAAGGAAATTTTATAGAGGAGCAAAAAAGGGGGAAAATATTTGTGAAATTGTCTTCAGAATGACGCAGTGATGAGAGAGATTAGGTAATGGAGGAGAAATTAATTGGAGAAATCGGAAAGGGTCTATGAGGAGAAATGGTTGATGTTTCAGGTTTGGAGTTTCAGATGCGACAGTCATTTGATGCTTGGTTCTTTTCAGGGAGGCTTTAAAGTTCTAGTTTTCTAGAAGCATTTTATTTTCCGATTTAAAATTTGAATTTTCTTTGGAAAAAAAATACCGAAATGTAACTTTCATAAAATCTATCAAGCCCGCTGCTTTACGCCTCTGGCGCGTTCACCATCGCTTTCATATATGCCAAGTGCCCTCATCGTTGGATGTTGCACGCGTGGCGCAGTCGGCTGCGCGCTGCGCTGCCAGGCGGTAGTCGTGGGTTCGATTTTGGGCGCGTCCAAAATTTTTTTCTCTTTGTGGAACACAGGTCGTGGGCACTAATACGCATAATGGATCTTATCCATATTCGACGCATAATGCGTCCATCTGAGACACATCAGCCAACTATGAACGGCGATGGGTCTGATATGGATGGGATATGGACGCGCCTAGAAATTCAGCTGCGGCGGCAGACGGATCCCAGATGTGTCATGGATGCGTGGGCGATGTGTCAATTATGGATCCCAGATGGGGGATCTGTAACGACGATCCAGCATCCCACTGTCGCCTTGTTTAGCGTAAAATGTGACCGGCGCTCTCGATATTTTTTTTCAACCAAGTCCCAAACTTGTACTATTTTCGTGATTTTCGAACTTTTTTTCTAAGTTTTTGTTTGAAAAATAATATGGCTGATAAAATAATGATAATACTTCGTAACGATGAGATAAATTCTATTTCAGGTGGATAAAAAGGTTTGTTGGTAAGTTGCTCGTCTGTTATGAAGTGAAATTCTTGTTATTTTCAAAGACTCAGCCATATTTTTCCGAACAAAAACTTAGAGTTAAAATTCGAAATCTTGAAAAAAATAGTTCAAAAGGAAATATAATGAGAACGAAATTGGAAGATCTGTACAATATCACATCATATTAGAGCATATTTAGTTGAACAAATGCATCGAAATTCGTGTTTCGATGCTTTCTAGGGAACGAGAACGAAGGAAAAAGCGGACGGCTGGATGGATCGCGTATGCGTCCCAGAGGTGGTGGGCGATGTGTCCCAGATGCCCCATATATGGCTGCTCCTGGGACGCATTGCTTGTACCGTTATCACATGAGCGCCATCCATATGAGACCCATTATGCGTATGAGCGCCAACGACCTGTGAAAACTAAAGCGGACATCCTTCCTAGTGGATAGTCTATTTCTATCGTACTGAACAAGGTTTTGTATTATTTGCTAAGAAACTCCCAGAACCCAGGTCACACACTAATCAAAAATATTTTTTTGTGTCGATCAAGTCTAAATTTGGAAACAGTAATCAATTTTCCAGTTATTATATTTTTATTATTAGAACTCGAGATATTGTTATTGTTTATGAGCTTACGATTTCTAGATTCTCAAGGAATCAAAAATTGGTTTGTTTTGGAATCAGATTGCTTTTGATTTTTTCCAAAACTAACTTCAGAGGATTCTAACCTAAGAATTCTGGAAAAATCTAAAGCTCAACACAAAAATTTCCGTTTCATTACCTCACAACTACATATAGCTACATTTTATCTCAAAAAACCATCGAATTTCCTTTATTTTTTCTGGAGATTCTCACGTAAAATGTTTGTATCATAGCAAGTAGGTTATCCCAGAAAAAAATGGTCAAAAATTAGTCAAAAATCTAAAAATTGACCTTGTTATTATTCCAAAAGGCCCCCAGAATACAATTAAATATTCTAAAAGGCTGAAAATTCAGCAAATAAATCAATCGTCTCCCTCGTTTTTCGGTCATCGGTCAGAATTCTAAAATGACCTTCTAATAGTGGATGGGAAGGACTGAAATTGGAGAGAATTCGCTACAAATATTTATATGGGAACAAAAAAAGGGACCTCTTTGTTCGTGAGAAAGATTAGAATACGTCTTCAAGGAAAATGAAGAAATTCTAATTAAAAAATTGAAGAGCAAATTCTGAGAATGTATAATTGGATATGGAAGAAATCAAAAATAGAAATGGGCTGAGAAAACTATGACTTTCGAAAATTACCTAAAACTTTGAAACCGAGAAATTTCACTTTAACTTCAATAGGCATTTGAATTTATGTATTTTCAATTTCAAAGAACAGTTTTTCAACTTAAAACGTCATTTTACAACCAGCTCAAGAAAAAAAGTTGGAACACTAAAGTAGAATCCTTCCAACAAAAAACATCAAAAAACTAATCTTCCCCTTCGTTTTTCCCTCCTTCTTTTGTCCTGGGGGCGTGATTAGCCTTCTCTCCTCTTAAACTCCGCCCATTTTGTATTCTGAATGTGAACATTTTGGGTCCTCTCACTAAACAGATCAAATGTGAGAATTCGAAGAAGAAGATGGTACCGAATAAATTGAAAATAAGTATGGAACAGGGAGTCATAAAAATTGGAAAACAAAAAAAATACGAAGAAGGGGAATGAAAATGACACACAAACTGGAAGGAAGAAAATAACAAAACGATAAAATTACCGGTTTGAATTATTGGGGGGAACTGGAAAACGGAAGGAATTTTCGGTTCTTTGGGTAAGAAGACGTGGGATCTTGAAGGGGAGGTTTCTATTTATATTGAGGGTGGATGGATGTCGAAATGAGTTCCGAAAACTTGTGATTTTTTGAAAATATATTAGTATTCTGAGAAACTCTTGGTTTCGGTGGTCTTCTGAAACTAATAAAGGAATATTCTGGAATTTTTGGAGAATCTGATGACGTGGAAAGAGTTGAGAATCTGATTTATGGAGCATTGGGGATATTTTTGGATGGATAATTTTAATTTCTGTCTATAGGGATTGTCCAGATTTTGATTGATTTCGATTAATATAACGTTTTTGTGCATTGAATTTCAGCCAGATCTAGAACTTTTTGAGATTTCATGAAAAACGTTTATGTTAATAAGTAAACTAATCGTTTTGAGACTTGGGGATTTTCTGAAACTGGAAAAAATAAAGATTACTGTAGTTTTGAGAATCCACAGATTTTGAAATTCCTTGATTCTAGGAGAGTTAGGTTTGTATTTTCTAACGATTTCTGCAACCCTGAGATTTTGGAAATCGCAAGTTGAGATTTTTTTTTTGGTATAGACAGCTGTGCATTCTAATATCAGACGAAAAACTGAAATCTTTAAAATAGTGCCACCGAAACCGACAAAAAATTGGAATTTTCTGACATTTAAACTTCCAAAAAATCCTTTCTTCCATCCCAATACTAATTCTCTATTTGTTTATTTAACTTGAGAAAAAGTTGGGAGAGAAAACAAAAAAGCTTCTTCTTCAATTCTATTGGGAATTTTTCGAGTTCGTTCCTCAAGAAAAATTTTTTTTTTTAGTTGAAAGTTTTTAGAAAGAAGGTTGGGAATTTTGAATTAATTGCGGTGTGTTACCGTAAAACCAGCACATTCTTAAAATTCAAACAGATTGAAATTAATCTTATTAGAATCCTCGTCAAAAGTTGACAGGAAAGATCACAAATTAAGTTTCAAATATCATCTCCAACAGATGTTATGATCCATTTTAATAATCCAATATTATTTTTTCAGATGTTCGAAAAATAGAGAAACATCCTCTTCTAATACAGAGTTTACGTTATTTTATTCTCAATACACTTTATAACCAAAACTTGAGTTTGAATATTTTTTGAAGCAGAAAAATATGCGAAATGACTATCTGAAAGTCCCGATTTAAGTCATAGATGAGTCAAAAAAATAATTTCTGATTCTGTTCTAGACCAATTTTCAGCATGACCAAAACCTCTAACCTTATTACAGTTTGCACTTTTTCAGCGTCAAGAATAGGCGACATGATTCAACGAGGAGTTTGTCAGAATCTGATTATTCAAAGAACAAAAAAAATGGTCTTGATGTTAAGGAGTGAGATTTTTCATGATTGAAATCGAAGGATTTTTGATTTTTAAAAACTGGACAAAGCCAATTTTCAAAAAAAAAAGAGAACGAGTCGATTTCTGGAATCATAATGAATGAACTACTAACTAAAAATTGGTAGATCCTATTTCACTTTTGCTTGCAACCAGGCTTGCTCGGAAAAAAGTTTTCGGAAAATCGGAAAACGATATTTTTTTCCGAAATTTTTTTTCGGAAAAAAATTTCCGATCGGAAATTTCCGACTTTTATTTTTCGGAAAAATCGGGAAATTTCGGAAAATTGTATATATTAATTCATAAAGCAAAAAAACCAAAGTTTAACCACTGTAACAACATTAAATTCTTAACAACTGTGAATTACCTTGAATAGGATGTTTAAAAGCATCGAAAATTGTAAATACTCGATCTTCGTATACTTTTCAAGCTCTTCTTTCAGCTTACTAATAATTTTTTTTCCTGATTTTTTCCGATTTATTTTTTCGGAAATTTTCCGACCGGAAAATTTTTTCCGAAAAAATAAATCGGAAATTTTCCCTTCGGAAAAATTTTCCGAAAAAAGTCGGAAAATCGGAAATTCCGATTTTCCGATTCCGAGCAAGCCTGCTTGCAACCGAAAATTTTTTTTCGTTTTGTGGTTTAACGGACCCTCAAAAAGATGGTATGCTCAATTAGACACCGTTAACTCAAATAGAGCTCGAATTCGAAAAAAAGATTTGAAAATTCTAAACTATTAGCAAAATGATTGATTGACAAGGAAATGCGAACTTTGAATTTCCGCCAAATTTGCTACGTAAATCGGATCAGAAAAAAAAGCACATAGTAAGAAAAAAGAAGGAGGGAAAAGGGATCCGGAAACGTCTGAAAATGACGTTTTTTGAAAAAAAAACTCACGAAAATGCAGAAGAGAGAGTCTAATATAACAGGAATTTATGGGTGAATGGGTTTTGGGTGGGGAGATTCGAAGAAGATGTTCTGAAAATCAGTAGACATGTGAGAATTCTGACGAAGTGTCATCAGGAAAGTGTTTCAGAACTTTGGGGTCAGGTGGACTTGGAAAAAATCGAATTTTGGAAGATCAAAGGGTGAAAATTTAAAACAATTGGATAGTTGTCAGAGAGATGAGACAACAAAGATTTTATCTAAAACTGAGACTGAAACTTTGAAAATTTTTTTGGAAAAAAAAACAACTTTTTAAAAAATTTACACAACAAAGGCTTTCGTCAAATAAAATAGCATATAAAATTTCAGCAAGAAGCAGTTTTTGACGGGAACTCAAATTCAAATTTGATTTCAAACTTGAATCGGAACACTATGATTTTTCATAAACATTTTTTGCATTTTTCATAAACATTTTTTGGATATTTGTGATTCCCTTGCTTCAAATCGGCTCTTGCAAACATCCAAGTATGAAACAGAACAAAAAGTGCTCTAGAAATAGAAACATTTTCCTCTTCCATTTATTCCATCACTTTTCTCCGACTATTTTGAGCCATTCCGGACATTGACGGAACGATCAAAAGTCGCTGTGTTTTCTGTGCTTTTATGAGGATTTCTGATTTTCTCATTGGAGCGGAAACTGGAAGAAACATTTGGCTCTATTGTCTTCTTAATAATTATTATCGGGAAAAAAACGAAAGAAAAATGATGATCAGAAAACAAAAGAAACGAATGTCAGTTGGTTTTATGACTTTTTACTTGTTCTTGTCAAAAAAAAGAGATTTGAAAATGAAATTGTGACAGCAGATGATGGAGGAGAAGATCAAGAGTTTTATGATTTGGAAAAGAGAGGAGAAAACTGAGTTTTGATTTCTTGAATCATGGAGTAAATAATTACAGAACAAAATTTCCCGGTTACAAAAATTACTGAACTCTAGAATCTTTTAAAGTCCCCGATCTTTGTTTCATTTGAATAAATAACGAGAACAATTTAAATTTCGTCAATTGCCAGAGAAAACCAGTTTTAGAGAATGAGGGTAGTGAAATTTCGAACTAAAACTTCCGTTTCAAAGAACTCGGATATGATCAGACAGTATAGAAAAATTAGCTTCAAATTTATAAGGAAAATTTGAAACTGGAAAATTTTAAAATTGGTCATTATATTTTAATATGGAATCAAACTTCGCGAAACCAGTGGGAGTTTAATTAAGAATTTCAGATTTTTTGGTTTTCGAAACATTCGAAAAACTCAAAAATCTTATTCAACTTCGGTCACCTGTTCTCCTTTACACCCACTACTTCAGAATCCAATCAAATTGAATTCATTTATCCGAGAACATATTCAAAACACACTGATTTTTCGTAGAATTTTGGATATTACGTATTTACGGATTCAGATGAATGGAAAAATTAGGTTACGTGCGAATCTGAAAATCCAGGGACCCGAAAGTAAACAAAAAAGAAGATATTTGGAAAAGAAAAAGTGCAAGAAAGTCCAAGGTTTAAAAATGTAAATCTTACTACTAAATTTGTTTCTTCAAATGTATCTAGTTTCATTTTGAACTTTTCTTTCCCCTCCTAAATTTGTCATTGTTTCTTCCTTTCTTTTTTCCTTTTTTCCTCCCACGGAAAGAATGAATTCTGAAGAATTTTGAATCCTCAAGGGATACAAAAAGAAAGGATTCATTTTCTATCTTTTCTGAAGCTCTTTTTTGGGATTCCAAAAAGACTTACAAGGGAGAAAAAAACATGAAAATTGCACCTTGTCAGAAGCAGCAGCAGCAGAAACGGAAATGAATTGGTTCCAAAAAAAGGAATTCAGGGTGGTAGAAAGAGGATTCTGAAGGCAAGACGTCGTGACATTTAACACGAGGTGTTGGTGCGCTTCAATGAATTTTATGAGCCAAGGAGAAGATGAAGAAAAAGAGCTAAACGGAATTATTTGGAAAAAAATCGAAGAGAGAGGGTTCTGTAGAGGGAAAAGTTGGAATAGTAATCAAAAATGCCACGATAAAGCAATTCTTGATTGAACTGTTTCTTGTTATATTTGTTTTGAAACCGTTAAAAATTTTCCAGTTTTTTTAAAATTTCTAATGCTTATAAATCTTGTTAAGTTGTTAATCGGACATCATTAATCAATTCGTGGTTTTGATATGCAGTAAGGTTTTCATGAATTTCGAAAAACTTTTACTGTTCCAGAAAAACTATTTTCGAAATTTTTGTAAGATCCTAATTGATAGAAACGAGTTAATAGAAGTTTCTAGAATTGATAGAACAGAAGGCTACAGGAGTACAGGCGTTCGAACGCACACTGAAATTTGGCGGAGGCTCACGGGGCGGTTAATGGATAGTATAAAAAATGTAACCAAATTTAGATTACCCAAAAATTATTCAAAAAATTTGGAACGCTTCACGAATTTGCGTGTCATCCTTGCGCAGGGGCCATGCTAATCTTCTCTGTATTGTTCCAATTTTAGTATATGTTCTCGGAAGAACGAAAATGTATTTATGCACAAATTATTATATAGGGAACCCATGGGAAACAGCCGACATCTTACGGGATACGCCGGTCACTGTTCTTTGTATAGGAACTATCTTCCCAGGAGAAAAACTCCATTTGTGTCCAGGGAATTCTCAGCCCCGCCCACTTCCCATTCAATGTATAGTGGGCGGCGTATCCCTTGAGATGTCGGCTGTTTCCCGAGGGGTCCCTATATAATCAATTGTGCATAAATACATTTTCGTTCTTCCGAGAACATATACTAAAATTGGAACAATACAGAGAAGATTAGCATGGCCCCTGCGCAAGGATGACACGCAAATTCGTGAAGCGTTCCAAATTTTTTGACTAATTTTGGTCCAAAGTTTTTGGATACTGTTGAACGAATGAAGAATCGAATGGAAGGTTATTAGTGATTTTAAACGACTTGGTCACGCAACAGCCTATTGATTAAAACGAACATAAAACCGCCTGATTGAATCTCACTCTGAAACTGTAAACTTTTGACTATTTTGAAAGACAAAAACCAACGTTTTCTGTTTCAAAAACTTTCACTTTCCAAATATATCATGAAATCCGGATGGACCTCAATTTGAATCTTATCTAGTCTTCTTATTTGATAACTGAATTCGAATATAAATTGGACCTTCGACAATTCAAATAGTAAAGCAAGCATCGAACCGATTCGATAGTAAAGTTCTCTGAAACAGCAAGTTTTAAGACTATTTTTTTCAACATAGAAAAATAGTACCGACGCTGATAGAAGTCCCTATTGCAAGGTGTCAGGACGAAAAATTCAGGAGTGAGACTATTTTTTTTAATTTATGGTGGTCTAGCTCCAAATCATAAACTTGACCTAATCACTGTTTCAGATCATCAACTAAACATGTAAACATGAAAATAGTGCGCAAATCAGTGAATTTAAAATTCAGATGACTTGCTCGTGAGCCTCAAACTCTTACAACTGAATTTAGAATTATCTTTTTAAAAATAAGAAGAAAATATTAGTAGTGCGGTTGATAAGCACTTTTTTGAAATGAGAAAGTATAATTAGGAACTTTGAAATAGTAACATCATTTCAAAGTTCCCAGCAAAAATATTAGAATAAAAACATCATCAAGCTCTATTTTCAGCAAGAAAAACTTAATCCATGATACATCTAGAAATGGGATTATTTTTACGGAGGATTCTCTTTTCCCAAATATTAATTTACTCCAAATACGAAAACACAAGACATAATAGGGTCATGAGACGAATAATTATAACGGGAAGGTGGTGAAGATGATGATCGGTGTTTTGAGGAACAAAAATATACGAAAAACTTCTTAAATCTTGGAAAAGTAGTGGGAGATCTGATCAAAAATCAAGAGGAAGAGGTTAGGAGGGAAAGGGAACATTGCAAACTGGAAGTTTGTTTAGCTGGAGGGCAGAACACAGGGGAAAACAATTAGAAGTTAATGAATTTATGAATCATGACCAAAGTATTCAAATTTTGAGATTGAAAAGCTGCGAAAAAACGTACTATTTTGAAAATTCTCCGTCTAACTAGACGGAAACAGTAAATTTTCTTCACGACTCGTTAGGAGTAAAAATGAGTCATAGCGATCTAGAATTATTAGAAACTAAATTTCAGGCGCTAAAAAGCTCATTTCTCGTTTACTTGAAGACAGCATTGCAAAAGAGCTACGAACTAGAAATTTGAAAACCAGAAAAATTTAATTATTTGTTTGGAAACTGTAAAAATTGTTCATTGAAGTTCAAAAATCCCAGAACGTGATTGTTCAGATCTAGAATTATTGAAAATCGAAATTTCAAGATGTGGACGACACCATTTGCGTTTATTTTTAGCTATAGCTTATTGTCTACAAAAAAGAAGTACTACAATTTTGAAAACCTAAAATAATAATTCTTAATTTTGAAACAGTAAAACTTATTTTGAGGAAATCAGGTTAGCAATCGCGCTCTATTGAAATTTCAAAATTCCCAATTTCTCGATAAAGCGCAATTTCTGATGGTACTAACCCAAAAATCAAAGATTCTTCTCAAAATCCTAGATATTTTCAAGCTGTTTCCTGTGAAAACTTCCTCTTCACTGAAGCATATTGAAATTTAAAATTTCAGAATTTCCCTCATAAGCGGAAGTATAGGAATTCCGCTAGACTTTGATTTTGAAAAGAGTTTTGAGTAACGAAAAAGAGTGAAAAAAGAATACTATTTTTAGAGTTTCTCTTGTTATTTATTAGTTTGTGTATTTAGAAACAAGAAGATTACAAGAGCATTCGAGTTTTCAAAGAGAACCAAAAAATGTTTTGTGATTCTTTTTCTTTTTGACGAATGAACATTGACTTCTTCGTTGTCTTTTCAACCGAAATTGATGAAGAAGAGGTCTCGAGAAAATTCGATTTATTCGGGAGGAGGCCTACATGAATGAATGAATGTGCAACAAGATTCCGCTTGAATTTTTTTTCTTTGCAGAATCAGAATTCTGTCGAGGACAATAGAAGACTTTGAGATTCGGGAATGAGGTCAAAGATGCGTTCAGGTGGGAGTCATGAGCTCTTAGAAATTATTGAGGGAAATTGAATAAACTGAAAATGAGTTGGTGTAGTTTGATTCTGGAAAAAAATGTGGAATCTTGGAATCTAACATAAATGAAGATCAGAAGATTGAAATTATTAGATTTTTATTCGTAGAATTCGCACGTACCACACTCGAAACTTCCTGTCCAGACTAGAAGAATTCGAAATTTATGAGATATTTTAAAAGATATTTTGTGAAAGTTTTTGAAACAGAAAACTATGGTTTTTAAAAATCAAAATAGGGGTTTTACAAGCTCACAAGCAGGTAATCCATTTATGAAGTGTGAATTTTAAGATTTAAGATTATTAGAAGTTTAAAGTCGCTTTAGTGTTTCTCTAGCGAGAAAATCAACAGAAAAAACTCGAATTCCAAAATTAACCGTTTCAAATTGAGTTTCAATGAGATCGTTTTAGGCTTGTCTTGATCAGTGCGCGGCCGCATGACCTAATAATTTATAAGCATTAATAACATTCTATTCAATTCGAATTGGTTCAGCACTCACATTAGTCATCATACACCCTCTTTTCAAATTTATATAATTGTTGACGGTTTTACCTAGAATTTAGATTCATGTTACCCAAAATTAGGCGAAAAATTTGGAACGCTTCACGAATTTGCGTGTCATCCTTGCGCAGGGGGCATGCTAATCTTCTCTGTATTGTTCCAATTTTAGTATATGTTCTCGGAAGAACGAAAATGTATTTATGCACAAATTATTATATAGGGACCCCATGGGAAACAGCCGACATCTCATGGGATACGCCGGTCACCGTTCTTTGTATAAGGACTCTTCCCAGGAGCTAACATTCTCTATTGGGGTCCTGGGCATCCTAAGCCCCGCCCTCCTCACCGTACGATGTACAGTGACCGGCGTATCCCGTGAGATGTCGGCTGCTACCCATGGTGTCCCTATATAATAATTTGTGCATAAATACATTTTCGTTCTTCCGAGAACATATACTAAAATTGGAACAATACAGAGAAGATTAGCATGGCCCCTGCGCAAGGATGACACGCAAATTCGTGAAGCGTTCCAAATTTTTTCAATAATTTTTGGGTAAGTCGTGTCGAGGACGGGCATATTATATCATCTGATAACCTACATTGATACACATATACTTTCTCTGAAACATCAATTTTTGAATTTTATGAAGATCCAGCTGCAAATCGAAAACATGAACTGATCAATGTTTCAGATCATAAACTGAACTTTTAAAAATTCAAAAAATCAGAGATTCAGAAATGAATGACCTGCACATGAGATTTTCAGAGTTCAAAAACTCTCCAAAGGGGAGTTTTTCGAAAAAATTGATGATGATGATGAGGAGGTAAAAGAGAGCGTGGGGAATTGAATAATTTTTAGAGATACATGGTTACGAAATTTTTGAAACCGTAAAATTTACCTTTGCAAGCAAAAAAAGTTTTAGGCCACCACTCATACTTTCGGGACTTCACTCTTTCAAAAAAAATGTAAGAAGTGTTTAAAAAATGAAAACCAGATTGGCTGGACAACCAAAAACCTCAAAAATATTTCGAAACCGTAGAAAAAATCTCCAAATGATCTCTGGAGAGCTATGAAACAAATGGATATTATCTGCAAACATCCATAAAATAATTGGATTATTTCCCCTTTTTTGTCCAGACATGTGAAGGAAAGAGGATTATAGTTGTCAGAAAAAACAGAGAGAGCAGATTTTGAGTTCAAAATTTTGAACTTTTTGGATGAAACTCTTATGAGAAGACACGCCTGAGTTGCAGAATTTCAAAAATTTTTTTTGAGGTTTTTCGAATTTTCGATGAGACATAAGATGACTAGATCTCTGGGAATCAGGAAAAACCTTGAAGAAGTCCATAGAACAGCTGAAAATTTGGAGATTTCTTAAATGTTGTGAGAACTTTTTAATGAGAATTTTTGACCAGATGATCCAGGAAATAAGTGAAGTTTGAAAAGTGCAAACAGTGTGGGAACAGGATGAGGAAAAGTGTTTACAGAGTTCTTCAAAAAATGAGAAAGACACAAAAAAAATTTGGGATATTTTGTAAGGAGAATGATTTATGGAAAGTTACTGTTTCAAGAAAATTAGTTGGAAATTAATAGAAAAAAGATAATGATCATTATAGTAATAGCGATATTTTCCAAGTTTCACTTTGGCTGAAACTGAAAAATATCGCTAGTAGTACAATCTAAAAGAAAAATAAATTTACAGTTTCAGATTTTATGAATTTTCATTTGAATTTTCATTTGAAGTTTTGAACTTTTCGTTACTCTTTCTTGACCATTTTTAATCAAAATTTCCATGAAGAACACGGTCTCCACAATTCAAAATTCAAACTGCAAGAAAATATGAAAAAAATGAAATTTTTCACGTTTTTATGCAATTCTTTTATTTTTGTACTGAAATTCTAGTTTTTCGAGGTTCTCAGCCGACTGACCGAACGAAACTTCAGATTGCATCCATCAAATTTGTAGCAAATTTAAATCTCTTTCTAATTACCTACAACTTGAAATGTTTAACTCAAAATTGAAGGACTTGATTGAAAAAAAAACAGAATTTCAGAAAAATAAATCTATTTCCAACAGCGATCATTTTTTGAGGCTGGAAATTGGAAGACAGATTCAAAATCAGTTCTTGCGCATATATAGAAAATTTCAGCCTCAAAAAATGATCGGTGTTAGAAGTAGAACTATTTTTCTGGAATTCAGTTATTTTCAATCAGGTCCTTCCGTTTTGAGTCAAAATTTTCGAGTCGTAGATCATTAGATCGATTTTTGAATTTTCTACAAAGTTTATATGAGGCATCAAAATTTCATCTGACCAGTCGGCTGAAAACCTCAAAAACCAAGAATTTCAGTACAAAAATAAAATAATTGAATAAAAAAGTGAAAAGTTTCATTTATTTTTTTCATATTTTCTTGCAGTTTGAATTTTGAATTGAGAAGACCGTGTAGTAGTATAATGTAACAGAAAAATAAATTTACAGTTTCAGATTTTATGAATATTCATAGAGTTTTAAACTTTTTCGTTACTATATCCAGACCATTTTATATCAAAATTTCAAAAAAGAATCGTTGAAAATTTCTTCAAACTATAAAAACCTTTCAGCCAATTTTAGTTTCTGAAATGTGTTTACAAAACAGAGAAACTCTTGACTTCCTTGGAACAGAAATGAATCACAAAATCCCTTCTCCTCAAGTTTGATGTTCAATTCCCTGATCAGCTGAAAATCATTCGCATGTCTACGTAGTTCATCTATAAAAAGAGAACCCACGACCCTACTTTCGAATCCTCCAAAAGTTCTTTGATTCGCGGATTTGCGCATCACCGCCTTTCTTTAATCTCTGACGTGTCTTTTTTCTCTTCATTTGGAAAGAAGTGGGACGAAATTTAGGGAGGCAAGGTTTATGCGTTCGAACTTTTATTTGTGGAGTTCGACGAAAAGTTTAGAGAAAATAGGATATGGGAAGAAGGTTCTGGAAACAGTAGGAACTTTGGAAAATGAGATTTTGAGCAGTTTAGTTGAAATAAATGAGCTCAAAGTTATAATACTGAAAATTGAAGGATCTGATTTTAGAAAACCAACAATTTTACAAAAGATTACCTTTTCAGAGAAAATTCGAAACAAAATAAGTTATTCCTAGATTCCCAGAAAGTTCACCACCCACAAATAGCTTATGGATTAAGGATGGAAGGCTCAAAGATCAGAATTTGATCAGATTTTTTTTTCGAAGAGAAGTAGTGACGATTCAGAAAGACCCCTACGTGGTCATGTTTAGGCTTATTTTGCAGCTTTTAAAGAGCTTAATTTGAATCTTAATGATTTTCTCAAAAAATTATTTCTACATTAGTACAGAGATCTTCGAGAGCTTCAAAATGATTATAAACATAGTATACTTCACAAATTTCAAAAAAAAAATCAAAATCTTTGGATTACTGTAACTTTTGTGGCGGGACCCCTAAAAACCCGTGTTTAGGCTCATTTTTAAGCTCTTAAAGAGCTTAATTTGAATCGTTATGATTTTCAAAAAAAAGACAATCACATTTGAACAGAGCTCTTCGAGAGCTTCAAAACGAGTATAAACATGATTTACTTTCAAATTTTTTAGAAAAAAAAACTTCAAAATCTTTGGACTACTGTAACTTATGTTGCGGGACTCCTAACTATAAGAACTCAGGTTTAGACTCATTTTGGAGCTCTTTAAACGCCTTCCATAGGAAATTTTGACAAACATTTTTCAAAAAATAATTTGCTATTTTAAAGGATCAGAAACTGTAAAAATTGTTTTCGTTGGTTTTTAAAGATACTCCTATTAGAAAAATTATCACTTTTTGGCGTTTTTTGCAGCTGCAGAAAATCAAAAAATTAATCAGTTTTATAGAAATTTCACTGTTTCAAACTAAACTTATAAAAGTTTAGGTACTCTAATTAACAATGCTGACTTGTTATCAGAAAACTTGAAATAAATGAACTTTTCAAAACTGAAGACCATAAACTTGAAAAAAGTGTAGAAAAAGAGCATATGTCCCAGTTTACCCAGACTCACATTAATCTTATTAAAGTAGTCCTCCCTCTACTTCAGATGACGTGGCATCTCTTCTTTTTTTCCAACATTTTCTAAACTATTAAATAATTCAAACACCTTCTTCTTTTTCTTCCGTGTCTTCTTCCTTGAAGACGTTCTGTCTATTTCCAGATTCAGAAGATAATTTGAGATTGACGCATACTTTTTTCAGTTTTAGAAGGTTTGCTGAAAATAAATCCCAAAAGAGAAGAGTTGGTCATGACATATACATGGTAAAGGGCTTAGTTTTTGATTTTTGTTTCTCGAAAAATTGAAATTCATTTTTTGGGGGGAAAGGAAGAAGAAAAGGGAAATGCCTCAAGGGAAATGGAATATGGTTGATGGATGGATGGATGGAAAAAGACAAGGAAGACAAGAGGAAAAAGTTAAGAAAATGGAAGGAAGAAGAAGGGATTCTGGAGTACTGGAATACTGGGAACCTTGGGGGTCATCTTTACTGATAAAACTTGAAAATAGCTGTAACTCAGCTCAAACTCAACCGATTTGGATAAAAATTATACAGGAAGATCAGAAATTTGTCTATGTTGATGCCCATTTGTTCAGATTTTTGATACCTCAAAACTTAAGCAAGTTATGGCTCTTTTTGTGAATTTTCAGTACTAATTTTGGTACCGAAAATGGGTTGCAAGTCATAACTCGCTTCCGAGTCACCTGTTTCTTTTGAGATTTCCACAGTTTGTTCCTGAAAATCTGGAGATGAAGCGCATTTTTTTGCTTCTCTAAATTTCAATTTTGAAGTTTCTAATAGTAAGAGCCCCGAAGATGCGACATTTTTTGTATTTATTCTGATGAAAATTTTCAAAATTTTTAACAGACTGACAATTTATTCAGAAATTCACAAATGTACACAAGATCCTCTTTGAATTATTAGAAATTAGAAGCAGTTGAGCTCTTTGACTTCATCGAGCTCTTTTTCTTCTCGCCATTCGTAGTTGTTTCCTTCGAATACAAATCTTGGACAGTTCCAGAATGAGATACTGAAGAGGAGGACTTGGCCTGAAAATTTGGAAACTTCAGATCCCATCACCCTTTTTTCAGATCTTACCCCGAAGATGAGTTTCGAGTTGCAACTGAGAAGAGCCATTGGAAGAGCAATTTGTGGAGCGCAGGAGACGATTTCATCGAAGCGATTGAAGAGGCCACTGAAGGTTTCATTGGTCATGGCGAAGAGCATGAAGATGTGCACGATTAGGGAGAGCTGAAATTCAGAAATTTTACGTTGCTTGGTGTATGAATGAAGTTTAAAAGTTTTGGAGAATAACAGCTTCCAGTGAAACAGAAAAAAATTTGCTTGCTTACCGTATAGGTAACCAAAATGAGCATTCCGATCTTCAAAGTCTTCCTTTCTGCCTTATCAATAATCTCTTTTGTCTTATCACTGACAACCAGAAGTCTCTTTTTCCGAAGATTGTTATAAGCTACTACATAAAACACAATCGAGGACAACGGGAAGACGTAGACAGCAATTGTCAGTGGCTGAAAATTACTTCAGTTTTCTTGAAGCAACCCTCAATTATCTTACCTCTGCCATATCACTGGCCATCATCTGAATAGTGTTGGTAGTCGGATCGTATCGAGTGTACACTCCACACATTTTTTGATAGACAATTGAAAGGAGGAGAGCAAGAAGAGCAGCACAAGTAAGAGTTCCACGAACAATCCAACATCCCCATGCATTGATCACTTTGTCGGGCCAGACGAGGACCATCATTCGATTGAGACCGGCGTAGAAAAGCCAAATGGACGAGGCGATGCAGGTGAACATGTTGACGATTAGGATTACTTGGATGTACCAGCATTCTTCGAAGTCATCGGCCTGGAAAAAGAAGTTTACTGTTTCAAGCCTGATATAGTGAAAAGATACTTCCGTTCTTCCTGTTTAGCTTATTAGGGTTCGAACTCCTCGATAAATCTTTACTATTAGATGTTTGATGTATTGTTGTCAAAATCTTCCCACTTTCATTCAAAATTCTAATTTAATCACCAGTTTGTTATACCCGGGGTTGCAATCCGGGCTGAAACGGGCCGGCGAGGGCCGACGATTTTTCCCCCTCTAAATTGTGATTTTTAAGGCAAAATTTATATGAAAATGTTAAACTCGATGAGATCTACAGAATGGTAGTTAGAATATCTAAATTCCATGTCTATATTTTCCATAAAACGTTGGAAAGTGGACGGGCCGAGCTCACACGGACCGAAATCTCCGGCCCGTGTGCTTCCTGGCGTTGTATAGAAAATATAGACATGGAACTGAAATATTCTAATTATCCGGCACTTGTCCTAGCTTTGGAGAATTTCAAGTTTTTTCAGTGTTTTTCACACAAATTTCCAATTTCACATCATTTCGGATGTTCTTTCCCTTATAAATATTTTCAGTGAAAAAGCAAAATTTTTTCGGTTGTTGCTTGATAAAACTTAAGTTTCAAAAATGTTTGAAAAATCGAGCGACACTCTTTAATAAACCAGCATTAAAATGGGAACCGCTACAAATAAATGTTGGTCTATTAGAGTAAATACGGTATTTTAAAACAGAGGGACCACCTCCAGCAAAAAGCTCAATAACTGCTCAAAACTCTTTGATCCCCACTCTTCGAAACGTCATAATCAAACTACAGTAGTCTGATCAATGCGTCTAATTCAATTCGCCCTCATGCGCCATAGACTCAATGTGATTAACGAAAAGTCAGAATAACGCACGAAGAAAAGAACTTTGATGGCGTTTTTTGATCGGGAACCTTTCACTATAGTATCCCTCACCTTTCTATCCATCATCGTTGCCAGAGTTCCGAGGGCGTTGACAGCGACGAAACAGTTGAAGGTGCGCATGATTATGTAGAAACAGGCCTGGAACATGAAGATATTGAGGTTTATTTGGGTTTGTATCTAAGTATCTCGAATCTACACTTTGAACTTGAGTATCTCAGATCTATACTAACTACACTGTCGGAAATTCTGAATCCCAGAATCTCTGATAGAATCTTATAGCTCAGGGAATTTTTGGGCAACTTGCCGCAAAAAACGGCAAGTTGCCGCGTGAAAAAGTTTGCTTGCCGCTGACAAACGGCAAGCAAACTTTTTTGCACGGCAACTTGCCGATTTCGGCGGCAACTTGCCGATTTCGGCGGCAACTTGCCGATTTCGGCGGCAATTTGCCGATTCTTGTCATTAGATGCGTAGCAACTTGCCGAATTTAAAATTGTTTTCTCGCATTTCCAAGATTTAAGCCAACTGAAACACAACAATTTATTGAGAAAAAAGAAAAATACAACAAGGTAACAGTAAAAATTATGAAAAAATTAGGAGTCCATGACAGTTTCTTATTTGCTTCCTGTTCCAATGATTTCCGGCTCCTCTGATGAGTGCGATTTGGATCTTTTGTTGGATTTTCCCTTTCTATCGTTTTTGGTATTATCCTTCGTGGAGTGCCAAATATGTCCTAAATTCAAAATTTCTAATTAAAGGTTTTTACAAGTAGCGCTTACAATTTCTTTGAAAAATCCAAAAACGAAATCGGCACAGGCTTCAAGTCGATGGAGGTCGATGAACTCCTAAGCACTTTCGAAACCATCCCCCGTCTTCTCTGTTTTCTGTCAGTTTTCTCCCATGCTTTCGCGCTTACAATTGTGATGTGGATAGTTTTGTCATACTGAGGTTCATGCTTAGAAAACAAACATTCGGACATTTAAACGACTTTTAGTTTCAACTCACCTTTTGATAACATCCACCTCATTGGTCGATTCATGTCCTTCACATAGTTTTTACAATCTCAAAAGCCGAAAAACGAAAAAAATTGGACTTAGTTGAAAAAAATGTTCAGAACGAATAATGCGCCTTGCAAACTGACGCGTCATCAGAAGGCAGCAAACGAATGGCAACTTGCTGCTCATGCAGCAAGCAAATGGCAACTTGCTACTACGGTAGCAAGCAATCGGCAACTTGCTACTACGGTAGCAAGCAATCGGCAACTTGCCGGAACGACAGCAAGTTGCCGTTTGCTTGCTAGTCTCAAATCGCGCAGCAAGAAGCAGCAAGTTGCCGATTCAGCCAGCAAATTGCTAATAATTCGGGCAAATTGCTGTTTTTTCCAGCAAGTTGCCCTACGCGCAGCAGCTTGCCGATTGCTTGCCCAAAATTCCCTGAGAGGTTTGTAGTTTTGACGACCTTCTACTAGGCACCGCGACGCGAGGGGGCGGAGCCTAATTTTTTTTCTCTTGGGGGTTACCTGGCATGTTTGAAGGCGTAGAACTCGAGACTGGATGGACCGATTTTTATGAAATTTGGTCTACTTATGTAAAAAACCACGTAGAATTTGATGGTGTAAAGCATTTCCATTGAAAAATCAATTATTTACAACATTTTTGTGAAAAACTGGAACAGCCATCAGTATTTTAACCAAAAAATGGTAATAAAAGTCGATTTCGCTCCTTTTTATGATTGTTCTAAATACTTTTTTAGATGGTGAATAAGATGCATAAAGCCATATTTAGCCAGCAGTTCCCCCATTTTTGCAGTAATCCATCAAACTTCAAGCAAAAACTGTGATATTTTTTCAGCGATGACCCCATGTTTTTAAAATTAAAATAGTTAGATGAACTCTATGACTGCTCAGATATGCAATTTCATGACATTTGAATAAGTTTGAGATAACAAAAAACGCATCCAAAGAAGACATAGTTCCAAAATTTAGTGGTTTTTGCGGATTTTGACTGCAACGCAGGTCGATTTCGCTTCTTTTGATTACATACTCAGATTCTACGCAAAATTTGCTGCAATATACATATTCGAGTTAACCTGTACCTGTTCCCCCTTTTTTGTAATAACGCTTTTCGTTTCAAAAATATCGCGATTTTCACCAAAAAATATAGCATCATTAGGGAATAGCACGGCGGTCGGCAGCGCACTTTCATCAATGCATTGTCATTGGGGCGACGACTTGCCCCCTGTAGCCGAGTGGGTTACGCATCGGAACGCCGCACGCGCGGTGGCTGTTCGCCTCCGGTGGGCGACCACCCCTCTTTTTATTTTCCTCGCGCGGAGAAAATCGCTGATTTTTCTGATTTTTGGATTTTTTTTACTCGGCTCCTAGCGGACCGTTTCTCTTGAAATTTTAGGAGATAACTTAGAATTTTTTTGCGAACATTTTGATATAAAGAATGTTAAAAATGGTGGAATTTGAAAAAATCGTTGCGGTGCCTACCTTCTACTATCAAAAATGTATCCTCAAAGATACATTAGAAACATCAAAAAAAGCAAAAACTTCGGAACTTCAGAATCCATCCCCCAAACAAACCTTATATTCCGGACGAGTAGCTCTCCAGAGAACTGCAAACACCGATATGTTGAGAAGAGCAATGAAGATGTTCAGGAAGATTTCGAATATAAACATTCCATATTCGACAGTCGACAACCACTTCGGAGCTGCCGTACCTCCGTAACTTCCAGATGGAATAGCTGGCCATCCAGGAGCTACAGTAGTCGATACGGTAGTTGAGGATTCAGTGAATTTCATAAACATCTTTGAGACAAGATGGCTGGGTAAGAAGAAGTGAGAATTGGCTCAGTTGAGTAGACACATTTTATAAGGGTCTCTGGGGGTGTGTCTCACGGCAACCAGATAATTGAATATTTGTGACACATATCACGGGCGGTAATTTGCTGACTTTTCGACTCGTGATAGGAAAGTGATTTATGTTGCAAAAAAGGACCAAAATTTGATTGGGTGAGTTCAATGAAACTTGTGTTACCTAATGTTTATGATCGGAATAGAAAACTCTCAACTTTTTTGCAAAAGGAGGGGGAAGAAATTGGATTAGGAAACGGGATATGGTAACAGTTGAGTGAGAGCAGGGAACCAAAAAAGGTCAAGAATCATTGGGTATTTTAGGCTCCCGAATTAAATTTAACTCCTGAAAATTAAACTGATTTATCTGAAAATTTATAGACGACGTCAGGTGTTCATTTTTTCCAGGAAGAATGAGTCAAGATTTTCTGAAAATCGGGGGAACTTGGGTTGACTGGAAATCTTTCTTTTTTCAGGGTTTATGGTTTTTGAGAAGGTTGAAGATTTTGATTTAAAAAATTACAGTTTCTGACAAAAATTTCTTTGAGAACTCCTGATTCAATACGTTGAAGCGTAGGTGGCACAAACTTTGTAATAGTGTTCATAAATACCGGAAAAAGCGATCTTTCTGAAAATTTCTCAAATGCTCATTCTTGCCGACCTCTCACGAAGATCAAGAATCATTGGATACTTCTAGCTCCCGAAAATTACACTGAATTATCTGAAAATCTCTAGACGGCTTCAGGTGTTCCTTTATTCCAGGAAGAATGAGTCAAGTTTGTCTGGAAATAGGGGGCAAATTGGGTTGTCTGGAAATCTGAAATATGGGTTTATGGTCTTTGAGGATGTTGAAAATTATGATTTAAAAGTTACAGTTTCTGAAAATTTAGATTTTAGAAATCTGTCGTAAGCGAAGTTTTGTGTTTATGTATTATCCAATTTTCCCAAGTTTCACCGCGCTCCATTGCACTCATGGCGAAATTCAAAATTTTGAGCTTTCCCGCTCACTTTTTTTCTTTTGTAGGTCACGTCGAAACCACAAAATCAGCAAAGTTATTATATTTGACGTGACCTACATGAGAAAAAATGAGCGGGAAAGCTCAAAATTTTGAATTTCACGATGAGTGCAATGGAGCGCGGTGAAACTTGAGAAAGTTGAATAATATTTCGAAAAAAACGATGCTCCTGCACACTTTCTGTACTAAATTTTGGACTTTTTTCTACCTATATTTTCTTGAAAAGTGATTTTCTGACTATGCTCCATGAGCATTTATTGGTGTATTCTACGTCGATTGATATACAAAGCTCTGAAATTTTTGAATTAGTGTTCTCCGCTCGATACTTCAACAACTCGATTTTATGTAATTCTCGCCCACCCCATATTCCTCAATCTTTTCGTTCTTTGTATCATAGTACACTTCCTCCTGGTTTTTGTTATTTTTATCGAGCATAAACTTCTCATTATAAGACCCTAACAAAGTTATGCCCACCAACGTCGACGGGCACAAAAAGTTGTTTCGAAATCTAAAGGTTTCCGATTTTTGGGAGCATGGAGGCTCTGAAGCACGTGAATGAATCATGGAGGTCTGATGACGCTGCGGTAAGCAAATGGGAAAAGATATTCTACTTTTTTTTATTCTTTATCACATTTTCTTCAATTTATCAGAATATTGTCATCTCTTTGTCAAATAAATAAATAAATTGAATAAGGATTCGTTCAAGATCTGAAACAGCAAAACAACATTCAAATGGAACAACTTTATTCTCTTTTCAGAAAAAAAGTTCAATACGATACACATCCTTTCTATTTCAACGATCTCATTTCAGTGACTCAATGAACACTCTTCAAATACTTCTCCGTGAATGCAATATGAGCCATTTTGACATCCGCATCGAACAATTTCTTATCCAAGAAAAAGTTCATGATTATTTGATGAACGAAGAGATATTGTTGATCCGTCTGAATTGAATTGTTGCGTTGATCTCGAATCTTTTGCAAAATCGTAGCCGACTCTTCGATTTGTTGTCCCGAAAGAAACTGATCCATGATATACTCAATCATCACAACTGAGCCAGTACGACCGATTCCTGCCGAGCAATGGACGACGATTGGAGCTCTGAAAATTTGCTCCATCTCAGTGTCAGTAACAGAAACTTACTTCGAGACTCTTGCCTTTGCCAACAACTCCAAAATAGCCGTGTCTGCAGTCGGAACTCCACGATCCGGCCAATCAATCCAGTGATAATGAGTCGTTTTCATAGTGAGTCCCCCTGGTCCTTCCACCGAATAAATCGTTTCCGTCACCTTTGCATCACTCTTCTTATTGAACTCAACTCCCTTACTCGATTCATACTTGACCGTAATCTTCTGCCCCTTTTCTTCGAACTCTACAGTATCCTTATCCTTTGACGGAAAGTATTCCGAGCACTTTTTGGTTCCCTTCTCCGTCAAATTGCACAGCATGAAGATCGTTTCAACTTTCTCCTGTAAGCACATGTACCAAAAGTCGGCACAAGTCTTATCCATTGGCGCTTGAGTACAAATGAAACGTTTTGAATTGGTCGGAGTGCCGACGTAGTTTGCATGAATGTACTCGTGAGGCCATGGGGGATTGTTGAGTTTCACACGATTGTTATCCAGGCATCCGACGTCCTTATAACGATTCTTTCCCGTTTCCAATGCTCCTTTGAACGCCTTCATCTTCTCGAAATCGTTAAATCGCTTCATGCCGGTGAATTCGGTACGGAGACCCGGTGGACCTTTTTCGAGAGTGTTCTTCACAAACTTGACAATCTGAAATTATTTTTCTGTCTCAATAAAACTTTATTGTCGAAATAATTAAACTGAGACTCGGTGTTTGCGGACTTTTCAATTCACCAAGCCAAATTAGGCTTGACACTGTAAAGTCTGCAAACACCGAGTCTCAGTTTAATTATTTCGACAATATATTCTTTGCTCATTTCTTTGGCAATACTCTTTGTCCAGTTTTTTCAGGGAAATTGGGGAAAAATACGGCCAACAGAATGAATGTTCCTTATTTAAAAAGCTATTGATTGGTTAAAAAACCGTCAAATTTCATTGACAATTAGCAGTGCTACGCCTTGCCGAAAAGTTACCGAAATTGAAAATTTTTCGGTAAGGCGTAACTCTGTTAATTTTCAATGAAATTTGACGTTTCTTTAACCAATCGATAACGTTTTAAATAAGGAACATTCGTTCTGTTGGCCGTATTTTTCCCCGATCTCCCTGAAAAAAGTTATTCACAATTGAATTTCGTTGCCGCCCAGCCCGGATCTGAGCTAGTTCTCCTTACCTGCTTGCGATGAGTCTTTCTCTCCAGATTCGTCGGATCCTCTGCAATCGTCTTCTGACTTTTATCCTCTCTTTCGGTGCGCTCTCTGCTTCGTTGAGTCGCCGAGTTCTTTTTTGGACGTCGTTCTGAAAGTCAATAAATATTGTAGCATGACAAGCAAAACGAACTTTGAACTGATGGCGATGGCATTATGTTCCGGCAGCTTTTTTCTTGCTATGTTTCTTCTTTCGGAAAGCTGGTAGTAATTATAGACTTTCAGTATAACAATGATGACAATTGCAGCGACGATCGATATCTGAACACGTGGAAGATTTTATCAGGGGTGTCTTTTTAGGTTGTGGAATTGGAAGGGGTCACGCGGAAATTTGAAATAAATATAGGAAAATATGGGTCACAGATTATGGACAAAAACATGAGGGACCTGAAACTCAAACGCCATATTCAATCTGGCATTCTAAAAAAAACTAAACTTTCTGTTTTAAAAATTGTATTTATCTATGAAGTTTTTTTGTAGTATTGCTAATCCTGATCTAATCCTGATGCAGAATAAAGTAAAAAGTGCAACCAAAGTTTGAAATACAATATAACAAAAAATAAAAATCTACAAAAACTTCGAGAGCAGAATCAGTACCTTTGAATCACAAATAGTCTTCAAAAACTTTCTGTTTCAAATATCCAACTAATTATTTTCTGCCTGAAAGGTTTCAGTGAACTCCACTATCATCCTTTTAGCTCCATCTAAAAAATTACGTCTGAAATTTACAGAAATTAGAAAGTTATACTGGTTTCCATGATGTTATACAGTGGCGGAAAATGATGAGTGTACCTCCGAACTTTTGATTATAACTTTGCTGAAACATGTCCAAAAAACAAGAAATTTTGTGGAGACTTTGCTGATTAGATTAGAAAAAGCTCTATAAGTTTTTTGAATTTCAAAAAAATTTCGTTCCTTCAGAATATCATCAGAAGTGCCGGTGACGTCAGAATCAAAAAATATATCTTTCTTCAAAATTTTTTCTATGAAAAGTTCTAAGGTGCAAAATGTCTGTTGTAAATCTAATAGTAACTGAAAAAAAATTGGAGCGATTTGAATGATCGGCTCCGAAGATATGGACGTCCGAGCACAAAATGGTACGTTGGGATCATTGGCCGTATCAACGCTGAAAGAGCCCTAGAATTCTACAAATTTGGGAAAACATGTAACTTGGAATACTCTACAAAATGGCAAAAAGAAATTTTAATTTTGAACAAAAAAATTTTTCTTGATATACTGACCCCATTCGGCCCAAACGAACCCAATGCTTTGAAAAAAATTTTTTGCTCAAAATTAAAATTTCCTTTTGCCATTTTGTAGAGTATTCCAAGTTACATGTTTTCCCAAATTTTTAGACTTCTAGAACTGTTTTCAGCGTTGATACGGCCAATGGTCCCAACGTACCATTTTGTGCTCGGACGTCCATATCTTCCGAGCCGATCATTCAAATCGCTCCAAATTTTTTTCAGTTACTATTTGATTCACAACAGACATTTTGCACCTTAGAACTTTTCATAGAAAAAATTTTGAAGAAAGATATATTTTTTGATTCTGACGTCACCGGCACTTCTGATGATATTCTGAAGGAACGAAAATTTTTAGAAATTCAAAAAACTTATAGAGCTTTTTCTAATCTAATCAGCAAAGTCTCCACAAAATTTCTTGTCTTTTGGACGTGTTTCAGCAAAGTTATAATCAAAAGTTCGGAGGTACACTCACCATTTTCCGCCACTGTACATATAACTTTTAATGTTTCAGAAAATTTAAAAGTTCGGTTAGATTCTTGGGCGTGTTATTGGACTATTGTCAGTCTGAAGTATTGTCTGTCTAAAGCACAAGAGAGTCCACAAGAAATTTCTGCTGACATTCAACATCGTCTTGAACTCAGCTGTCAGTGCGTTTCAAAGATAGAGCTCAACTTGTTTTCATCCAATTACTAGAAACAGTAAATTCTGTATTTGAATGGCACCATTAATGATTAGTGAAACAGTAGATACCGTTAAAACTGCGTTAGAAGAGAACCCGAGCTCAAAATGAGCACATTCTTGAAATTCAAACGGATTGAAATAAATCTTATTAGAATCCTCGTCAAAAGTTGACTGTAAACGTCCCAAGATTTGCGTCAAGTTTTGTTTCCAATAGATGTTGTGACCCATTTTGAGAATTCATAAATATTTTTTGGTGTCGGAAATTACGATAATTCTGTTTCAAATGCGTCAGGAATACAATCAGTTTTGGAATTTAGATATTACACTATATTTGTTTATTTCCCCAAGAAACACTTACTAACCCCTTCAATCAATCGGCATAATTTCAGAATCAACAACAACAATGCGTCCAGATGATATCACTTAGATCTGCTTCCGTCATCCAAATACAATTTGATGGGTAACATTATCCACTTTTAGAATCAATGAATCAGAACATTCTGATCACATGACACTTTTTCGTTTGCTCCAGATTTATGATGGTAAGGATATGAAAGTATTTTCAGACTTTTATTTTTCTAGACGAAGATTATGATCATAAATTTTCCACTAGACTCCGCCCCCAATTCGGAATTCAAATCTTGAAAATCCAAACAACAATATTTTGTTGAGAGCAAGGAGGCATAAACATTAATTCTCAACTTTTTTCCAAATTTCACCCCGCCCTTTTCTGATTTTCCATTTCTAATGTAGTCACTCAGTCATAAAGTTTTCTTCTGATAATTCTGACAACTCGAAGACTCATTTTCATGCAAAACTTCTAGAAAATCAGAAAATCCATTCCATTTTGAAGGAAATTCTGAACCTTCGGTCGAAAATGGGCTCATTTTACGGCCAGGAAATCTGTGTAGTTTCGTTGACAAAGCTCATAAATTCGATTCGCAAAGTTTATAGCCCACTTGAATCTTGAAGTCTGTTATTATTTTCTTTTTATGTCCCTTTTCTTTGATTGTGAACAGAATAAGGACACAAGATTTCGAATAGTGATTTCCAGTCCAGTTTCAACAGAAATTATAGTGAAATTCGTGGAGAAAACTAATAGAATAGTATGTTAAACTCAGAATTTCAGATTCTTACAGTTATTTTTTTTTCAGAAAAATTTTTTTCTGAAAAAAAATGTCAAAAAAATTTTTTTTCTAGAATTTTGTCTGTAACTTGGCTCCCAGTGGTTCATTTTCTGTGATAACTATACCAATCGATATGATATTTTTGTAAATCAATTTTTATGTAAACGGTTTTCGAAAAGTTAAGTTTCTAGTTAGATACCTGACTCTCTCAATACGAGATTCTTTATCAAATATTTCCCTGTTTCTGTTAAATTCTATATCAAACCTTCCATAATTTTTCCTTATTATGAGCCCGATTCTGGTTTTGCTCTATTTTGTTTATCACCTATTCCGTTGAAATCAAAAGTATTATTTTCTGAAAAAAAATATTTTTTAATTTTCAGAATTTTTTTCCTAGAATTTTGTCTATAACTTTTCTCCCACTGGACAATTTTCTGTGATGATTATACCAATCGATAGGAAACATTTTGTAGATCAATTCTTATGTGAACGATTATTGAAAAATTGAATTTCTAGTTCTCTCAATCCAAAATTCCTATCAATTTTTTCCCTGTTTCTGAAAATATTATCATTCTTCATTATTCCAAATCCCATTCGATTCCTGCTCTATTTTGTTTATCACCTCTTCCCTTGAAATCAAAAGTATACATACATTTTGATATTAGAAAAGCCACAAGCTTTCCTGCACCCCCTAATTATCATTATTTACTCCTATTACATTTCCCCCTCCACAAATTTCCAATTTTTCCCCAGAAACACCAAATGGCTGCAACTCCAGGAGGCTACCTTCTCAAATCTCTTCTCCGTGAACCAACCAATATTTCCAATCAAAAACAAAAAGAAAAAGTGATTCAAACTCTCGGGCTCCGTGAGCAACCACCAGTCTATGGATCCTGGATGACTCATTTCCCCACTTCCTCATTTCCATATCATTCTCTTCATCTCTCTCAGAATGGACTCGTTTTCCAAACTCGACAGATTCCGTATCACTATTATTATACGGAGTGTGCCACTATTCCATGGCATCATTTATTCAACACTTCGATGAATCGATTCGATCCAGACGAGTATTTTCCACAGTGTGATTTGTATTGGATCCGGAAGAGACACGAGCAACGTCAACGCACGAATCTGGTTTCTAGAGGTGAGGAGGGTTCCGGGCAAACATTTTTTGCTTCAAAACATGCGAAATTTTGCGCTGATTCCGAATATCATAACGAAAACGTTTGAAAATGTCTTTGAATCCCAAAAAATGGCTTCAAAGTGAGCCAAACGCGCAGAACTAGCTTGGGTGGCCGTGACCAAGTTGTCTCAAAATGGGCGGGGTCCAACGATGAGCGCGACGTAATGAACGCATAATTTTGAAAACGCTAAACTTTCGAAAACGAAAACGCTAAGGTCTTGTATATTAGAGAAGCTCAATGAGTTTGCTCCCCCCATTACTTTGATACCAGCTCCTCTACTGAAACATTTGAAAAACTAAATCAGCAATAGATCGCATTCTCCATGCATAGAAAAACTTGACTTTTCTTTTGAATGTTTTCGGTTTCAGAATATCCCGAAAAAATCTCAGCATTTTACAGCAGGTATTAAGTAGTCACAATAAGCTAACATATTTTCCAGAAGTTTCTCTAATCTCACATTCCTATTTTCAGGACCATACTAATCCTCTCCATCTCTACTTGTATCTTCATCTGATCTCCACTTCAATATGATACTCAACCTTCATCATACAGAAAATGTTTCATTCACTCAATTTTTGTAAAGCTACATTGATTACCCCAATCTCTCTACCAAATCATTTTGCAAAACATTTTCCTTTTGAAACTGTAAATTTTCAAAACAAAGTGTATTAGAGTAAAATTTTTCATTCACTCAATTTTTGTAAAACTACCATTTAGCCAACATCGAATATCTCTACCAAATTATTTTGTCACACATATTCCACTTGAAACTGTAAAATTATTTGAACTATTTTTTGTATTCATTAATAAATCTTGAGATCAGATAATTCTACATGTCCCAAAGAGCACGACTAGACTAGAGACATTCAAATATTCATTGGCTTTTGATTCCCTGCAAAAAGTGTTGTTTTGTTATGACACAAATCGACTTTTTTTCAAATGGAGACAGATACTTGTATCGATTATGGAGAATTGTGTTTTCAGCTGTGCAAATAGTGCATACATGCATTCAGGACAGATTTTCTGGTTTTTATTTTGTACAAGTACGATTTCTTTGGTTTTTGTATGAATTTATGTATGTACTTTTGGTTTGAAACTACAAATTTGAAATTTTTTGGTTCATTTAGTTTTGGAGCTCAATTTTAACAGATTTCTAGATGTTTCTTTAGTTTTGTATCCAGAAATTTCAAAGTGATTTCAACGATCTAAAAGTAAATATAATATTAAATGATATTCTGTTTCAAACTAATCACAATGGAAAACAGATTTTGGTGGATTGTTTCAGAGAGTTATCTGAGTTCAATTTTAATTAGAATTTTCGGCTCGGTTCCAAAACCGTAGGCCTAAAAAACTGGAGGCGCAAAAAGACAGCAAGTCAAGAAAAATCGGAGGTTTATAAAAAATCAGAGGCCCAAAAATATCGGAAGTTCTCAGATTTTGTCATGGGACTCTGCTTTTGGAACAGTCGATTTTTCATTGAACATTGATTCCGGAATCAATTTGAAGTCACAAGTTTCAAGACTTTGCTGTTTCAGATAAGAAGAAAACTATATGTACTTTCCTGTTTTTATTGGTATATACTTTTGATTGGTTACTGTCAAAAACCGAAAAAAAATCAACCAACTCATACGATTTATTTGTTTTTTTTTTCGTATCAATGTACTTTCTGTGTAAAATTTCAGTTTAATTTAAGCTTTGATGTTGCACATGAATAGATTTTTAGTTGCAGTTTTGTTTTCGGAAATTTAAAAATTGCAACGATTTCAAAAATGGTTCCTGTTTCAAACGAACCACAATAGAAAACTGAATTTGATAGATTATTGTCAAAGATTTATCTAAATTCAGTTCTAATTAGACTTTTCGGCTCTGTTCCAAAATCGGAGGCCCAAAAAACCCGGAAGCCAAAAAAACGGAGACTCATAGAAAATCAGAGGCCTAAAAAATCGGAAGCTTAAAAAATTGGAGGTCCATAAAAAATCGGAGATCCAAAAAAAATTGGAGGACCAAAAAACCGGAGGCCGAGAAAAATCGGAAGCCCATGGAAAATAAAAATCGAGGCCCAAAAAAATCGGAGGAGGACCTCAAATTTTGTCATAATTTGGGAACAGACCCAATTTAATTATTTCTTGAACATAAATTCCAGAATCAAAATTTGTAGACTCAAGTCTCAAGACTTTACTGTTTCAGATAAGAACAAAGTTAATTGTATTCTACCGTTTCACTGATCCTCGGTGTTAATACTCAGTATTTTATAAAGCACTGGCTCAGAAATTCAACCAATTCATATTTTTTGAAAAATATGAAATCGGATTGATTTCCAACAAGTTTTCTGAAAAAAATATCTCTGCTTCAATGGATCATTGAAGAAACTCAGTGTTTCTTTAATTTCAATAAGCGTTTCAAACATAAAATGATTCTCTAATCCGCTTCCATTACAACTAATTTTATCTAATCTCTCATTCATAAAACATTCATTGTCTCACGGTACCCAAAAAGGGTACTGAATGATGAAACCGTTCATAAAACCATCAAAGGGGTACGGTTGTAATCCTCGTTTGGCCTATTTTATATTACTCTTTTTGTCAACAACTGTTCAAATACTTTCAAAATGTCCCGCCTGTTCACACGCACAATTCTCAATGTTTCCCTCTTGAACTGTCTATTACAATTAGTATGTGTCCGAGAGGGCTCTGACCTCATTCAGCCGCCATGTTGACAGTCTCTCTCCGGAACATCGAGAGAAATAGTATGTCCTTTTGAGAGGGGTTAGAGAAAGAGACAGAGAATGAGTCATTTCCTGAGGTTCTCTCCTGGAGACTTGTTCCTCTGTCGCCCCGAAAAGTAATATTTCGTAATTCGAATCGTTTCGAATGGCCTTGTGAGAGGAAGAGAGTAATAAAGAAAGGTCAGTTTGGATGACGGCGTCATTTGCATAGAGAAAAGAAGAAGAAAAGAGAATACTTTTCTCTTTTTCTTCATTCGTATTCTCAATGCATATACCTTTTGGACTCGTTTATGTTTTGTTTTCACAACATTTGAAGTCCACGAAAGATACCAAGGTTTTACGGTTTCAAAAATGTTGCTTCAAAGAAGAAATTTTGAATAGAATTAGTTATTTTGGTGTTTCAATTCCTTCGAAGGTTCCACTTTTCTCCTGATTAAAAATTTTCCACTGTTTCTTATTCATGTTTATACCGGAATGTAATCCTTGTAGAATTTCCATCAGACTTGGCGAATTTCGGCCGGGGTCAGTGGAAAATTTTGCCGGCCCGGGTAGGGAAAAAAATTTTCAAATTTTTTGTAATTTTTAGCTGTTAAAATGGCATAAAATATTCAAGCATCAAAATATATGTCTTATTTCGGAGAAATTACCGGAAAAATAGATGTTATGCTTTGAACATTCAAACCAAAATTTTTGACTCCAGAAACCCAGGAATCAGAATATCTGATTTTGCCCGGCCTGGCCCGTAGCATGTCTGGAAGGTTCCATTTTTCTTGAGATTCAGCATTTTTTCACTGTTTCTCATTCATGCTTATACTGCAATGAAATCCTACAGTGCGTTCCATAATTATAAGGCCACCCCTAAATCAGCTTCTAATTTGACAGAAAATCACTTTTTCAAAAAACTAATGTTAGGATCGTGTTCAGCATCTAAAATTACCCCAGGGTGCAAATTTTTATGACCTAATTTCAAAAACTGACTGAATGACGTGGCAAAATATGAAAAAAGGCCGCTTGCAACCGTAACACAAGTATAAGGCCACCCTACTAGGTTACCACTTGCCACGCAAATAACGTGAAATGATTGGTGAAAAAGTATCAGCAAAGATTTTCAGGTACCATATCCGTGATTATCATCTTAAAACATCTAGATTCCAGTCTGTAGAACTTGATTGGACAATCAAAACGAGGGCCGAAGCTGTTGATCCTCCGATTGTCAGCTGTCTGAGCTCAGATCTGGGTCTACATGATAACAGTGGACCTAAACTTGTTTGCCAGGACATAACAAGTGCCACTGATCCTATTCCTATACTTTTGACAGCCAGACTCGTAGATTTAGGTCAACTCTGGTGAGCTTCAAGTTTGATCCTTAACCTGAACTGATCGGATCCTGGTCCAAATTTCATTTCACCAGTCTGCTGGAAATGTAACAAAACTAGAATTTCAGTGAAAAAATAAAAGAATTTCATGAAGCCGTAAAAAATTTGTTTTGTATTTTTTCACATTTACTTGCAGTCTGAATTTCAAATCGGGGAGACGGTGCGGAATGTAATCCAAGTAGGACTTTCATCAAATTCCAAATCACACTCCAGTCTTTCAATATTCTCACAAAATCCGGTACCCCTTTTCAAATTCAAATTTTGATCCAAATTGATTTCGACAATCCGACAAAATTGACACCTGCCACCGAAAACCCATCATAAAATTGTTTATGAAACAGTAATGTTTTTGCCCCCTCGTTTAAAAAAAGAAACAGTCAATATTTGCATTTCGAATTTTAGATGCTTAGGTGATGTGGCACAAGAGAAGCAGGAGAAAAGACTGTTGGATTGAATTATAAGATTCAGAAGACGTCAATAGATTCAGAATAATATTTCACCATAGGCAAAAACCAGTCAAAACTGACTCATATTCTATTCTTCTAGAAGATTGTTTTCTTTTTTCTATTTCTGCTAGTACTTGTTGCTGATTCATCTCTTTCTCACTTTTGTTTGTCTGATCGTTCATTTCTTGCAACAAACATACACAATGTTTCATTCTTCTTTTACTACTACTTGCTCATTTTTTTTTCTGCTTTCTGTCTTTTGATTTTCGAAAGAATGGGATATTTTGGCTCATAGAGCAATTTCAAAAGAGAATATTTCGTAAGACGCCTTCTTCTCACCTTTCCTTTTCGCTTTCATGACCCATTTTGCACAAAAAGGAAAAGAGAACCACATAAATATTCATTTTCACATTTCGAATCAACAATATATTTTCATTCTCTTTTCCTTTTTTAGTATCTCATTTTGTTTTCGATTTCTGGTTCTTTTTGTTGTATGTACCCGTTACACGTCATGTTTTTTTAGAAGAGTTTGTTGACTCTTTTTTTATGGCTTTTCAGCCAGAAAACTTTGATTTCGAAATTGATTATTGAGGTTTCAAAAGTCTGGTTGTAAATTTACTTTCATTGACATTCAGTTTTTTAAAAGTTCGGTGTCTGAAACAGAAAAATTTTGAGCTTGAAAAATCTTCTAGAGCTCAAAATCCGGGTAGAAATTGATTGGGGCTGCTGATTTTTTTTATTAGAAAGTTAGTTTTTGAGATTTTTTTTTTGAGAGTTTCTGAAGTTTTTGAACAGTTCTTAGGATCAACATAGCTGCCAAGTCCACCAATTCAAGATTTTTCTGAAACCGAATTTTTTTCCAATATGTACCCGATGTTTATTTCCCTCCGTAACTGAATCAATCCGTCGAATTCAATTCTTTTTTGCTCTTTCCATTTCCAAATCTGAAACAAATCCCTCTCCGCTCTCTCTGCATCTCTAATCCCTTCTGACATTATACTATTCTTATATTCTCCAATACATTTGAGAGACTTTTGACGTATTAATGATGATATTAGAGATTGAGAGACGCAGCGAGGGCTCTTCGGAGCCCGAAGAAAGCCGAGAGACAACGTCTCCATTATCACCTTATTTCCATGGAGACACGCCTTCTTTTCTCTTCTCCATATTTTGCTCCTTTTCTCTTTTCTTTTCTTTGGATGTGAATTTGCTTTGTGATCCTGTTTCAAAATTCATTGTGAGCACACATTGTACTGCCTAATGAGACAAAGAGAATGAAAATTAATTAGTGGTTCAGTTGAAACAGAGACTTTTTTGAAAATTTCCTTCCATTGAACTTCAAAATGGTACCGTTTTTCTCCGTTTGTGTTCAAACTCTTTCATTTTTATTGAAACTGAGTTTTTTTTCTTCTTCACTCTCTTTCAAGATAATTTTTTTTCCAGAAAAAATGGCCGAGGAAAAGATGACCGTCAACGTTCCAGCCGACGCTCCAGAAGAGGGCCGCGTCTTTGTTATCGAATCGAATCGTCGTGACGAAATGATCAAGCTGGCTCTTCTCATCATTCTCATCATTATTTTCCCAGTGAGTTAGAAGTGCAAAACTTCTAGAAATCCGCTTTTGGAGTCACAAGACTCTTGTCGATCCGGCTTAGCCTAAAACCAACACAAAATCTGCATTTGGTTCACTGAGCACCTCATGAGCGTATCAATGCACTATTTTGAGGCAAAAATAATAAGCGATCAAACGTATGATCATAGAGTCGAGAAAGTCGTAATTGTGAAACGGGAAAAATTTAAATCTATTAGCGAAATTTCGCAAGTTACAACGCGCTCCATTGCCAACTTGCCTAGACCTGGACTTTCGAGAAATCCTGCTTGCCTGTTTTCTGTTAAGATCAACTGGAGATCCTAAAATTAATAAAAATTAGTTCATTCGAATAGATTTCGAAGGGAAAAAGCGAGCGGGAATTCTCGAATATCCAGTTTCAGGCAAGTTCGCAATGGAGCGCGCTGAAAATTGGAAAATATCGCTAATAAATGATTTTTTTCAGCCAGCAGCCGTCGCTGTCCACGCCAACGAATGCAACATGCACGTCTTCATCTCTCTAATCCTCGTCTTCTTCTTCATGATTCCATCGTACATCCACGCGATCTGGTACTGCTTCTTCCGCAACCAACCCAAATGACCATTGCTTAAATTACTGTCCTCCCTACAGTAATCGCTCATGTATTTACTCTCCCCCATTCATCATTAACATGATCATAATCGTACGCTTTATCAATCCCATTTCTCTCTTCAAATGTATTTCTTCCCATTGTATTATGTTGCATTGAATAAAGTGTATTATTTGGAACTCTGCCTTCTGGGAAAGAGGGTGTCATGACAGATCTGCAGGTGGATGGACCACACCATTGTTTCAGAATCGATGCGTTGCACAACGTTCGCGCGCAGTGTAAACTAAGATTGAGTCGATAATCTTATCCATTTGTTTCAAATTATTGGTTTCGTTCAAATATAGCCTACGAGTATTATGCCAATCTCAGTCAATGTCCTGGCTGAATTTTCCGGATTTTTCGGCTGCGATATCTTGGCATGAAAATGCTACCGTAATATATTAAAATTTAAAGGAACATACCCTGATTTTCTGATAAATTTTTTATTTTCTCATGTTTTTCGAACGATTTTCAACAAATTTTGAAGCAAAATGTTGAATTAATTATGGTTCAATTCCGAGTTTCTTGGTGCTCTTGCGAAATTTCATTTTTTTGGAGTCGTTTCCGTATTTTTGACCGTTTACTTTTTATGATTAATCACAGAACCGCATAATTTAATTTTTACAAAAAATCCCAAAAATCGATGACTTTTGACTGAACAAAACCAAAAAAATTGTGGCAACGTCAGCTGCATTTTTCCCTTTCTCCTTCATTATTTCTCTGCGTCTCTCTGGTGACACACGCTATCTCGCACTCTCTCGTCGTTTGCGCCGCTCGCTCCCTTTTTTCTGCGAATTTCAGACTCTTTGCTCACTCTTATTTCGTTATGACGGCTAATTTAAGGTTTCTTAATATGGGAAATCGATTATTCGTGGTGTGAGGAGTGTTGTGTCAATGGATGTGTTGTTTCCCACATCGATCGATGCATCCCAAATTCAAATTAGTAGCCAGAAATTGATTCTTTTTGTCTTTTTTCTCATTTTTTGACCCCTTCGACACATTCATTTTTCTATCGATTTCAGCGGAAACAATGGCTGGAGACTTATTCGTTTCTGCCAACGACACCGAAGAGTTCCCATTGGATATGGAGGAATCGAAACTCCAAGCACTTGTCATGTCATTGATTACAGTTGAAAAAGAGACCGTCAGAGACAGAGCAGCGGTAATTATTCATAAATTTCATTACTTTCTTAACAACGAAACATTTTGCAGAAGAATCACTCATTCAAACAGCTTTTCGAGTCGCCAAGATTTCAGACGATTTATGCAAAAATGGTCGGTTGTGATAGATTTCTTCCACCGACAGAGTATCTCGAGAAATTATTGTCTGACAAAGAAGAATTTCCATACATGAAGAAATCTTTCAAGTTTAATCTCCAAGATATTGTGGTTAGTTTCGTCTATAACACGGCTGGCACAAATTTCGGCAATTCATTCAAATGTGAATAACTTTTTTCAGGAGGGTCAGGTAAAAATACAGTCAACAGAAAAAATGTTCCTTTTCGAAAATGCTATCCATTGGTCGAAAAACCGTCAAATTTGATTGAAAATTAACAAAGTTACGCCTTGTGTTGCCGAAAATTTGTCGAAATCGGCAACTTTTCGGCAACAAAAAACGTAATTCCGTTAATTTTCAACGAAATTTGACGGTTTTCAAACTAATCGATATCTTTTTGAATGAGAAACATTTTTGCTGTTGACCTTATTTTTACCCGATTCCCCTGAAAATAGTTATTCAGAATTGAATGAATTGCGGAAATTCGTTGCCGCCCATCTCTTGTCTATACGCCGATTGTTTCCAATAAAAATTCAATTTTCAGTTCGACAAAACTCGTCACGGATACGGTGAAGTGGACATTCCATTCGACTCTAATCACGGTGTCGTTCCCGTGCAAGATCTCGGTGGATGCGAGTCTTCAGTCCCTCTCCGAAGCGTTTTCGTTCTGGAAAACATGAATGTTCCCGTTTGTCGCTTCGATCCAATCATGTTCGCTCAATCCTGGGTTCTCGCGCTTCTCCGTCCGAAATTCCGATTCAAGGGACTCATCGCGTGTCCAAAAGGAGACTATGGACTCGCCAGATTGATTGTGGAAGTGGGAAATGCGAGAGGGCAAACTGTACGATCCGAGAAATCGGTGCCGTTTAAAATTGGAGAATCGGAAAGACTCGGTAATTTTATTCCATTCGAAGTCATGTCTCCAGACTATGAATTCCGTCCCGTCCACGTCTTCTTCTTCGTTTGCATCTTCTATGTCAACCGAGTTCCGATGGAAAATCGTGGAATGAGAGTCGCCAACTGCACTGTTCAATGTGTGCTCCCAGAAATGCCTCAGACATTAGATAGCATCGAGAATTCTGAGCCATTTCCAGCAGATGTATACGATGCGCCACCACATGCTTGCAACTACACAATCGAAAACAGTGCGGATCCATTATATTTGAAACAACTCAAAGCGAATTTCTTCTCGTGTCTAGATAATATGAAGACGATTCGTGCTGAACAGACGGCTAGAGCTGAGAAAGATATCAGTCGTTTGATGGGAAGTAATCTTCTGGAAGATAAAATGGAAGACGATGACTACGAGGAAATTTCCGATAAGAGAAAGAGAGAAAACTCAATCGGCGAAGAAGAGCCAGAGATTAAGAGAAGATGCTGAATATGATTTTGATGTACATTTCCGATCCTTTTTTATCCGGCATTACCATTTTTTTGTAATATTTATCCTAACACTGGTAAATTTCCGCATACGAAAGAAATTCTAATCCTGTATTCGATCTCGATGTTCCACTTTCACCTTTAATTTTCTATTCAAAATTCTCCTAATGAATAAACAAAAAATTATTATTATTTTTGTGGACCCGAAAATACAGAAGGGAATGATGATGTAACAGGCGAAACGGTGTTTAAAACAAGAAGTCAAATATAAACATCACAGGAAAATGAAGTTCTAAACTAGGCGAATTTAAAATTCAAAATCTTTAGATAATCCTACTAAAACAGCACCGGTGATTGTGATGGACATGGCTGCTCCGAGAAGCATGAAGTTTCTCTTCCCGCGAATTTCTCGATAATAGAAGATGCTCCACGCAGCGGCGATACATCCAGGCATTTGAGAAATGATCGGGAAGGTTACGGTTTGAGAGAGATGTTGATTGGCGACGAAGAATGAGGTTTGAGCGATAGCCCAGAGGCATCCAGCAGCCATTCCGGGGAGGAAGAGATTCGGTGGAGCGTACGGTTGGTTTCGTCTGGGAAAATATAGGGTTTTGAGATTTAGTTAGAAGTTTTATAAATACCTGAAGATAGAATAGATCATAAAGATGATCGTGGAAGTGATAAAAATTCCGCAATAGTGAGAGAAGACGTAGGAAAGACCATCGGTTGGATATCCAACATAGCTGAAAACCGTTTCAATCTGGCTTCATCGGAGAAACGAGTTCTCGAAATTTTTTCTGCATTTTTTTCCGGAAAATCGAGTTCTCGATATTTTTCCGAGAATATTTTTTGCAAAATCGGTCAAAAATTGATGAAAATTGTCGAAAAATTAGGGATTTTGACGAAAATATATCATTTTTCAGCAATTTTTTTTCCGATTTTTGGAAAAATATTTTCGGAAAAAATATCGAGAACTTGAATTTACGGAAAAAAAATTGTTTGAAAATGATGAATTTTCGTCAAAATCCCCAATTTTTCTAATCCTGTTCGCGATACTTACGTGGTTGGGTTATCAATCATTCGAATAACTGGCACAAATGTCATCCCATAGAATAATCCGGCTATCAGTGCGGCGATGAAAGCCCTGAAATTATGAATTGGACACTAGAAATAATTTCATACTCACATCAATCTCTGTGATCCAGAATTCAAGTCCTTCACTGGTCTCAAAACCTCGGTGTCAACACCTCCATCATCTGATGATTCTGTCGTGTTCAACGCCTTCTTCTCCTCAGAATTCAAATTCTCCATATCGAACGAAGCACGATTGCTCTTTTTAGTAACTGGAGCAGGTTCCGATTTGACTTGTGCGAAAATGGAGCCACCGATGACGACGAAAACAAGACCGAGATAGTTGAGAGATGGAGACGCTGGTACTTGAGCCTTCATTCCGAACAATCCGAATCGACCACCTGCCCATCCGGTCAAACAGTTAGAAGTATTCCAGATTAGAATGGATACGGCGAGTCCGAGACGTTGAATGATTGGAATGGCGGTGGCGTTTCCTGAAAGCCTGATAACGTTGGAAACTTTTCTAGAGATTCTCACACTTACCTATGCACCAAGAAGCTCCTCCTAACATTGCCAATGGATAGAATCCAGAGAATCCGGTGTAAGCGAAAACGACGAATCCAACGAGGAGAATCGCAATCGACATCATCCATTGTGCGAAGATACCATCTCTTGAATCGTACGATTTGATTGGGACGAACATGGATCCGAAGAAAACTGATGATACGGCACATGCCGCCATTCCTATGCTTGCCACCATCGCTCTCCCTGAAAATGCTGTTTTTAAAGGGGGTGTCCACTAATTCCAAAATGTCTGATTATTTATAGGAATCGACGCAGAATTTGATTTTGGGGACAAAATCCTCTTGGAGGGTAGTCTGAAAATTACTGATTTCTGAAAAACAGGTCGAAATCAGCTCTAAAATTAGCACCCTTTCAGTACTAATTGTTAAGCTGTTTTTGACCTATATTTTTGAAATGAGTAGACTACCCTCCAAGATTAGAGTAACAGAGAACAGATTTTCGTGAATACTATACAAAGTGATGAGAAAAGGAGGGTAGAATCAATGAAAAGTAGACGTTGACTAAGGATATGAAGGTTTTTTCGTTCGATTTCTCTGACAGATATGATAATGAAAAATGGAAAAGGGATAGAATCATTCTTTAGATTTTAATTAAATCTTGAAACTTTTCAAACTGAGGGGGTGATTTTTTAATAAAACTCCGTCATTTTTTTGGTACGATTTCTCCTGATAAGAGATAGTAAAACAGCTGATAAAAAACCGTTTATTATTACGATTTCAAATCACATTTTTACCCGGAAAATGATTTTTTACAACAAGTTTTTGAACTGTAAAGGTTCAAAAAAAGTTCCCGAATTCGAATTCTTGACATATTTTACATTGTTATTTTATGGAATAAGAATAGAAAAAAAGTTTTTAGTGCCGAGTGGCGGTCGCGCCGCTCTTTTTTTTCATATTTACAAAGTGAGATGCCGACTGTCTACTATGGAGAGAGAAGAGACGCAGGGAAGTTGTATGGAAGAGGTGTGTTGAGAGCTCCAATATGAGCTTCCCTGTTTTGTTATTCGATTTGTGGTTCGGTTATGTGAAAATGTGGTCGCTGATTTTCGAAATATCAAATAGACACTAGAAGTAAACAGTTCGGGAAACGTGTTTGTGAATTTATAAAAAAACAGTGTCAAAAAGTTTTCAGAAATATCTAAAGTAGGATTACAGTCATTTTTATAAAATTTCTCAGATGAACAGATGAACTCTAATTGCAGTGTTCCCGAAAAACACAATAATTTTGCATGAAAACCGTTAAATCTCGAAAAAATTGCATTTCGAATCGCGAACTTACAATTTTTCAAACCAATTTCAAAAAAATTTAGAATTATTCGCTGATTTGAATGCACCTGATTTCGCAGCTAAAAACGCAGTAGAAAAATTTTTAGACGTTTTAAAACTTTGTACTGAAATTACTGTACAAAAAATTAAAAATCGTCTAACAATTTTTCTATAGCGTTTTTTAACTGCGAAACAGGGCGCATTCGAATCAGCGAAAAATTCTACATTTTTTAAAAATATTATTCAGTTTTCCCAAGTTTCATCGCGCTCCATTGCGAACTTGGGGAAATTCAAAATTTTGAGTTTTCCCGCTCACTTGTTTCTCATGTAGGTCACGTCGAAAACACAAAATCAACCAAATTATTATATTTGACGTGACCTACATGAGAAAAAAGTGAGCGGGAAAGATCAAAATGTTGAATTTCCCCAAGTTCGCAATGGAGCGCGATGAAACTTGGTAAAATAGGTTAGAAAAATTTCAAGTACGCGATTTGAAATGCGATTTTCTCGAGTTTTAACGATTTTTAAGAAAAATTATTATTATTTTCGTCAATACTGGAATTAGGACGATCATTTGAGAAGATTTTTAAAAATTATAGTAATCCTACTTTAAGAGAGCTGAAGATATTCTGACTTCAAATTTTTTGAAAAAGGGCTATGAAAAGTTTCGAAATAACTTCTCCGAGCTTCCGAAGGCTCCACCCGCACACTTCTCGAATTTCAAACATTTCCGTTTGAAAATAAACATTTTTCTGTTATGACAGCACAGGTAAATGAGACAAAACGGAAACAGATACACCTCCAACTGCCCTTTTGTCATCATCATCGGCTACTAAAAGATCGGAAAACTCAAATAGATTATGGAAATTTAAGTACAGATTTGAATTTGAATTCTGGCAACCAGGGAGGTTTTTACTGACCATTGAAACTATTTGTAATGTTTGAAGTGATATGAAAAGGAAACTGGAAATTTCGAAAAATTAAAAAAACTCACTTCACTGGTTACTATTCTATTCTGAAACGCGACACCTCCTTCTCGTTCTTTCATACGATCGGGATTTCTGAAAAGTGGGATTTTGAATGAAAAAAAGAAGAAAAAACAAAGAGAAATAAGCGAAAAATGGGGCGAAACTTGGCAAAAAAACAAAAAACAATAAATTTGGAGGTGGAGCTTATGCGCTCCGTTGATAATCCACGTGTCAAATTTGGGAGGCAATTCAAATTTTTTAGGAGGAAAAAAATTGTTTGAGGTCAAATTTTGATTTTTCGGAATATCTTGAGTTACAGTTTGGGTTTAAAAAAATAGCAATTAAAAATAACAAGTTCCTTGTCCCCCTATCTTCTCTGCCTCCAATTATCCTAATTATACATTTATCGTCTCTGGGTAAAACGATTAAAAATGCACGGACCACCAGAAGGGGGTTTGTCGTAAAGAGAACGGGAGCAGAGAGCGGAAGGAAAGAAAGAAAGCTCATTTCATTCAACTAAATGCGTCTCTCAGTGTCTCTGCGTCTCCTCACTTCATACACTCTCTCGTCGGGCTTCCACTGGCCATCTGCCAGACGGGTCCGTCTCGTTTCCAAGGACAGCACCACCACTTTTGTTTCACAATAAGGAGTCAAGCTTAATTTTGGCTTTATTTTGTGTTCAGGTTGCTAGAGGAAACATTTTCTGTTTCAACTTTTCTGAAAGTTGAAAACTTTTTTGGGCACTGGGATAGTCCAGTATATGCTGTTGGTTTTTATTAACTCAAGTAGAAAATTCATTCACATATTCAAAAGAATAAAATTCTTCGGCAATCCTTGAACTCCTTCCTCTCCAATTGCCATGTACTGACGATCCAATGGACAACGAACCATCTCGTTTCTCTCGTCTTTGAAAGTTTCAACACAATCTGTACAGAATGTGTGACCACAATCTGAATTATTTTTATTATTATTAGAGTCTTTGAAGGCTAAAAACAAACCCAAAACCCGTGGAATCGTTCCAGCGTCGCCTCCAAACTGTCCAGTACAATTTTCACAGACTCTCCATGGAAATGGTCCTTCCTCTTTATGTTTCTTAGCTTCCACCAATAATGCATCTCGATATCTTTCGGTATTTTTCATCTCCTTTTCCATAGCTTCTTTCAAATTTTTGTGTTCCTTACATTCCAAAGCTTTTCCTTCAATTTCAACGAGTTTTTGTAGCTGGCTCTTCAGAGCATTCGAAGATCCTTCCAATTGATTTTTCATCTGTTGAAATTTCAAATTCCCAATTGTAATCAAATCATCTGTTTCTGTCAGTCTTTCTTCCAAATCCTCAATTGTTATCTGCTCAAGAATCAAACGATTCTCTGTAGTCATCAGTGTCCTTTTCAACTTCTTCAATTTCTCTTTCAATCCTTCGTTCTCTTCTTCTAGAAGTTCCAAGGCTCTTGTTGGTTTAGGAGCGATAATTGTTACGATTGGTTCTACCTTCGGTTCATTTTGCTCAGCAATTCGTTTGCTTCGACGTAAAGTCATTATCTGAAAAAGTAGAAGGTGTTAGGGGAAAGGATTCAGAATCGTAACAAAGTAACTTACGAATTCCCAGTTTCGAGAAAGGTGACTATGTTTGGAATGACGAAACCACGATTTTAGCTTCAGAACACACGTAGTCTTGTAATCAAGGGCAAGATCAAAAAGTTCACGTATTTTTTCTGAAAAATTTACGGAAAAAAGAGCAGGTGAATAATTCTGAAAGTAGGATTACTGTCATTTTTCTATTATTTTCACAAATGTTTGTCCCAATTCCAGTATTTACAATAATAAGATTTTTTTCTATTAAAAATCTGTAAAACTCGACAAAATCGCATTTCAAATCGGGAACACATTTTTTCTAACCTATTTCGAAAAATCTAGATTTTTTGACGAAATCTTTAAGCTGATTCGAATGCACCTAACATCGCTGCTCAAAAAGCATTTTAAGCGAGTTACGGGCGTTTGAAGTTTCAATGAAAGAGACGCAGAGAAAGCAGACACTCTCATTGTCGAAGAGACGCAGAGAAATTAGAAAATATATGCGCTCTCACGAAAACTTCAATAACTCGCTTCAAAATGCGTTTTGAGCAGTGATATTAGGTGCATTCGAATCAGCAGAAAATTCTACATTTTTTTGAGATAGGTTAGAAAAAATGTTGCTGAAATTGTATTTTCTCGAGTTTGAACGATTTTTATGAAAAAAATATTGTTATTTTCGTAAATACTGATATCTAACTTGAAATTCTTCGGAGCAGAAAACTTTTTTGGCTTCATTATGATAATTATGATAATAATGACATTATCTGTAATCTAGTATAAAGCGAGTTAGAGACAATTTGGTAACCAAAATGATTTTGAATATTTTCAGTTTCAAAAATCTCAAAAATAAAATCAAAAATTTGTTCTAGAATTTCTATTAGCGATATTTTCCAATTTTTTAACTACCAAAACCCTCAAAAAATTTTCACAGTTTTATTCACAATGAAAATCAAAACAATTCACAAGTTCAAGAGAACTAAATTCTTCGGCAATCCCTGTACCCCATTTTCTCTCATAATTTGAGCTTGACGATCGAATGGACAGCGAATCGAGTTGTTGAACTCATTCTGGAGATTCTCGGCGCATCCCGTGCATACAGTATGACCGCATTCTGAAATTCATGATTTTTAACTCTATTTTTGCATTGAAACTAACTCAAAACTCGCGGAACTCTTTTCTCATCACTCTTTCCGAATGTAAATGCACAAATCTCACAGATTCTCCATGAAGGGGGTCCCCCGGTCTTCTCTTCTTGTTCCTTTGAATATTTTTCAGCTTCAACAAGATATTCCATTCGATACTTCATGGTATTCTCTCTCTCCTTCTCAATCATTTTCTCCTTATTCTCATGATCCTCACATTTCTGAATCGTCCCTTTCTTCTCTCGCATCTTCTCCTCCTGATCTTCCAATGCCTTCATTGTCATATCCAATAACTTCTTTAATTCCTCATTTTGTCCATCAACTCTTCTCTTCACCACATTCAACATATTAACTCTCATTTCCAACATCATACTTTCATTTTGCTCAGATTCCAGAAGATTCCTTGTACCCACTAATTCCTTCCGAATCGTCTTCAACTCCTCTTTCAATTCCTCATTTTCGGCTTTCACGAATTCTTCGGTTTTTCTTGATTTCTTTGGGACGACTTCTAGACTGTATCCTTTCTTGTTGGCTTCTAATTCAGCTAATCGTTTGCTTCGACGCAATTCCATCGTCTGAAGTTATTGGATTTGTTAGAAAAAATGAAAGCCTGGAGTTGAAAACTAACTAATCCTAGAATCGATGTTACTTTGAAAACTAGTACAAAAAGTATTCGAAACGTTTTTCTACAGTATACTCGTGGATTTCATTAATCCACATGTTTTTAGATTTCGATTCACGTTTAAATTTGAAAACTAGGTGGAAGTTTTTCACGGGAATTTTTTTCGGTTTCTCACAAGGGGCTTCCTCGAACTCTTGAGTTGAACTTTTTCTGAAACTTCGTCCCTAGACTAAGTTGACCCTGAAAACCCCAAATCTGCAATAAAAAGTGGCCAAATGTTTACGTAACTCGAGATATGAGCCCTCAAAGTTGCAGCTAACAGTGCTTTTGGGGTACTTTGAGAACCCATAACTTGGCTCAAAATCACTTTCAGAAGGTCTAGTTTTTTGTTTTGTACTCAGAATTTTATACCAAACAATGTCCTATACTTTTTTGTATAAAAAAATTTTGAGCCAGAACAACTAAAATTTCCGACCAAATGGGTGCGGATTGCTTGTTTTGCCATTTCTTTTCGTCCAATTTGGTGATTGAAAGTTGAAATCAAAAGATAAATGTTTGCAAAAAAGTGTTCATGAATTTCATGTATTTTTCTGTCGGTTAGGAACCTTTTTATAGGTCAAATGATGACTGAAAATCCTAGAAGGTTTTTGGCCCTAAACAGGTCAGCCAAGTAAAAAAAAGTTCGGAAAATGTCATGAAACTTTAAAAAACCTTGTTACAAACATATATAGTTTGTTTCATTCCATCATTTAGGGAATTGGAAAAATAAAGTTGGTAACTCCAGATTGATCGAAAAATTTCCCACCCAAATGGTGGCAAAATTTCAAAGTTTTGGCTCAAAAATGTTTTTGTTCAAAAAGTATTGGACTATGTTGATCGGCAAATTCTGAGTCTAATACAAAAAACTAGACCTTCTGAAAGTGATTTTGAGCTGAGATATGGGTCCTCAAAGTACCCCAATTTTAGTGTTGGCTGCAACTTTGATGGCTCATATCTTGAGTTGCGTGAACATTTGGCCACTTTTTATTGCAGATTTGGGCTTTTCAGGGTCAACTTAGTCTAGGACCAAAGTTTCAGAAAAAGTTCAACTCAAGAGTTCGAGGAAGCCCCTTGTCAAATCTTACTTTTTATAGTGGAACACTACTGTAACCGTTGAACTCATAGTCAGGGTTTTGTGACATTTTGAAAGTATGACGTTTCGCAAGTGCGACGTTTCGCAAGTGCGACGTTTCGAAAGAAATAATTTCCAATCATTCTGTAGCCCATTTCCTAGGAAATTCCACAAGTTCCGCACTGTACTCAGAGGTATTTTTCCCCAGAATAGTTTAAAATTCTCGCTATCGAAATGTCGCACTTTCGAAACGTCGCACTTCCAAAATATCGCACTTGCAAACCGTCACACGTTTGAAAAATCGCACTTCCGAAATGTCACACTTTCGAAATGTCGCGAAGCCGAATTCAGAAGTTCTTTAAATTTGAAAAACGTATAGTTGCCTCGGTTTGACACATTTCTCGCCATGTTCTGTACTATTTTTCTTCTCTTTTTCAGCAATATGTCTTTTTTTTTCAGAAATCATGGGAGGCCAATCCGCCTTCCTCCATTTCATGCACCGATTTGTTTTTTGGGTTCTCTTTGCCATGGTAACATGTTTCGTTTTGAGAGTACTGTAAGTCTTCTTCATCTTCATTTTGATTTCTAAAACTTCCATATTTCCAGAATAGTCCTAGATCTCAATAAACGAGTCTACAATCACACTCCGGGTCCATGTAGAGTGCTAACTGAAAAGTGTAAGTTTCGAAGAATAATTTTGAGTCTAAAAGGGATTTTACAGACAAAGGAACAGCTGGATTGACATTTGTGGAATCCCAGAAACGGGTGTATATCACTCTGGGATACGGTAAATCGCACAATTTGACGACGAAAACTGGAATCGCGTTTTATAATACGAATCGAACCGATGGGCGAGGGCAACAGGAAATGTATGATTTAACGGAGATGACTATAAATTGGAATGGATATGAATATCAGGTGGGGGAAGCCATTTACAATACTTTTCGTTGATATTTTTGAATAAGTTTATTAAAGGTGGTGTGCGGGTTTTTAACATAATGGCTCGAATAGGGTAAAAATGTCTGCATTCTCCAAATATCGTGATGAAAACGCTCAAAAAAATTTCTTACGGCCGCAAAACGCCGTCAAAGTGCGATTTTGGTGTACGGTAGTGGTCCCTAATGGAAGAGCTGGCCGAGCTTTTTCCGCTAGTCCGCGGGCCGCCGACGCGACAAAATTTGCATCATTTTCAGAAATTTTCAATTTTCTAGCCAATTTGCCGATAAAATTTCAGTTTTTTTTGCATAATATGTTAGAAAATCAGCTGACAATGCTGTCACAAATGAGTTTTCACTGTTTTTCGTTAAAAATAAGCGAAAATCGGTTCGTGGGAAAGGGACCACTACCGTAGTGCAAATCGCACTTTGACGGCGTTTTGCGGCCGTAAGAAATTTTTTTGCGCGTTTTCATCATGATATTATGAAAATACATATATTTTTACCCCATTTGAGCCCTTATGTTAAAAACCCGCACACCACCTTTAACTGAAACTGTAAATTATTTGGTCCTAAAGTTATTGATCTTTTTTTTCTTAATTTTTTGGAAACAGGTATTGAATTATTACCAAAAGTTCTAGATTCATACATAGTTGAACTGAAACTATAAACTTTAAAGTAGGATTACGGCCATTTTTTCATTTTCTCAAATGCTCCCAATTCAAGTATTTACGAAAATAACAACTTTTTTTGCACAAAAATCGTCAAAACTCGAGAAAATCGATTTTCAAAACGCCAACTTATATTTTTTCTGACCTATTTCAGTGAATGTAGAATTTTTTGCTGATTCGAATGCACCTAATATCGCTGCTCAAAACGTATTTTGAAACGAGTTATGAGCGTTTGAAGTTTCAATGAAAGAGACGCAGAGAAACTAGAACTACATCTTCACTTAGAAAAATTTGAGCCCCAAATTCTTCCAGGACCTTTTCATTCCAACTGGAATCGATTCTTACTCTTCATCCAACAATCGAGTACTTCTTTATGTCATCAATGCTCATCCAGACCACCAATGCATTCATTTCTTCCAAGTCGATAATCAGAAATTAAATCATCGGAAATCAATTTGTGATTCTTCGTTTACAAGTCTCCAGGATATTGCAGTTGTTGGACCGGATAGAATATTCTTCACGAATATGGCCGCTTTTGGAAGAGGATGGGCTCAGGTTATCGAGTTTGCGTTGCAGGTGAGATTTGGAAAACGAATTGATCACGTCAATAAAGTCCAAATTTTATAAGGAAGGATTGAAGTTTTGTTGGAACAGAGAAGATTTTGAAATCTCTAAAAAAAATTATGAGTTGAATAAAATTAATTAGGAGTGTTCGTGAACCGTCCAGTCAAATTCCGAAATTTAAAAAAAATTTGGATATCATATGTGCAAGAAATTCTATGTCATTCGAAAAAGTGATACATTTCATGTACAGTACTAAAAAATAGAGATTCCTATGACATCTAGAGGTTGAAAAAATCAGTCTCAACGTCAACAAGTTTAGTACTAACCGGACCTTTATTAGGTTATAACTCGGCTCACAAGACCGTTTCGGAAATTCTGACTACAAATATGGATTCCCCGTGGTCGATTGTTTGACTGGAAGGTTCAGGAACACTCCTAGTAAAAGAAATTCTACCTCCAATAAAATAGAGTCTAGACATTTTTTGAGCCAAAGAATTATAGCCAGCAGCTAGAACAATAACAACGAAAATATTTTGTTTGCATTTCAACATCAACATCTATATCACCAAGATAAATCATGAAAAAATCCTACAGATTCTCCCGAAACTGTTACAATTTCCAGACTGGCCAAGGTGTTGTGTACTACTACGACGGCTCAAAACTCGCAATCGCTGCTTCGACAGTAAATGCTCCAACTGGAATTGGATACGATTCGAAGAGACGCATTCTTTATGTTGGATCGTTGATTAGAGAGGTGAGGTTCTGTAGCGAGTCTCCAATTGATATCTATTGAGTTCATTGGAATCTAGAATTCTCTTGAAACTGAAAATAATGCTCAATATTTTTCTTCTCTTGAACGAGGTTCAATCGATGCAAAATTTTATGCTGATTCCGAATATCACTATGAAAACGCTCAAAAATGCTTTGCTGACCTAAAAAAAAAAGTTAATCAGCATAACATTTTGCATCGATTGAACCATAAACTCATTTTGCCCTGAATCCTCCTTTGATAGTGTTGGAAAAAAATGTCTGATCTCAAAATCTCAAATTCCCTCCATTTCCAGTCCCTCTTCGCGTACAAAGTCGCAAAAGACATGACACTCGAGTCCATGCACGAAATGATGTTGCTCACGTCTCCAATCGGTTTATTCGTCGAATCGAAATCCGGAGATGTTTGGATTGCTGCTCATCCAGTTCTTCATGAATCCGCATGGCATTATACACATCCGGATAGGAAGAATGTTCATTCTTCTAGTCAGATTTTGAGAATTCGGATACAGGTGAGTAAACATTGGAGAAGAGATAGTGTATAAACAAGTGTGGCCGAGAATTGTGAAAGTTTTGAAACAGAATTTTTTTTTCGAAAGCAGACAAAGGGCGACGTTTCGCAAGTGTGACGTTTCAGCTAGAAAGTCATGTTGCTTGATTAAAGGTGGTGGGACAGCAAAATTTTTATTTTTCTGAAACTTCTGTAAACTGAAGTTATATATATTCTAAGTGGATTCTGATATGTCATTTGTTCTAATTCGGGTTATTTCCGTCAGAAAACAGGCTTAAAATTAGAAATGTCGTCAGGTTTGATGCATTGTACGCATACACTACAACTGACACGCTCACGCAAAAATGCACGAATTTCCCCCGGAAATTCCCCCGGAAAAGTGCTGTCCCGCCACCTTTAAGAAAAAAATTAAGAAATTTCTGAATTTCACTCCGCGACAGTTCGAAAGAGCGAAATTTCGAAAGCAAAAATTTCAAACCATTTTGGGGAATTATAAATCCTTGAGCCCATTTCGAAGAATGTATAAGCAAACGGATCAGAAGTTATGTACTGATAGTGAGAGGTATTTTTCCCCCAGAATCGTTTGAAATTTTTGCATGCAAAACGTCGCACTTTTTAAATTTTTGTACTACCCATGTTTCAAGTTACGGTTTCAGCATATTTATAAGAACAAATGTTTTTGGGGTTCTGCGATGAACTCATGATCAGTTTTCAAGTTATGAACGAGACTCCTTCTGTAATAAGTTTCCTGTTAATTATTATCATTGAACTATGCAACACCCATAAAACTGTCAAAAATTATGCTAACGCCAGCACTTTGTCCCTCATAAACATGTTTCTCGGCGCTTCATCAACAACTTTTTATCTTATCATTTTCCACGTTTTCGTTATCTTTTACTAGAACTGAATGCGTAGTAAAACCGAAAATCACTCATTTTCAGGAAGAAGGAAACTCTTGGGTAACAACTGAACCGTATGCCAACGATGGAGCAACGATTTCGGCAAGCTCTGCGATAGTTTATACGGATGAGCAGATGATAATTGGAAGCTCTTTTGGAAGATTGCTTCATTGTGATTTGACGAATTCTCATATTACTTAATTTTTGTGGAAAATTTGGTCATAATTGTGCTCTAAAATGGTTTTTCATGGTTAATCTGTGCCAAGGCTAATGAAATTTTGTGATGATACGCGTTTACTTCAAAAGATTTTTGCAATTTTCAACAAATTATGAGTCGTTTTTGAACTCAGAAGTTCTCAAAAAGATTCGAAATCCTCCGGAATCCATTTTAGTCAATTTTTTTGGATTGGAGTATTTTAAATCAATTTTTAATAAATATTATGCATTTTTGGTCACTTTTCCTGGATTTTAAGTAGTTTTTCAAAAGTTTGGTTGAGAAGATGTCAAAAAGATTCAGAATCCACCATAATCCATTTTAGTCATTTTTTTGGGATTCGAGTATTTTTAACCATTTTTAATGACTTCAATGAATTTTTGGCCATTAATCCTGGATTTTGAGTAGTTTTTGAAAAATTGGGGTTCGGAAGATGTGTCAAAAAAGGAGTCCAAAATGCTCAGATAGGCTTCGAAGGTTTTCAAATGTGTTCGAGGTCTTCAGAATCCTTCAGAATCCTTCAGAAGTCTATCTGAATCTTTCAGAATCCCTTTTGTTCGATTTTCAGTCTTTTTCTCGTTTATGAATCATTTTTCATCGTTTTTCCTCACTTTAAAGCCAAAATCTTGAATTTTGAACAGTGCATTCAAGTCAGACTTTAATTACTTTATTATTAAATTATTCGATTCAAACACAATTAAAAAATCACAGTAAGCTCTTAATCTATTCTCTGGTGTATTCACGGCGAGAAACGACGGATCCGGCTTGGAGAGTGGTGATGAGTTTGTCTCCCTCCATCCAACGAGTGATCACTGATTCGACCTTTCCGTCCTTCTTCTGGGTGTGAACGAACTTTCCATTCTCGAAAACGACGACGGAACGGACGGTACGGCCGTCTGGGGTGGTCTCGTCGAATTCCTGGAAAAAAGTTTACTGTTTCAGTTGAAGGTGAAAAGATTTGGCTTGTTGTGGAGTGTTGTCGATCGTATAAAACAATATCTGTCTAAATACTGAAGTGATTTTGAGAAATATAAATTATTAGCAATAATTTCAAAGTTTCGCCGTGCACCATTATGAACAAGACTGAAAGCTGTGTCGAGAAATTCAAATTTCAGTCATGTTCTCAATGGAGCGCGGTGAAACTTTGAATATATCGCTAATAGAAAGTTGGCTGTTTCGGTCAAAACTATACAAAACTATACTTTTCGATCCATTATTCAAATTTAATGAGTTACACTTGTTCCCTTCCACACGACAAACTCAACTAGAAATCCAATGGAGCGCAAACTTTATTAGCTATAAATATATGCATAAACAACACGGTTTGTTTACACTACTCTGAAATTCTCGCTCGTTAATCACTGGTTTATGGTTTCAATACTATTTGTTATCACCTGCCAGTTACACTGACCAAGGAAGGGGTAAATAATGCAAACATTTTCGGTTTCAGAGCAAAATCTGTTTCAAGGCAGAGGCGAAGATCATTTTTTAGACAATATTAGAGATTTCAATATATGTAATTGAAGATTGGTACGCCGCACTCAACCTCATATTCTGGACTCTTCAGAGATAGGAAGTGACTGTTTTCAAGCTTGAAGCTTTCCCTGCCTACATTCAATCCCAAGTCCGCTTACCTTTCCGAGCTCGAAAGAAAGAGTGGTGTTCTTGAAAGTAGAGTATTGGTTGGAATGCCAGACATCTCCCTCAACCTTGATTTCCAAAGTTGGCTTCAAGTTGGCAGCAGCCTTACGAGTGATCAATCCAACGCCGACTTCCTTCATGTACTCCTCGAAGTTCTCGGAGTGAACGAGCTTCCAGCGACCGACGAATTCTTGAGACATTTTTTGGTTGGTTCTGAAAAGAAAAAAGCTATTAGCAAGGTGGTAAAAACTAAAGTGGTGGGAAATAAAAACGGAAAAGAAGAGATGGGAGTGTCGAATGAATGGCAAAATGCCTTTTTTCTTTCTGTTTCGAGAACGATTTGTCGTTTGGTGGCCTGATAAATGGAATGATAACGGAAAAAGAAGTGGGCGGAGTCTTGATTTCTCTCTCTCGGAAATATAATATGATTCAGTTTTTGTTGCATTGCATTTAAAAAATAAGGGAACAAAGTTCACAATGTTTTTGGGGCGGGGCTATTCTGGGAGAAAGAGGAATAGAATGCTAAAGAATTGTGGAGAAACTTTAAAGTTTTCCAGCTTGTTTTTAAAGAAAAGGAAAACGAAAGAAATAAACTTAAATAATTATCTAAAGTCCAACAAAAAAAAGAGATTCCTTAGAAACTGTAAAAAATTTTGCCCCGAGAAATTTCGAAAGCAGACATTTCGCAAGTGTGAGATCTCATTTGGCTTATTTTTTAAACTTTTCACAGATATTTTTTTGTTTTTTTAATGTAATAGTGCATTGTTTTAAACATAATCGATCATAAAGCAAAAATATAGGTTAAAAGTTCAAAAAATTAGGCAAAACGCTATTTCACACTTTTAGAAAGTCCCAAAGTCAAAAATCCTTTAAAATGAAGTGAATGATGTGAAATGGTATGAAGAAAACGAGCAAACATTCATTTTTCTGGCAGTTTTCGATTGTTTACTTTTCCAAAAAATCGTTCAACCAATAAAATACAGTTTAAAACAGTCGAATTGAAATTTTTGAGAAACAGCATTTTTTTCAGCAGAACAAAGTTATTTTCGATCCTTTAAAAGACCAAAAAGGTATGACCAATCAAAAACAAAAGGTAAAAATACAGGTTATCTCACCCCGTTTCACACACATCAACACAATAAACAAGACAACTTTTGAAAAGCAGTTTATTGAATCGAAAAAAGTGTCAATCAATCAAAAAATTTCAAGATCTATTCACGAACGTAGGCACGACGAGAAACGACAGATCCGGACTGGAGAGTTGTGATCAATTTCTCTCCCTCAAACCAACGAGTAATCACCGAATCGTGATCCGATTCCTTGATTTTCTTCTGTCTATGAACCACTTTTCCGTCTTCAATCGTGATTGTTGACTTGAATTGACGACCGTCTGGGGTGGTCTCGTCGAATTCCTGGAAAAATTAGAAATTACAGTTTCAGGTTGGAAGAGAAGTGATTCATCTTTTGTAACATTTCTTACTGTTTCATTCTTTTTAGGTTATTTTTATAGCCATATCTTGTATGATTTGGTTATAGTACCAAAATGAATGTCCCACCGCCAAACTTTGAGAATCTGAAAAAGTGGCTTTTAGATAACCAAATTTTTCTGAAATTTTGTAGAGGTATAGAACAACTTTTGAACTTTATTTTTGTAGTTGACAACTTTTTTATAGGATCACAATCCAGTCAGTTAGGTTGAGTGGAAGCCAAAAAGCACTAAAATGAAATTTTGACCGTTTTGGGGCCTCTTGGCTTCCACTCAACCTAACTAACTGGATTGTGATCCTATGAAAAGGTGGTCAACTACAAAAATAAAGTTCTTTAATTTCTTGATACATCTACAAAATTTCAGAAAAATCGGATATCTGGAAACCACTTTTTCAGACCCTTACAGTTGTGCTATTTCAACTGAAAATTCCAGCATGGAGTCCATTTTTGGCCAACAACATAATGGAAGAATCTGACAAAATAAGATTATAAAACTAACATAAAAAGTATGAAACAGTGCATTCATTTTGAACAGTTTGGACCATCTAAACCCAAAAAATGTTAGCTGTGGCATGCCTAGAGAACATTCATCCGCTTGGATACAAAGTTCACTTGTTCTTTCTTCTCTTGTTTACTGACATCACCACGTGTCAAATGGGGTGCACTTTGACCCATTAGTTTTCTTCTTATCATTGGAAATTATTCTTCGGAGTTTAGTTTACACAAAAAGAAAGTTAGAGAAGTCATAGGAGAATCGCTTTCTATTGAACATTTTCTGTTTCGAAATTTTTACGAAACAGAATAGTTTTTTGAATAGTGATAAATACGTTAAAGATACTTCATGAAGTATTTAGCATCAAAAGATCCGCAAAAAAATTTGCCACAATCTCTGTTATAAGCCATTAATCATAGGTCTCCCAGTTTTTCAGAAATCTCCAAAAACCTTCAAAATCCGGAAAAAACAGTTCATTTTCTAAGAAATCTATCACACCTTTTATATCCGAGTCAAGTTTGACGTTTTTTGACTCATATTGTAGGGAATTTAATTTTCCACAATCTCTACTATCGTTCAAACCAGGAAACTAGGGTTGAACAAAGATATTCACATAAAACTCATGGACATTGAACCCAACAAAAAAACCAAAAACTCACAACTCCCAGTGTAAAATCCAGCGTGGTATTCTTGAAAGTGCTGAGTTGATTCACATGCCATCTATCTCCCTCGACCTTGATTTCCAACGTTGGCTTGGCGGCACAAGCAGCTTTTCGAAGGATCAATCCGATGCCGACTTCTTTCAAATAATCCTCAAAGTTCTCGGACTCGACGAGCTTCCAACGACCGACGAATTGTTCAGCGGACATTCTGGAATTTTATAGATTGAGGAGATTAAACGAAGGAAAAGAAGAGAAGGTGAAGCAATGAAAACATTGAAGCTAGGAAGAAGAATTTCGGGGAAAGTAAAAGTACATGTAGAACGAGAAACCAGAATCCATATTTATAGTAAGTGTTTCAGTAGGAGGAGAATCTAGAGGAACACGAGGGTTTGTTTGATTGCAACGTTTTGGACAAGTTGGTCATTCGAATGGCGATAAGAAAGTATACTAAGGTGGAGTCTAGTATAAACAATTCTGATGATAAATGTTTCATTTTCAAGGAATACTTGGACTTTTAAACTTAAAGTGAATCATTGTAGTCTTTAGGAAGACCAAAGTCAGAAAAACATTTCCACAGAAAACATAAATGCGCTCTTTGAAAATTGTGATTTGGGTTCTGAGTCTTTTTTTTTTTTGAATGTTTGCTTTGGTTTTGTAACATATTATTCAGTTTACCCAAGTTTCATCGCGCTCCATTGCGAACTTGGGGAAATTCAAATTTTTGAACTTTCCCGCTCACTTTTTTCTCATGTAGGTCACGTCGAAAACACAAAATCAACAAAATTATTATATTTGACGTGACCTACATGAGAAAAAGGTGAGCGGGAAAGCTCAAAATTTTGAATTTCCCCAAGTTCGCAGTGGAGCGCGATGAAACTTGGGAAAGTTGGATAGTAGAATCCAGAAAGAATGGTTTTTGAGCGAACTTGGAAAAAACATGTTATTGCGAAACAGAAAAAAAATTGCGATTTGGACAAAAAATGGAGAAGTAACTATGAAAACAAGGTTTTTGGTTTTGTTTTCTGGCCGAAATCAAGTTTAAGTTAAGAATTTGAGGAACGAAAACTTGAAGACTCATAATCCGTAAATAGGTCCTTATTTAAAATTCAAAAGTTTTGTTAACTCTTAGATTTGCAAAAAAAATACGAAAAAACAAACAATGATCGTCCCAATTCTAGTATTATCCAACCTTCCCAAGTTTCATCGCGCTCCATTTTTGAATTTTCGCGAGTTCGCAATGGAGCGCGATGAAACTTGGGATGTTTCGATAATATTTACGAAAATAACAACTTTTTTTCATAAAAAATCTTTAAAGGTCGGGAAAATCGCATTTCAAATCGCGAATTCATATTTTTTCTAACCTATTTATTTCAAAAAATGTAGAATTTTTTGCTGATTCGAATGCACCTAATATCGCTGCTCAAAACTCATTTTGAAGCGAGTTACGGGCGTTTGAAGTTTTAGTGAGAGACGCAGACACTGTCTCGTTTTTCTGCGTCTCTTCGACAACGAGAGTGTCTGCTTTCTCTGCGTCTCTTTCACTGAAACTTCAAACGCTCATAACTCGATTCAAAACGCGTTTTGAGCAGCGAGATTAGGTGCATTCGAACCAGCAAAAAAATCTGCAATTTTTTGAAATGGGTTAGAAAAATGTAAGTTCGTGATTTGGCAATCGATTTTTTTCGATTTTTATACAAAAATATTATTATTTTCGTGAAGACTGGAAATGGGACGATCATTTGAGTGCAAATAAATAACTGTAATTCTACTTTAACTTTTTGAAAAACTTCTACAATTTTCAGAAATGTACACCCGTTATAAAACTGTAATAAACCTACAAGACCTCAATTTTTTCAGAATTACAACACTCAAAAGGACAATATTCTCAAATTGAGGGTTTTTACACACAAAAGACCTCCATTTTCTCTTCTTTTCCTCACAATATGATACTATCTTTCTTTCCTCTTTTCAAAAAGAGGTCGACTGTTTTCCGCTATTTATCTGACAAATTCATCGGCCTCCTTTTAGAGAAAGTATTTGAAATTTTGGGTGGCGGAGAAAGAATTCAAGGTCAGACAAAATGATACAAGAGAGAAAAAAATCAAAAGATTTTCGATTGGAAAAGAAACATTTTTGAAGACTATTTTTATACCAACCTCGTTGCCAAAACTTCCATTAGCCTTTGGGCTGTGAAATATTTGGGGAATCTTAAAAATAATAGAGAATTTCAATTTTCTAAATGGATTACGGGGGTGGATTTTTGGATGTCTGGGACAAGAAAAAAGGGAAAAAGATGAGTCATATTTTTTTGAGGACAAGAATTTATTTCAGATTGAAAGACAACTCAATTGTACATGAAAACAGTGAAATGACAAAATACACGATTAGGAATTGCTTGTAGAAACGAGAGAAGCATCCAGAATCTTGAAGATCTCGTTCTTCTGATCCTCGAGATACTCTCTGTATTGAAGAGCACTCATCTCTTCAATCTTCTTCCCAAAGTCTCGCTCGGCGACTTCCGATGCCTTCTCCTGGATCTCTTGTCTTCGTTCGGCCATCGTCACCATTCCTCTTTTGGCACTCTCAAGACTGCTTTTGAGCTTCTTCATTTCTTCCTCCACTTTCTCTTTCTCCATTCGATATTTCATTGCCAATTCGAAGAATTCCTTGTTCAAATCCTTGAGATGCTCGTTTTCCTCCAGAGCTTGTTGGTACGAGACTGTATTCTTCGTTTCCTCGCGGATTTCCGTCAAAGATTTTTTGAGTTGAATTCCTTCGATTTCCGAATTGACAAGTCTCATTACAGCATTCTTGACTCTTCTGTCTTCGAACATCTCCACTAATGCGTCAATGGTTATCTCTTGATCTTTGACTTTCTTTTTCTGCTCACTAATCTCTTTCCGTTGCTGTTCATCGGTTTCATCGTTTTTCACATTCGCAATGAGATTCTGAAGCGATCTGCGTTCATCCTTCAACATGCTTCTTTTCTGCTCGCGGGTTAATTTAGGTTTGTTGGAATCCACGTTGAGGCGATCACTGAAAAAATTATTTGAATCCAGGTTGAGAACACAAATGTATTTGGAAAAAATTGAAGGGTTGAAAATACTCACCGCGGTTGAGCTGAGGACGATGGTTGGTTCGCAGCTTGTTCTAGACGATCTGAACGGTTTCGCTTGGTCGTCGCGTTTGCAGTGGAGAAGGTTTCTTTGAATCGAGCGAAAAATTGGTCTGGAGTTTCTGAGGAAAGACGCAATGTTGTTGAATACATTATTGGGTTAGTAGATCTGAAAATTGAATTATTAGAAATGAAGGAAACGAAAAACGATGGAATAATGATCAGACGAGAATTGAGAGCGGGAGAAACGGCCAAAAAGCACAAAAACCGCTAGCGAAATGAGAAATTCTAGGAATGCACTATGATTTTTCCGTAGGCAATCTCTTTATTCTAGATAATTTACCCCAGAAAAGCAAAAAATTACTGAAAATTGTAACCAGGAGCTCTGTAACAAAGGGGAAGAGCTTGAATCTCATGAAATCATTTCGAGCGAGAAAAACGCAAAAAAATTAACTGAAGTTATTACGAAGAGCTTGAAAAAATATTTTTCGTCTGTTTTGCTAACGGTTTACCACAAAACTTCGAGAAAAACCGGCTGAAAACAAAACCCGAAACAGAAAAAATCCCAAACTTGATTTCGTCGTAAAATATAGTGTTAGGTCTGCATTGTACACAGCCACGCAAAATCGCAGAGTCAGTGCAAAATTGAACAAAAATTGAAAAATGAACAAATTCTGGGGAGCTTGCGTACAAATTCAATGAAAAATCGCAAAAGTGAGCGAGAAGAAAACAGGAAAAAATGACAATTGCGCGATGAAAATTTCATATTTAATTTTCTGAATTTCGGAACTCCCGCGCTGGCGCCGATAAATTTGATCTGCGGAAATTTCTCAGTTTTCGAAAAAAATTTGCTGGGCAAGTCTGAACAGATTTTCGAAAATGTGAAGGACTTGGGTTTGCGATTGAAAGACTAGTTATTTTTAAATAAGTTTATTATTCGAAAATTTAAGAAACAGCAAATATTATTGTCGGATTTTTTAAAGTGAGACTCGGTGTTTTCGGACTTTACAGTATCGCAAGCCAAATTTGGCTTGGTGAACTGAAAAGTCCGCAAACACCGAGTCTCACTTTAAAAAATCCGACAATACAAGTTCAATTAAAATTAAGCACGAATCCCTCTTTTGCCTTGGTCCTTCTCCACCGTCACTCGATCGCTTCTTCGATTATTTTCCTTGATTCCACAAATAATTTGAAGCAGCGCCAGTGTAGAAAACGACACGGCACCTGACTCCATCCACTCTCGTAAACTCAAATGAATTGCGGAATGGAATTCCTTCGGATGATCCAACCAGAAGGAACTTCGATATGTCCATCTTGGAATCCTCCTCGGAAAATTTGTAAATTTGTTGTCCTTGGATCGGTACCAAATCCAAATCATCCACAACATTGAAAAACTCCTCTCCTTGCGATCTTGATGTGAAAGTGATGGCTTGGAGGTTTTGCTTCCCGTTTCCATTCCTCATATCCCGAATGAACTCAGTGATTTGTTCAGCAGTGAAAACCACGTCTTCCAAGAAGATAACTTTGTTCTTCATTTTCTTCAGAATCTCCATCGTGATCCATTTAGTGTTGGAGATTTTTAGCCAGTCCACACTGAGCACCTTTTTGTGCCCAGTTGGCATCTCTTGTGGTCCATCCATAATCAATCCTCTCTTGAAATCCACATTGTCAAGGAAGGCATTCAGATCCTCCTCGGCAACATAATGATATTGCTCAATCCAAAAGTATTCATTCTTTGGATTCCCAATAGCCAATACATCAGTGGTCTCCTTGATAGGATTCCGCAGATGGGAATGGCACACATTCAGATAATTGACGTTGCCAGTGAACAAATCTTTCAAATCATCCACCAAAGCCCGTGCCTCTCCAAAAGATTGAAGGTGATACAAAGTATATTCAGGTACCGATACCTTGAAACTATTGTTTCCAAGATGGACACGGTAGCCTCCAAATGGGATCCGAAGAAGTGGAAGATACTTTTTGATGACAAGGGAGATGGTGGCCAAATCGAGAAGATTCTGGATATCCATGGATCTCAATATTTGGTCAAGAGCGAGGAGGGGAAGGGAAAGGAGGGCGAAGGATTGCATTGTTGGGAATAGAAGAGATAATATTCAGAGAAATATTAATACGATTGAATTTGGGAACAGACACCCTAAACGAGTCCAGATACAATATCAAACAATTTTGCTCCTGGTGAAAACCCGCCAAGTTTCCATTGGAAAAATCTATGCAAATTTTTCTTCTGGGAAAGGAATATCAGAATACAATGGAGCACAATGAAAAACTTGGCGGGTTTTCCCCAGGAGCAACAACGTAAACCTGGGCTCGTTTAGTGTATGAAAGTAATCACTCACAAATTCAATCGTATTCATATTTCTCTGAACAGTATATCTTCTATACTCAAAAACGCAAGGATTCACTCTCCTTTCCCTTACCTCGCCCTCGACCAAATCTTGAGATCCATGGATATCCAGAATCTTCTCGACTTGGCCAGCATCTCCCCTGCCATCAACCACTACCTTCCACTTCTTCGGATCCCATCTGGAGGCTAAGATGGACACGGTAGTCAGAATCTCCAAGCCATCCAAGATGGACACGGTAGTCAGAATCTCCAAGCCATCCAATATTGTGGACGATTTGGACTTGGTTTGGAATCGAGAAGACCAGCTGTACAAGTTTTCCGAGGAGGATTCAAAGATGGACATATCGAAGTTCCTTCTGGTTGGATCATCCGAAGGAATTCCATTCCGCAATTCTCGTTTGAGTTTACGAGAGTGGATGGAGTCAGGTGCAGTGTCGTTTTCGATACCGACGCCATTTCAATTTATGTCTGGAATCAAGGAAAGGAATCGAAGAAGCGATCGAGGGCAAGTGGAGAAGGACCAAGTGGCAAGAGGATTCGTGCTTAATTTCAAGTGAACTTGTAATATTTTCTGTTTCTTAAATTTTTGAATAATAAATTAATTTCAAATCAAACTGTTTTTCAATTGGCTATCAAGGGATTTACATAACTCCAATCAAAGTATGAATTGTATTCGAAAATAAACTATAAGAATCTATCATCGTCGTTTCGTCCTCTTGTTAACTGTAATTAACCATTCTCAATAAGTAAACAAAATAATATCAAAGTTGAACAGTTGAAAAAACAGTAAAAATTTTGACTTTTTGAGCACCGTTTCAAGTGTAATTTGGAATGTTCAGACAATTTTAAAGCTTTCAGGTGAATTTCAACATAATAATTTGGATAAGGCCGATTGAAATACTGTGTTTTATGATTGTTGAAGAGGAAAGTGAAGAAAATTTCAGATTAATACGTTTTCAGATAGAAGAAGTTCTTTCCGAAAATGATACGATTTTCAAAAAAGTGATCATCGGTAAAACATATGTGTTGCCTTTGGCTATTAAAAAAGAATCTTCCACAAACTTTTTCCGAATTTTTTAAACTTCGGACTGGAAAAGCGAATTGTAATATGTTTGTTTGTTTTTCAATTTTTTGTGATATTAATTTAAAATGACTACAGTACTCCCATCTTCAGTACACCAACACTTATTTCAAATTGCAATTTTTCTCTGTATCATAAAATTTTCAAAGTCCTTCTTCAATCCAATTCACCAGTTTGTTTAACCCTGATCTATTTCCGGTATTCCCTAAACCGTTCAAAACACCCCCCCCCCCCCAAACTGTTCTCTGATTCTGCCCTTTCTTTTTCAGTTCAATCTTTTTGATCCTACCTCTGACATCATGCCATCTACAGTATCCTCTTCCTTTATAAATCACCCCCTTGCCATCCAAAAAGTGTTCAATGCGTTCAACTAGTTTTGATGATTCCAAACTTTTCATCCTCGTACCGTACCTTGTCCCCATAAGTATTGGCTTATGCAAATTCTGTTTAAACCCAGTTGAACTGTGCTGGCAGAACTGAATTTCAGTATAAAATCTGAAGTTAATCGGAATTTTGGTTGCAGTCAATTGTTTCCAGGTCGAAAATATGATTATTGGATTGTTGGCTTGTCTGACGGCCGCTTTTGGATTGGGCTCTGTTTTTGTTCCAATCAAGAAATTCCCTTCTAGTGATGGTGAGTTTTTTGAATTGAAACCCATGTAAAATGTGCGCATAATCACTAGTATTCTCAAGTTACCGAACAATGTGAAAACTTTGAAACAGTGATTTTTTACCTTATTTTCAAAAAATTCACTTTTCATTTCAGGTTTCATGGTTCAATTCTTCATGGGTCTCGGTGGATTCATCACGAGTTTAGGGGTCCATGCGATTTTGGAATTTCCTCCAGTTTACCCGTTAGCAATGTTGGGTGGAGCTGTTTGGTGTTTAGGTGAGAAATTTAGAAATATTACTGTTTCACATGGAGTTTAGAGGAAGATGGTATTCGGTGGTGTTACTTATTTCTTCTATTCGGTCCTTGATCACTACAGTTGAACTTTTCCTGAAACTTCAGTCCTAGACTATATTAGCCCTGAAAAAACCGAATCTGCAATAAAATTCGACAAAATGTTCACGTAACTCGAGATATGAGCCCTCAAAGTTGCAGGCATCATTAAAAATGAGGTACTTTGGAGGCACACATTCAAAATCACTTTCAGAAAGTTTAGTTTTTTGTTTTCGACCTAAATTATGATGTATCACAACTTTAATTTTTCGAAGAAACATTTATTGAGCCAATAGCCTCCAGAACGCTTCTAGACGTCTTAGGATCCTACTGAAGCTTTCTGGACCATTTTGGATCCTTTACAATTGTCTAGAATGCTTTGGAATCCTTCAGAATCCGTACAGATCCGTCTAGCTGCTTTGAAATCCTCCAGAAGCTTTCAGAACGCTTCGAGGATCTCATGTATGCTCCTGAAGCCTTCTCGACTAGAGTCTTCGAGATCTTTCTGAATCCATCAGACACCTCCAGAAGCATACATGTGATCTGGGCTTTTTTGGGCCTTCGCGGGCCTTCAATTTTCTCTACTTCAAATTCGAAAATTTCGGTCGATCTTTATACCGAAATGTAGAACTCGATGAGATCTATAAAATGGCACTAAAACCACTTTTCTTGTCTCAGTTGTTGTCTAGATCTAGTAAAACACCCGGGCCGAGCATACGCGAGCCGAAAACACCGGCCCGTGTGTTCTCCAAGTTTTAGACAAAAACTGAGACAGGCAATCTTAGTGATTTTAGTGCCATTTTATAGATCTCATCGAGTTCTACATTTTGGTATAAATATCGACCAAAAATTTCGAATTTGAAGTGGAGAAAATCGACAGCCCGCGAAGACCCGAAAAAGCCCGGATCACATGTATGTCCACAAGCTTTCTGGAGCCTTCTGGAGTCTTTGGAAGCCTCTTGAAATATATGTTTAACAATTCAACCTATTAGAATCCCATAATATTCGATCATTTCATTTTCAATATCACATTGTACTCTAAAGATATATAAATTTCAGCCAATGCCTTCGCCATTCTCATCATGAATCGTCTCGGCTTAGCCGTCCCCATTTTAATTTGGAGTACCGTATCCTGTCTAACCGGATGGGCAACTTCTAGATATGGATTATTCGGTGTCCCTAAAGGAATTCCCAATTCTGTAATCCTCAATTATATTGGAGTTCTGGTTCTTGTTGTGGGGTAGGTTTTAAGATTTTGAAAGCAAAAAGAAAAAGGGATTTTCAGAAGTTCATTTTTCTTATTCATCAAAACGCATGTATACAAACCGAAGATGGCTGAAAAGTTGGCATCAGGAGGGGAGATTCCATCGGAGAAAAGTGTGAGTTTTGAAGTTCTGGAAACAAATCGGTGAAAAAGAAAACAATTTTCAAACAAAAATGGAAACAAAACAACATCATACATTTTTTGAATCCCAATTTCAAATATGATAACTGAAACATAATATTTTTTTCAAAATTCCATATGGCCACCCGATCTTCAGAAGAAGAAGACATTGTCCAACATCCTCATCACGTCTCCCCGGTTGTCAGGGTCATGTAAGTTAATCCTAAAGATCAGCAAATTCGCTTTAATGATAACATTTTTCCAGTTGCTTCCTCGCCGCTATCTTCAGTGGACTATTCTATGGATCCATGTGTACTCCAGTAACTTTTATTCAAAATAGACCAGATCTCTATCCAGGAGCACCGAAAGAAGGCCTACCGTATCTTTTCTCATTTTTCTTGGGAATTGTGCCGACGTCTACTGTCATTCTAGCAGTGTATTCTGGAGTCAAGTGAGTTTTGAAAGTTTCTGTTTCAAGATGGATTCTTAGTTTTTACCGCTTTTAAAAATAGTAATCTTATACACGGTGGGAAAGATTTTGTTGCAGTTTCAAAGCAATTACTTACATTTCCCTCAACTAAAATACAATAATCCGTTTAATTTTTCCAGAAAAAACAGTCCCTCCCTTCCTCCATATTTGGTCCTTCCATCTCTCCTCGCCGGTGCTCTTTTCGCTGTCGGAATGGGAGGATTCTTCATTGGGAACGAGAAATTATCACAGACAATGTCCTATCCGATTTGTTCTTTTGCACCCGGGTTGATTGTCAGTGCATGGAGTGTGTTGTATTTTAAGGAGATTACGGTAAGAGAATTATGGAAATTTTTGGGGTGCAGGGGAAGTAGGAATAGAGGGGAATGAATTGTGGAAGTACAGAAAAACTGAAGGAATTCTGGGACTTTTTGTACTTTTCAGTATTTTTGGCTCCGCGACATTTCGCAAATGTGTTCGCGAGTGCGAAATTTCGAAAGTGTGACGTTTCGAAAGCAATTTTTTAATCCAAAATAGACCAGAAATCTATCCAGGAGCACCGAAGGAAGGTCTACTGTATTAATTCTCATTTTTCTTGGGAATTGTGTCGGTTGTTACTCTCATTCTAGCAGGTGTGACGTTTCGCAAGTGCGACGTTTCGAAAGCAAAAATTTCAAACCATTCTGGGGAAAAATACTTCTAACTTCCGAAACGTCACACTTTCGAAACGTAAAATTTTCGAAACGTCACATTTTCGAAACGTCGCGGAGCCAAATTTTCACTATTTCAAAAATTTTTTAAGGAAAATTGGGATTTTTTGTAGTTTGTTAGTTGTGTAGGTGAACCAACGTTATTATTTTACTTTTGAGCCGATTGAATTGAGATTGAAAACATCAAACTTTCGAAATATCGCACTTTCGAAACGTCGCACATTCGAAACGTCACACTTTTCATATTTCTTCTTTCGAAACGTCGCGGAGCCAAATTTTTCCAAAAATTCCAAACAAAAAATTAATTTTACGCAAAAATTTTCACCGTTTCAAAAAACTTATAATAGTAAACCCCCCGAAATGATTAATGATGCAAGAATATCTTCGAAAAAAGTTTTCGAAAAATGACGCTTCGAAAGTGTGACGTTTCGAAAGTGCTATATTTCACAATTGTCACACTTTCGAAACGTCGCCGAGCCAATCTTTCACCTTCCAAAAAATTTCCAGGGAAAACGAAACATGATTCTTCTCGGAATCGCCTACGCATTCACTCTCGTCGGAGTCATCATGGTTACAGTATCCAAAGATCTTTAATTTCCCAAAAAATATACAATTTCTATTTGTACATTGTCAAAATATCTCGATCGATTGTTTTTCTTCAGGAAAACTATCAAATTTGAATAAAAATGATTGAAAATCAAGCTTCATTTCATAAAAACATATCAGAAGAATTCAGACTTCTTCGATTTCGACGATTTCTCAGATGGTTCAGAAGCAGCTGTAGAAGTGAGAGTAGTAGTGGATTCAGAGGCACTCTTCGATTTTTCAGATTTCTTCTTCTTGTTCTTCTTCTTTTTGGATTCTTGAATTCCAGAGTGTCTCGACATGCAAAAAGCGACGCATCCGATGCAAGCAGTGCAGGATTCACATGCAAGGATACTGTAACAACAATTGAGAGACGCAGACAGCGAGAGCACTCTCATCGTCTGCGTCTCTCTAGAGGGCGCGCTGACTTTGAAGCATTGTATCTCAGGATAGAGTAGAGATATCGAAACGCTTTCAACTAGAAAAATAAAGTTCTAGATATGATAAACATGCTCACAAAATTTGAAGTCAAACGAACAGGTTTGAATTATTTTTTCAGGTCTCCAAAGTTGAAGTTCCCAATTTTTGACATCAAAATCTCAAAATAAAAACTGAAAGTCCCCTACCTTTGCGAGTAGATAGTCTTCAAACTGGCTGTACTGGATTCAACTTTCTTCTCGTTCTCCTTCTTCTCCTCCTCTGCTTTTCTCTTCAATTCTACTTTCTCTTTTTTCTTTCTCTCATCACTCTCCTTTATAATCTTCTTCAAAAGCTGAGCCATTTCAGTCTGATCATACTTTCCATTCTTCTCCGATTCCATTAATCTTTTCCGCAATGCAACTCCTTTGAGCAATTGTCGAACTCTTTCACGAGTCGCCGGAGAACGAGCATTCGGAAATTTGGTATCTGAAGAGATACGTTTCACTGGAATCTCTTTTTCCTTTTCTTTTTCTTTCGGCTTCTTGGTTTCAGTTAATTTCGTGAATGATTCAGTTGCAGCGACTGGTGGAACAGGGGGTTTCATGAATTCTGCAGAGTCGGCCTTTTGAGATTTTGCGTTCTCTTTTTCCGCTTTTCTTTGCTTCTCCTGAAACATTTTTTAAAGTAGGGTAACATTATTTTTGCACAAAAATCGGTAAAACTCGAGAAAATCGATTTTCAAATCACGAGTTTACATTTTTTCTAATATATTCAGAAAAAATCTAGAATTTTTTGCTGATTCGAATGCACCTATTTAAAGTCTAAACGGACCATTTTGAAGCAAGTTATGAGCGTTTGAAGTTTTCGTGAAAGACGCAGACATTTTCTAGTTTCTCTGCGTCTCTTCGACAACGAGATTGTCTGCTTTCTCTGCGTCTCTCACGAAAACTTTAGACGCTCATAACTCGCTTCAAAATGCGTTTTGAGCAACGATACTAGATGCATTCGAATCAGCGAAAAATTCTGCATGTTTTGAAATAGGATAGAAAAAATGTAAGCTGGCGATTTGAAAATCGATTTTCTCGAGTTTCAACGATTTTTATGAAAAAAATTATTGTTATTTTTGTAAATACTGGAATTGGGACGATAATTTGAATACCGATATAATCCTACTTCAAGTGTTCTTACCCTCTCATTCACAGCCAAAAGAACCTCTTTTTTCTTTTCTTTCGGCGAAGGCTCATCCCGGAACGGAGCAATACCACGACGCGGAACAATTGGGCTGAAAATTCTGAATCCGAGAAGCCTTCAAAATTCTACTAACTTTCCCTGATAATCATAAGCTTCGGCTGTTAGAATTGGAGACGACGAGCTAGTGAAAGAGAGAGCAGTTTTTGGAGTTGGAGATGGAGAATCAGAAGAATCGTCAGATTTCGAGAAGCCGGAGAGAATTCTGGAAATTTTTAGAGAATATGAATTCTTTCTGTTTCAATACACTTACGAAACACTTTCATAACTGTCAGTTTTTGGGAACTTGGTACAAATATGTCCACAAACTGTTGCGATACGGTATTTGTCTCGAATTTTGCAATTCAAGAATTTCAAGTGATCGAGAACGTAATGGGAAGAAGTGTCAATGTCATCTCGAACTTTTTCTCTCTTTTTGAGTTTCCATTTTTTCGGAAAAACCACTGGACGAGGATTCATTCGTTTCTTTTTCGAAGATTTCGATTTCTTCGATTTCTTCGACTTCTTCCGATGTCTAACCTTCATTTTCTTTTTCTTCGGCTTTTCAGAATCAGGCATTGTAGTCCACGAGGAGGATTCTGGAGGTGATGAAATCGACGAACGAAGAGAATCATCTTCCTTTTTTCCCTCTCTAATCACCCGAATTCTCATCATCTCCTCTTCCACGTCTTCATTTGCACGACGATAGAAAATCGAGAGTCCGTTGGGACGATAATCGAGACGAGTACGAGAATGAGATCGTCGCGGAATCGATTTCATTTCTTTTTATTTTTTGGCGAATTCTGAAGAAGATTCAGATGACGGATTGGAGGAACTTCTGAATCTTACGGTCTCGATCGCAAATCTCTTTTTGCTTTGCAGGTTTTCTCCACGGGGAAAATTTGAAATTTTTACAAACTGATTTCGATGGATAATTTATAAATTGTTCCACATTTTTATCGTTCACGTAGATCTTTGGATTATTGGAATTGCCAGTAGAAATTAGAAGGCTTCAGGATTCTGAAGACAAAAGATCCCAAACGCTTCCGTAACTAGAATCATGAAATTCCCCACCATAAAACCTTTTTCCAAATTTGGACTAAAATTACTATTTTTTCATTCAAATACCCTCCTTTTTCGGGCAGCGTTCAATGGAGCGCACCTGCATTTTTCCATCAATTTTTGGTCGTTTTTTCACCGTTCGCGACCGTAAAATCATTGTTTTCAATGGAAATTTCTAGATTTTCTTGAATAAATTCACTTCTAAAGAATAATTCGACATATTTGTATATTTTCAGCCATGACAGTTCAATCAATCAAGCGGAAAAACGAGTTGTATCTCGAAAAAATGGAATTAACCGATAAGTTCGTCACTCTTCACGAAAAACTGCGAAGCGAGCTGAGTCTGGCGAGTTTGTGTATTTCTAAAGCAAAGTGAGTTGAATTTTTGTAAAATTTGAGAAGAAAAAGCGAAAAAATTGCAGAACAACGCACGGAATCAGTCTGTTCAGTGTCAACTCGGTAGACACTCATGAATTGGAACCATCTGTCAGGTAAATGGAAAAAAATGGAATAATTTGGAAATTTTAAGTTTAGAATCGAGGTGGAGGATGGAAAATTCACAATCGTCTCAGAGCCAGAGAAGGAGAAGACGAAGGAGGAAGATGAGGTTTGTATCAGGGCGGAGCGGCGATGAACTTCAAATGTGAATAACGTTTTAAGGGGAATCGGGCAAAAATACGGTCAACAGAAAAATGGTTCCTTATTAAAAAAGCTATCGATTGGTTGAAAAACCGTCAAATTACTCAAAAAATTGGCAGAGTTACGCCTTGCCGAAGAGTTACCGAAATGAGAAAAGGCGTAACTCTGTCAATTTTCAATGAAATTTCACGAGGTTTTGACCAATCGATAGCTTTTTTAACAAGGAACATTTTCTTCGTTGACCGTAAGTTCATCTGATCCCCCTGAAAAAAATTATTGAATGAGCTCGTCGAAAATGGAAATTATAAAACACAATCATTTTTTCAGGAAGAACAAGAATCAAACGAAAAGAAGAATAGTGGAAAATCAGAAGACGTCAAGGATTCTGAAGACAAAAAATCGCCCTATTCCGGACAGTTCCGACCATTTGGAGTTCTCGAATCTTCCGCAGCCAAGGACGCCCGGAAAATCTACAAAAATGCTATTCAGACAATCGTCGATTTGGTTTCCACACAACAATCGATCATTTCCAAGACTCGTGAGCTGACCGCCGATAACTGATTATTCTATTTACTGTGATAATTATAATGTGCATATAATAAAAAAACAAACTCTCGATTTATTTCATCGCCGCTCGTCATCATATTAAAACGGGGGTGTTTGGAGATTTTCAGAGAACAAGAGAAATACGAAAAACACACAAATTTCCTGAGTAATTTAAATTAAAAATATAAGATTTAATTGGACATAAAAAACAAATTTGGAATCCCTGAGAGTGCAATTTGAGAAGAGGTAGGTTGGTTGTATTTTGAATAGAAAAGTTTGGCGGGGAAATTTGAATAAAAAATTGAAAAAAGATAGCATAGAAAAAAGCATGCAGAGGGGGTGCAAACACGCCCTATTGGCTAAGCTAAAGTTAACAATAGAGCGAATTTACTACACTAGATAACAATATCTACTTCTCAGCAGCAACGGTTTCATCCTTCTTTTCCGACGAATCTTCTTTTTCTTCGTTCGAGGAGGCGGAGCTTTCGGATCCTCCAGCAGCGGCTCTTGCAGCTTCAGCTTCTTCGGCGGCCACTTGATCCGGTCGATGTTTTCGTCTTCTTTCCGGACAGACAGAGCTAACATGTTCTTCCGAACCACATGTATAACATACTTTCGCATCCGTCTTCACATTCGGACATCCTTTTGCTTTATGAGTCGCGAATTTTCCGCAACGGAAGCAACGGAGAGAGACGGCCTTCTTTCGTCCCAATGGATGGATTCTACTTCCTTTCAAGCCTTGGCCTTCTACTTCTCCGGATACCTGCAAGAATTTTGATTGGGTGAAAAAATATACTGTTTCCAAAATCATTGTTATGTTTTTTTTAATTCGTTGAAGCAGTAATAAAACAAAGGCTTCACCGCTTTCGAAATAAATTTCTAACAAGGGGATTACGCGAAGTTGAAACTTTTTTGAAACTTTGGCTCTAGACTAAATAGACCCTGAAAAGCTGAAGTTTGCAATTAAAATTAGCGAAACGTTCACGTAACTCGAGATATGAGCCCTCAAAGTTGCAACCAACTCTAAAATTGAGGTTTTTTGAGGACTTATATCTCCGCTCAAAATCACTTTCAGAACGTCTAGTTTCTTGTTTTGAACTCAGAATTTAATGTGTAACGTAATTTTAGTGTTGACTGCAAATTTGAGGGCTCATATCTCGAGTTACGTGTACATTTCGCTATATTTTATTGCAGATTTGAGCTTTTGAGGGTCTATTCAATCTAGGACCAAAATTAAAAGTTACTGTTTCAAAAATCTCCTTTAACAATCAAGAAATTTTAATATTCTAGTAATTTCATAATAGTCTAAAACTAACCGCATAAGCCTCTTTTCCCTTTCCATTGGAACGTTCCTGAATGTAATAAGAGACACGTTCACCCTCATCGAGACTCCGAAAACCTTGCATATTGAGATTGGATTGATGAACGAAAAGATCTTCTCCACTGATGTCGTCGATCACAAAACCGTATCCCTTTGACACGTTGAACCATTTGCACGAGCCGAAGTATCGTGGTGTTGGGGACTGAAATATTGTTGGGGATTAGAAGGAAGTTTTGGGAAATGTAGAGGTTTGTATTTCTTGAAACCTGTAATAGAAAGACGCTTTATTTTTCCAACACCTAAAAATATGTTTCTGAATTCACAAAATGGATAATAACATCTGATTTGAAACATATTTTGTGAGTCAACTTTTGACGAGTATTCTAATATGACTAACTTCAATCCGTTTGAATTTCCAGAATGTGCTCTTTTTGAGCTCATCGGGTTGCCCTTCTATTATAGATGCCTTTCTAATACAGATTTTACCTTAATTACGGCAAAACTATTAGAAAACGGAATCATATTGTATTCTGAATAACTGATGAAACAGAAAATTTTTTAAGTTTATTCTAGTTTTTTTTTTTGGTTTTTTTTTCTGCTGAGGAGTCCGTTTTTTCATTAGCACATACAACATAAAAATCAAATTTGACCCCATTTTCAGCAAATTTTATATATTCACTAGTATCTTTCAAAAAGCGGAATACTAGAAAAGCCTAGAATTATATAAAACAGAATTTTCCTTTGGATGCTTATGAAATACATCGAATATTCTTTCTGGAATTGTTCATACAATTCACAATTTTCTGAAAGTGTAATTAAATATTTCAGTTTTTGAAAAATCAGATTTCCCGATACATCAGAACAAGAAGTGTTCTATAAAACACTAGAACATTTTAAACGATTTTTCGAGACAGAAAAATTTTGAACCCAAAGCAAGAAATGGATGAGTTGATTGAAGTCTCAAATTTTTTGTAATCGTTGAAATGTTATTGAGCAAAACTTATTTTCTGTGTTTAATAATTTGAAACAGAAACTATGTTTTTGTAGGAAGAATACAAACCATTTTTTTCACAAAAATCTCTTCTCTAACGTCTACAGTAGTATTCCCAATAATCTACAGTATCCCAGTCTAAAAGGGGTACTGTACTTTGGAGAACATTTATCTAGATTTTATTGAACATACCTATGCTCGATTATCAATTTCATATATTTTTCAGAACTTTTGAAATTTTTTTGAAACTGAAATTTTTTGAAAAATCCGAAAAATTTGTATTTAGAATTTCCAGACTATTTCACATCTTGAAACATTGAAACCTACTTTTTTCTTTATTACATTCCTATACTTGCCCATTTGAACATTTTCCAAACTTCGAAAATCAATAAGTAAACAATTTCTTTTTCGTCTCTCTTCTCATTCTTTCTCTCGTTTTCCTCTTACGAGACTCATTTTGTATTTTCGGGGATAAATAACATACCAACTGGGATTTAATAAGCATTGGATTCTCCATAGCCGCTTCAATCATCGTTGCCTAGGTGCTAATCTCTTCTTTCTCTTTTGGAGAGAGAGAGAAAAAGAGAAAGAGAGCCTACGTGTGTTTAGAATTTGAAGGAGAAGAAGGCGATCCTCCGAGTATAGAACAACAATATACCAGAGCGCGAGCGAAGCGGGGAGAAGAGAGACAAATAATAATAGTAATGAAAAGAGAGAGAATCGAAAGGACGATGGGAAAAATGGGAGAGAGATGGAAGAGAGCGGCGACATTATAGATAATACGAAGAGGAGAGATGAAAAAGTGAGGGAAAATTGAAAGAGAGAGAGGGAGGGAAATGGACGGAGGAGCTGTGAGAGAACTACACTTCTCAGCTGACCTCACTTTTTCTCTATTTCTCTTGATCTATAATCAGAAAAAGAAGAAGAAGAGGTTCCGCGCGGAAGTGTTATAAAAGAGATACCGTATGACACTTCCCCCCGAATAATTATTCATTTTGAGAGGGAGAGAGAGAGCCACCTGTTTCCTTTTTTATTCCGAAGGAGAGATGTTTCTTTGAATTATTGGGACTTTGGAAAATTTGAAATTCTATTAAGCAGTCTCAGAAAACTTGCATACCTGTTAAACTTTCCTGATTAGTCTAGAAATTTCGAAATAGATTTAGTTCTCAGAATCCTATTTCTTCAGATGCTACTCTCAATTTTAAGTCATTTAATTCAATGGTTTTTTAAAAGTTTAGAAAAGACAGTTTTTTACAAGTTTCATATTCACAATTCTGAATTTTTCAGGAACTACTCTCAATTTATCGTCTTTTGAACAAATTAGTTTTGCACTAAAAAAACTGAAGTTTTTTTTGAAGTTTAGACGAAAAAATGTTTGTTAAAATCGAAAACTACTGTTTCAGTACCGCTACAACTTTTGAAACAGTTTTCAAAAATCCGGTAGAAACTCAATTGCTGTTCTATTTAGCTTCTGATTTTTCAAAAAATGCAGAGGCTTGATTAAGAATTTACAGTATCCCAAGTTTCAGAACTTAGTCTAGTTTTTTGCCGATTTTCCATGTTTCTGAATAGTTTTCTACATTTTTTTGGAATTTTTAGAGTGAAAATACCATTTTACAGCGATTTTCCAATATAAAAACTGTCTGAACTCATCAAAAATTCAGGAAAATTTTCAAAAAAAGCAATTTGAACATTTTCTCAACGATTTTTTTCGATTTTTTGGCTTCTAGTTTTTTTCAAGGATTTTCGGATTGAAAATCTAATTTTACCACGAATTTTTTTGCATAAAATTTATGAAAACTAATATTTTCAAAATAGAACACCATTATTGTTTTTATAGATAATCCAAATTCAAATTTTCTTTTGTAGATTTGAACACCAGAACCAAAAAAAATAAACTATTTAGGATAAACTTTTAAAATTTTCAGTTTCATCAGTAATTTAGAATACAATGTGATTTTTTTTTCCAGTCTGACATATTTCTCATTATTCCAATTGACCAAGAAAAATTGATTCAAAAATTTCAGTTTCAGTGAAATTATGTTATTCAATTATGATATTAATTTTGTGATATTCAGGTTATCCGATAGCCACAATTCACAAGATTGAAAATACCTTAAAATCTGTTTTAGAAGGGCACCACAATGAGCTCAAAATGAGCACATTCTTGAAATCCAAACTTATTGAAATTAGTTTTGTTTGACCTTCAAAATTCGGCGACGCTCATACCTACGCGATATTAAGAGAAAGGCGGCAGAATCCTCGTCAAAAGTTGACTCACTAAATATGTTTCAAATCAGAAACCATTTTGAGATTTCAGAAATATAATTTTAGGTGTTGGAAAAATAGAGGGGCATGACCTTCTGATACAGATTTTACGGTAATTTTCAAAATATTTCTGTTTCATCAGTCATTCAGATTAGAATATGCTCCCGTTTTTCCAATGGTTCTCAAGATTCTAATAGATGCAGAAAAATAGATTCAAAATTTTCAGTTTCAGTGAGATCATGTTAGCCAAAGTTATCCAATTGCAACAATCCACACGATTTTAATTCTTTGATCTGTTTTTTAAGTTATCTAATAGCAACAATTCACAATGTTTTAACTATTTGAGCACAACTTTTTTTTTCATTCAATTACAGTTCCATCAATGTTCCAGAATCTTCCCCCAATAACTAACCGGAAGTCTATCAAAAGAAGGTACTCTCTTTGTTTCATCGTTCAAACTAATCCCATTAAGAAGAGTCGATACATCGTCTTGTGGTGAATACCGTTCGTTTCCTCCGCCGTTTCTTCCCTCCGATACTACTGTCGACATCCTGAAAAATAACAAGATTTTAGGACTCAAAAATCTCAGTGAAGCGCGTTTGCAAAAAAGCCCAAAAGGATCAGCAGAAAAAAGAGAAACATAGAGAAAATAGATGAAAAATGGACGCCTCTTGGCATCGGACGGGGGTCAGGCGCCGGGCAAATCGATGAGAGATTAGGGGAATTTGAGAGAGTGGCAGAGAAAAAGAGAAGAAATTTAGAAGGGAGCAGGCGCGAGAGTACTCTTCCGAAAGAATTGATGAGAAATTGGAATCTCAGAGTTCTGGTTAGACGGAGAATATCTCGATTTCGCAAATATGATCTGAAAATTCTTAAATAATAGAAATTCAAATCTGAAAAAAAAACAAAAATATTACAATCAGAAAATTGCGGTTTCAAAAAATGTTCTAACTGTTTACATTTTCTGTAGTTATCCATTGAGAAGTCGTTCTGAATGTTCTGCTTTTTTTCCATTTAAATAATCTCATAAAATAGGAACATCTAGAAGCTTGAGAATTTCAAAATTACGGAATCACGATCTTATTGATCAGTAGCTGAAAAAAAATCAGGATCAGAATCCCAGAATCTTTAAAATCTGAAAAGATATAGAACCTGTGAGTCTTCCCAATTTTTCAGGTTCTTACTTTTTTGGAGTTCTAGAATCCAGAATTTCAAGTAAAAAATGTCTGTTTCAAAAAATTAAAAATTTTTTCTTTACAATATGATAGAAGTAGCTCTACGATTTCCAGACAACAACATTTACATTCAAAGATTCATGGAACTTTGGATCATAAGAAGATTCAAGGATTTATGGAGAAATCCAGAGACGAAAAATTGAATGAAATCATAAATGGGGCTAATAAGAAACTGGAAAACATAGAACCAAAAAAGGAAAGAAAAGGATTGAAGAAATGGCGAAACAAAAAAAAACGAATGATAACTTTTCAAAGTGAGATAAGAACAATTTTTCTAAAAAGATAAGAAGAACGGGAAATTCTTTGAGAGAAAACCAACTTTTTGGAAAAAAAAGAACCGAACTAAGGCTTTGAATGAGATGGATGAGCGGAGAGGAGTCAGTTGGTGGACCTTCTGTTGAAAAAAAGAAGAAGAAGAATCTGTGTTTTTTTTTTGGAGAAAAGAAAAAGATAAGAAAAAATAACGATTTCTGATGTTTGACACTTTTAAAGTGCATATTCGGGGTTGATAGGGATATTGATTATTGGAAAAAGCAAAGTTAGAAATGAAAATTTCAGATTTTGTTTCCAAAGTTTTGAAATCTTTGGAACAGACACTCTCAGAAACAATAAATTTTATTTATTCAATTTTTGAAAATTTAGAGTTTCAGAATCTTCTTAAATTCATAAATTTCCAAAACTCTCTCAATTCTCAGTTCCCCTCATAATCTCATATTTTCAAAAAAAGCTCATCGAAATTATTGAAAATTTCGAAAATTCAATTTTTGAAAATTCAGAGATTCTGAATCTCAAAGTCATCGATTCCCAAAACTTTCCTCAATTCCAAGTTCCAATTCCAACAGCTAATTTTAGAGCCTTTAACACGTGTTAACATATAACACATCTTGGAATTTTTCTTGCAAAAAAGGGATGCAGAAAAATAGTGACATCATTTGCATTCATAATGAATGCTTTAATTATCCTAGATTCTTTTCTAAAAATCTGAGAAATAACAAATATATTTTCAAATTTCCTCCAAAGATTTCTGGGGAATCAAACTAGAATAACGAACGATTGGATTGTGTGTTTGGGATTTGAACCGAAACACCATCTTTCTTGTCTCGGGATGTCTTCCCATTTTCTCTCTCAATCTTTTCTCTGTACTCTCTTACTTTCTGAATACTATTTTCCAAGGTTTTTTTTTTTGAAAAAAAAGAGGCGCTCCAAGATGCGATCGAACTGACGAATGAGAAGATGAAGGATGGGGTTTTATGGCAGACATCGAAATGGTGGAGACTTTGGAAAAAAGAATTAGATGAGATTACGGTATTTGGCGAAGAAATAAGAAGAAGGACAAGTGTTCCTCTTTTATGTAAAAGTTCATAAATCATAATGGGATCCAGAACATGATCCTTTTAGGAACTTGAATTGGTTTGCTTGGGAATCCACAAACGATTGGGGTCTAGTTTTCAAAGAGCATCAGAATCTGAAAAAATGTGTTGTTTACAACTCTCCCGTAATCTGTTTGTAATTTGTCATTTTTTTCAATTTACCAAGCCAAATCTGGCTTGCGATACTGTAAAGTCTGCAAACACCGAGTCTCACTTTAAAAAATCCGACAATATCATCAAATTTAACGTTTGGTGAATTTTTGCTTTGTTTTTTGTTTCAAAAAACTCCAAAATATGAAATTGAGAAAAGTTCCCACGATTTCCCTTCGAGACCCACTGTAAAACTTTGAGTGTGCACCTTCAAATGTACCGTAGTCCAATCTTCTAAATTTTCCACCAAGTTTTCTGTTTTTACATGCTTTTTTGATGTTCTTTTCAAATTTGAATTCAAATCCAAACATTAATTGCGAATTCGTATCGCTTCTCGAAAAAATTATAAAAACCACCGCAAATGTCACAACTTTTTTCTCAATTCCTCACAAAAAGAGCCACGGTAAGAACAAATAGAGTCTGTGTAAGGAGATAGTGCATAACTTTGAGAGACGCAGACATAAACACGACTACTTCCTCGTTTTCCGTCATTTCTTCACACGCTGTTCGCTCGAAAATTGTCGTTATCTCCGAAAAATCTCTGCCCAATTTTCTGGAAAACATCGGCAGAAAAAGTGGCAGTCTTGATTCTCTTTTTTACACTTTTTTCTCGCTTTTCATTGATTTCGTAACTCTTTCTATGACTAATAATATCCGATTTTCCAGGTCATTGTGACCTGAACTTGAACATTTTCAATTCTGAAAATGTTACTGCCAGATGGAGAAAGATCTGAGAAGCGACCGAGTACATCATCGCTCGAGAGGTTTATTCCGGAAATTCCAGTGAGTTTTGAAAAATATTTATCCGATCAGCGAGCTTGTTTTTGATTTTTTTTTCTCCAATAAACTATTTCCTTCCACACACCTACATTTTTCCAATAAAATAAACTTCCGGTGACTCATTTCCATCGGAAGATTTGCATACAAAAAGGGCTATCAGCATGACAGTGACAACCTTTTTTTCAACACAAAAGTATTATTTACCTTTCAAAAAAATTCATATTACCATATGATTGGACCCCAGTTAATCTCGATGGATAGACCGAAGAGTAATCCTCCCCAAATAAATACTTTAGCCTCAATATGACGAATAGTCTATTCTATTGTTCTTCGAAACTAAAATTTATTTTTTGTTTCAGCAAAAAGTAAAATCGCGACGAAAAATGCGGAAGCTGATGTGCCTCTCGGGAATCTTCTGCGTCTCAGTGCTCTTCTTCATCGCAGTTTCCAGTTGGTTTTTCGTGCGGGATTTAGGTGGTGTTAGGGATGCACTTTTACTAACTTTATTAACAATTTCTGAGCAAAACTTTTTTGGTTATGTTTGTGCCTGTGTTATTATTAACCTAATTAACATCACCAACTCGTTCAAATGTGAATAACTTTTTTCAGAGGGGTCGAGTAAAAATACTGTCAACAGAAAAAATGTTCCTTATTAAAAAAACTATCGAATGGTTTAAAAGATGTAAAATTTCATGAAAAATTAACAGAGTTACGACCAGGATTGTTCGGAAAAACGAGTTCTTAAATTTTTTCTGGAAAAAATTTACGGAAAATCGGGAAAAAAATTTGTTTGAAGACAATGATTTTTCGTCAAAATCTCTAACTTTCCGACAATTTTATATATATATGTTTCCCGAATTTCCGATGAATATTACCGATTTTCCAAAAAAAAAAGTTTAGGAAATTTTCCCGTCGAGAATATTTTCCGAAAAAAAAATCGAGCATTTTTCAGAAAAAAAATTGGAAAGTCAAAAAAAAGCGAGAACTCATTTTTCCTATTCCGACCAAGCCTGGTTACAACCTGTCTTAGATTCCGAACTAGCAAAATCGGCAACTTTTTGGTAATACAGGACGTAAATCGGTCAATTTTTAATGAAATTTGAGTGTTTTTTGACCATTCGATAGCTTTTTAATAAGGAACATTTTTTCTGTTGACCGCATTTTTACCCGATCCCTCTGAAAAAAGTTATTCAAATTTGAATTAGGAGAATCCCAAAAAAATCGGAAATTTTCTAATTTGAAAACTATTTTCAGATGTATCTTCACCGAACGAGATTCCAGTGTGGAGTGTCATTGAAAAGGATCCCCAGCGCAACGAGAAGACCTTTCGGATCCTTCTCGTTGGGGACACCGGTGGAATTCCGATTCTGGAGACAACATGGGCGCAACGAGGAGTGAAAGAGACAATGGCACTGGTAGCAGAGGAAAAGGATATTCAAATGGTGCTCAACATGGGTGATAATATCTATTTTACGGGACCGACGGATGAATTTGATCCGAGGTTTGAGGTGAGGAAACTGGACAGAAAATGAACTGAAAATGTAACATCAAGAATAAGGAATGAAGAAAAATGTATGGAACAGTGTGTGTCCTCGAGGCGATCTCGTGAAAATTCTCGAGAAAATCTCGAGAAAAAATCTCGAGAAAAATCTCGAGAAATCTCGAGAAAAAATCTCGAGAAAAATCTCGAGAAATCTCGAGAAAAAATCTCGAGAATTCTCGAGAAAAATCTCGAGATTTTTTTTCTCGAGAACTCATTCTCGAGAATTCTCGAGAATGTATCTCGAGACGACCATTCTCGAGATTTATCTCGAGAATGGCATAAATTTACGGCGGCGCAGAGGGTGAGCGGAGTGTCGTTGTTTTTACGCGCAGTTGTTTTCGAGCATTTCCAAAAATGGTTTTCAGTTTTCCTGACAAAAACTGGCCGGATTAGTGGGAATCCAAAAAAAATGTGGCGCGAAATTCAAATTTTGAAAAAAAATTGGCGCGAAATTCAAATTTTGAAAAAAAAATTTTGGAGCGAAATTCAAATTTTCAAAAAATGTTTGGGGCGAAATTCAAATTTTCACAAAACTGTTTTGGCGCGAAATTCAAATTTTCAAAAAAAATTTCTCGAGAATTCTCGAGAATTCTCGAGACAATTCTCGAGATAATTCTCGAGAATGGTTTTCTCGAGAATTTTTTCTCGAGAATATCTCGAGAATTTTTCTCGAGATTTTTCTCGAGACAATCTCGAGATTTTTTCCGAGATTTTTTTCGAGATTTTTCTCGAGATTTTTCTCTAAAAAAATCTCGAGATTGTCTCGAGATTGGGGTTTCTCGAGAAAATTCTTCTCGAGGGCACACACTGGTATGGAATGAGTCATATATTGCATTCGCATGGTCAATATTCACATTCTTTTCTTTATTACAGTCTCGATTCGAAGCGGTCTACGATTCGCCGAGCCTCCAAGTCAAATGGCTCACAATCGCTGGAAATCATGATCATTTTGGAAATGTGACTGCAGAAGTGGAATATACGAAACGGAGCAAGAAGTGGTACTTTCCGTCTCTTTACTACAAGCAGAGCGAGGAATTCAATGGAACGAAGATTGATTTTATCATGATTGATACGATTTCATTGTGTGGAAATACGAAAGACATTCAAAATGCTGGATTCATAGAGATGTTGAGAAATGAGTCGCATGATCCGAGAGGTCCTGCGAATGTGACGGCGGCGGAGGAACAGTGGAAGTGGTTGGAGGCGAATTTGGAGGGAAGCGAGTGAGTGGGGATGGAATAAAAAATGGGAATAATTTTTTTCAGAGGAAGGGAGTGAAAATGAGGAAGGGAGTGAAAATATGTCAACAGAAGAAATGTTCCTTATTAAAAAAGCTATCAATTGATGGAAAACCCGTCAAATTTCATCGGAAATGAACAAAGTTACGCTTTTCGAAATCTGCAAAAAAATTTCAATTTTTTGCAAATTTTCGACGAGGCGTAACTCGAGTTACGGTAACTATGTTGACTTTTGATGAAAATTTGACGATTTTTCTACCAATCGAAAGCTTTTTCAATGAGGAACAATACGGTAGAAAATGTTACTTATTTAAAAAGCTGTCGATTGGTGGAAAAATTATCGAAAAATGGACGAAACTCGAAAATTTCAAAATTGAGGTTGTTCCATTTCTTCGATCGTTTTGGACTGAATTTGGACCGTTTCGCCCGCGGAAATGGTATTTGTGCTCAATCTTCTGTTATTTTTTGTCCAAAAAATTCAAACAATGATCACAACTCGATGAAAGTTTCGATTTCGTCAGTTTCGGCAAATTCTCGGCAACACAGGTCGTAACTTTTCCAATTTTCGATGAAATTCGACGGTTTTTTAACCAATCGATAGCTTCTCTAATAGAAAACATTTTTTTTCTGTTCACCGTATTTTTACCCGATCCCCCTGAAAAAAGTTATTTGCATTTGAATGGATTGCCGAAATACTTTTTTTCAGCGCTCAATACTTGATTGTCTCTGGTCACTATCCAATGCATTCCATGTCTTCACATGGGCCAACAGAATGCCTTCGTCAACGATTGGATCCTTTATTGAAACGATTCAACGTCAATGCTTACTTCTCTGGGCATGACCATTCATTACAGGTTAGCTTTTTCGTATAAAAACTGAAAAAAAAACTGTTCTTTCAGCACTTTGAATACGATGGAAACGATGGCCACAAAATACATTACGTTGTTTCGGGAGCTGCTTCTCGTGCAGATGCCTCTACGAAACATGTCAAAGAATTCAGCAGGGATAATTTGAAATTCAAGTAATAACGAAATCTTAGAATTTCAAAATTTCAAAGTTTTAATATTTTCAGTTATCCCGAGAAATCATGGTTTTCGTGGTCTCCAGTATCTCAACTTGGTTTCCGAAAAGGTGGCTTCATTTATGCCGAATTCGGACATGACACTGCTCGACTCGATTTCTTCGATAAAAATGGAAAACAATTGTATTCGACGAATATTCTGATTCGTCAAATTCCAACAGACGCAGCTACACGATCCACAGCTTCTCCATTCGTCGAAATTTAATTTTTTAAATAATAATATTTTCGAAGATTTCATGTATAATGACATTCAAACGGGTACTCGAAATATGTGTGCATATCAGTTTTATTCGAATTAACTTAAACTATTTTACTTGGAAAAATAAATAAACTATTGAACCCCATCAACTTGTGTAAGTACTTTTGTGTCCGCTTTTCATCGCCGAATTCGAAAATTGCTGCCTCAGCAAACGCGCTCCGCTGTCATGTGTGAGAGAGTGAGAGACGGCAGAGAAGTCAGCCGACATTTGAATTCAAAGCTCCTCAATTCGAATTCAAAGCGCTCTTCTTCTGTTCGAATTGTCGTTTGCTTTTCTGTTTTTCCATATTTTCTAATTTTTGAAATAACCCTGTAAAAAAGAATGAAATTTAAATGTCGTTTCGGGGTTGCGGATTGGGTCGAAACGGGCCGGCCACGGGCCGGCGATTTTCTACCCTTTAAATTGAGATTTTCAAGACAAAATTTAAATGAAAATGTAGAACTCGATGAGATCTACAGAATGGTAGTTAGAACATTTGAATTACTTATCTATTTTTTGCGTAAAAAGTCAGAAAGCGGACGGGCCGGGCGCACACGGGCCGAAATCTCCGGCCCGTGTGTTTAACAAACATTTGAGAAAACCCCAACAACGTAACCTCATTGAATTTGATATCATTTTGTAGATCTCATCGAGTTCTTTATTTTCATATAAAATTTGTATTGAAAATCTCAATTTAAAGGGGAGAAAATCGCCGGCCCGTGACCGGCCCGGTTCGCAACCCTGGTTTTAATGAAATATTGCTTTGAATGCGTTCTGGAAGATATGCTTATTTTTTTGCATATTCGAAAAGAATTCCTAGGTTAAATAAACTTTGAATTTTGACCGCTTTCCAGCTAATTTTTAGACCGTTTCTCGATAATTTTATCAGTTGAAAGATGCAGTATTTATTCGGGCCTATCGATGGATTTTCGGCTCCGGGACATTTCGAAAGTAGACATTTCGAAAGCGAGACATCTCGAAAGCGGACATTTCAAAAGTGGGAAATCCCGTTTTTGCCGAATTTTTGGAATTTTTCATATATATTTTTTGATATAAAAAATCCAGAAATTTTGATTTTGATCCAGAAATTTTGATTTTGACTTTAAAAATCGAAAATTTCCAATATTGATTTTCATCACTTTTGAGTTATTTTGAGCATATGATTGAAAATCGTGATTTCGATGTGTCGACACATTAAAATTCAAAATGAATTTGAACCAGAAATTGATTTTGTTGAAAAATCGAAAAAAAATAACTGAAGATTTGGTTTTCATCATTTTTGGATGAATTCAGACTATTTTTCATGGGTTTTAAGGTTAAAAGGAGTGATTTTGATGTCTGAAAACATCAAAAATCAGCAATATCAAAAAAAAAAATTGGTCCAAAAACCTTAATTTTTTACAATAGATCGTAAACGCAAAAAAAAAAAAGAAAACTTTCAAAAATTAGACAAAAAAGCGATTTTACACTTTCGAAATGTCCCGGAGCCGAATTCTCCACGAATTCTTGCTTATTTCATGCCTCATTTTTTTCCAGAATGAATAACGGACAACTACCGCTTGGCGGCGGCGGTGGCGGGCAACCGCCACAACAACCTCAAAACCTGCAAAATCAGTTGGCTGAGCTTCAACAGGCACTTCAAATTCAGGTTCGATTAGCACAGGCACAGCAAGAGGCACAGGCACTAGCACAAATCCAGGCACAAGCACACGTACAACAAGCTCAACTTCAGGCACAACCTCAATTGTATCAAGCGGCGTTGAATCAATTGCTTTTGCAACAACAACAACAGCAACCGCAGCTTCAGAATCTGCTTGCTGGGCAGCAAGTTTTACAACCGGAACAGATTGCGAATCTTGTTCTTCTTTTACGTGTTCAACAACAGCAACAATTGCAACAAGAGCAGGAAAGGCTGATGGAGCAACAAAGACAACGGCAGCAAGAACAGTTGCAACTGGAGCAACAGAGGCAGCAACAGCGTCTTCAGATGCCTCAACAAAATCAGCAACTTGACATGCTACAGCAAATTCAAATGCAACTGTTGAGAGATCCACACTTATTGAATCGAGTCCATCATCCAGTTGCAATTCATGCTCCGAGGGCTGCCCATGTTCCAGCGGCGGTTCCACGTCCTCCTCCGCCTCGACAAATGTCTCCAGTTCAACATGCGATCGATCCGGCACAAGCGCAGGCGGTGAATCAGGTCGAGAACTTTATAATACAGGAAGAGAATATTGCTCTACATGGACAACGTCCACTCCATCCACAACCGGTTCGGCCTCCGCAACAAGCTCCGGTTGTTCATCAGCACATGCCCCATGTTCCGTTGGTTAGAGTGAATGTAAGGGATTTCTGATATTATAGGAGGATTCCGATACCAAAAAATAATCTTGCTTTGAAAATTGTAAAACATGGCGCTAATTTCGAATATCACAACGAAAAAATATTTTTGGAGCCGAAAAAAGCCGTCAAAAGTGGAAAAATTCGCCCAAATTACCAGGCTTGTTCGGAAAAACAAGTTCTCGGAATTTTTTTCGGAAAATCGAAAAAAAGTTGCTCAAAAATGATGATTTTCGTCAAAATCTCAATTTTTTCGACTATTTGAATCTATTTTTCTGATTTTCAGAAAAAAAAAGTTCGACAAATTTCCGGCCGGAAAAATTTTCCGAAAAAAAACGAGAACCCGATTTTCCGGTTCCGCGACGTTTTTCCCATTCCAAACAAAAAATGAGTTTGCTTCAAATAATGTAAAAAATAACGCTGATTCCAAATATCTCAGCGAACATGCTCTAAAAAAAATCTCGGGAGCCGGAAAACTCCCGTTTAGCCCAACTTCCTTCGGAGAAGCAAGGGAGCACTTCTGTCCCGTTTTCTGGTTCCGGGAAACATTTTTAAGCATTTTCATTGTGATATTCAGAATCAGCGTCATTTTTTACCTAATTCAAAGCAATTTTCTTGGTCGAATTGCTCCTTCAAATTTTTCACTTTAAATAATTTGTAGGTTTTTTTTTCAGAATCTGCTAGTTCAGCCTCAAGTTCAACATCAGCAACAACAACAACAGCAACGTGTTCAGCAAATTCAGCAACATCAAGTACCCGCACCACCACCAGCACCACAAGTACAAATGCAACCACATGTCCAGCATCCGATACATCAAGAGCAACGCGTAGAAGCTGTGCCTTCTCCTCCTCCATCACCACCTGCAGCTCCGCCTCCGCCTCCACCACCTCAACCGAATCGTAGAGGTCGAGGAGGCCATGCAGGAAGAAGGCAACGACATGAACAACCAAGAGAAGAAGAAGCGGAAGACGAAGATCAGCAAAGGCAACCTGAGCAGCCTCCACGAGTCGATGAGGCGCTTCAATATTTGAGAGTGATCAAGCAGACATTCCATAGAGATGTTCCGATCTATCACCGATTTTTGGAAATTATGAAAGAGTTCAGAGCGCAAAGGTACACAACGAGATTACTGTAATAGTAATACAATTTAATTGCAGAATCGAGACTCCTGATGTTATCGAACAAGTCGCCGAGCTTCTTTATGAATCCCCAGATCTTGTCCTTGGCTTTAACACTTTCCTGCCTGTTGGGTATAGAATCAATGTAGACGAAAATAATAGATATCAATTCACTTCGCCACACAATGAAAGCAAGGTAAAATATTTATTCCGAATTAAAGGAAGATTCCGGATAAAAATGTTTACTGCTTTAATAGATGCAGGACGTTGCGCTATATTTAGGCACCGCAACGATTATTTCAAACTCAACCATTTTTCACACTTTTTATATCAAAATGTTCGAAAAAAAATTCTAAGTACTCTCCCAAAATTTCAAGATAAACGCTTCGCTAGGAGCCGAGTAAAAAGCATCTGAAAATCATAGAAATCAGCAATTTTCTCCGCGCGAGAAAAATAAAAAGAGGGGTGGTCGCCGACCGGAGGCGAACAGCCACCGCGCGTGCGGTGTTCCGATGCGTAACCCACTCGCCCACAGGGGGCAACTCGTCGCGCCAATGACAATGCATTGATGAAAGTGCGCTGCCGACCGCCGTCATATTCCCTACTGTTGCGACATTTTTTGGTGAAATTCACGATATTTTTGAAACAAAAAGCGATATTACAAAAATGGGGGAACAGGTACAGGCTGACCCGAATATGTATATTGTAGGAAATTTTACGTAGAATCTGAATATGTAATAAAAAGAAGCGAACTCGACCTGCATTGCAGTCAAAAATCGCAAAAACCGCTGAATTTTAGAACCATGTCTCCTTTGGATGCGTTTTTTGTTAGCTCAAACTTTTTCAAATGTCATCAAATTGCATATCTGAGCAGTCATAGAGTTTATCTAAATATTTTGATATTAAAAACATGGGGTCATCGCTGAAAAAAATGCCCAATTTTTGCTTGAAGTTTGATAGATCACTGTAAAAAAGGGGGAACTGCTGGTAAAATATGACTTAATACATCTTATTCACCATCTAAAAAAGTATCTAGAACAATCATAAAAAGTAGCGAACTCAACTTTTATTACAATTTTTTGATCAAAAAACTCATGCCGGTTCCAGTTTTACATAAAGATTCTGGAAGTCGTTGATTTTTAATGCAAACGCTTTACATCAATCGATTCTACGTGTTTTTTTACATAACGACACCAAATTTCATAAAAATCGGTCCATCCAGTCTCGAGTTTTACGCTTTCAAACATGCCAGATACCGCCGCGGAGAAAGTTTTTGACGCGCCTCCTCCTCGCGTTGCGGTGCCTAGCTATATTCCGAATATCACAACGAAAATGCTCAAAAATTTCTCTCGGAGCCGGAACACGCCGTCGAATGGGTCGAAACGGACCAGAAGTGCTCCCTTTCTTCTTTTGGAATTTTTAGACGACATTAGTCATATTTTTTGTTGATTTACCAGCCAGAGTGTCATCCAATATCATTTCCAGTGAAATAATGAGAAAATTTGTACGAGTCCGTCAAATAAGAGCCGTTTACTGCGACGTGGCCTAGAAAACTCCGGAGAAAACTCGGCTAAAAGGGAGCACTTTGGGCACAATTTCGCCCCTTTGAAGGCGTTTTTCGGCTCCAGGAAGCAACAAAACATTTTTTCTTCAATTTTACAATTACAGACACTTCTCTCACCTGGAGAGCGTCGAGCACAGAGAGAAGCTGAAGCGCAAAGACTGGCAAGAGAAAATAACGAAGCGGAAGAAGAAGGAGAACCACGAAGTGAAGAGGAAAATGACGATTTGATGGAAGAAGAGGATGCAGGAGGTGCAGATCTCATTGAGGAGGTTATTCCAGATAATAATGTGGAAGCACCGGTTGAAGATGTTCAGGTTTTTAACTCTCCCTCTCTAGTTCCCTCTTCAATATCCATTTTTAAGTCTCAAGATACATCTGAAGACACCCTGAAAGTCATTCAACTCCTTCAAAATTGTTTCAACGCTCGCCCGGGTAAACTCAGTGACTTCACAACGTTTATGAACATTTTCATTGCCTTGCAAAAGTTTCATACGGAGATGGCGAGAAGTAATTACGAAGGAATCAATGTTGAGAATCCAGAAGAAGCTTTGGAAGATGATAGTAACACGCCTGGTCCGGCTCCTCCACCACCAGCTCCTGTAGACGAAAATATGGAAGTGGAAGAAGTGGAAGGACAGGAAGGAAAAGAAAATGAACCCGAGGAACCGAGGAAGATTTATACGGAACAAGAGAGACTTGAATCTATTTCGAGTGAACAGGATGAAATAGTTATTTCTGTGGCCGCTAAGTTATGCTTAGGAGAACCTGACCTTCTTGCTGCTCTTATCGATTTTCTTCCGTATTTCAAAAAATTGCTGCAAAACGGTTCAGATCAAGTCATGCAGGTAAAATTTCGTTGTTATTTTTATCATTTTAATGAATGTTTTGATAGATCAAATTATTTTGATTCAAAATTTTTGAAAGAAATGTGTTCTCCCTTGATCTACCGGGCAATTATCGTTGATGCATTTCGAATTTGTTTTTCCCGCCTTTATTATTCGTATTTTTTTCAGAAAATCAAAACGATTATTGATTTCAAACCTACTAACAGCGTTCCAATCGATATCAAAATGGCGGACAAGGAATTGGCCGAGGCGATGGAAAATGCGAATATGGGAACGAACAAGGTGAGAAAATAGTATCGACTACTAATTGAAAGTTTATTTTCAGAATGAGAAACTCGTAATTCGAAAATCCGATGAACCGGGAAACAACGATGAAATATTGGTTCTAGAGAAGTCGTATCGAATTCTCTATGACAATTTGAAAAAGCGCACAACGAAAACTCAAATCAGCCATCTCGTTGTTCTCCTCAACATGTACTTGAATTTGGATTTGTCGAAACAGGAGCTCGTCACCGAGGTTCCAAGAATCATGGGTCGTGAAGGATCAGAAGTGGAATCCCTCATTCGGAATCTGCTCGGAATGAACAGAGATCCGAAGGATTTACCGGAGAACGATGTTGATGCAGTGATGAGAAAGGATATGCCACCGATTCGAGCGAGACGAGGATTACGCGTTCAAAAGTTGATTCCGCAAATGAAAACTTCCGATGTGGCGACTGTTTGCACTTTGGGACCAAGTTATCGTTTGATGAAGGATCCGAAAGAAGGAGAGTGTTTCGGAAGGATAGAGATGGCAGATGATATAAAAGGGGTTAGTTTTAAACGGTATTTCGCATTCGAAATTCAGTAGTATTTTTAAAATCCCGTTTTTCTCAGTCCTTACCAGAGTTGGGCGGAAGTGAAATTTTTTGAAGTCGGTAGTCGGAAGTCGGAAGTACAGATTTTAGACCGAACTTAATTTATCCGATTTTCCAAAAATAGGTCAATTTTTCCGAAAATTTTGCCATGATAGGCCTAGAAATCTTGAAAAATAGCTTAGTTTTTCAAATTTTTTCCACTTCCCCGACTTTTCGATTCTGAGTGGGAAGTCGGAAGTAAAAACCTGAAGTCGGAATTCCGCCCAACTCTGGTCCTTACTACACCAAAATGCACGATTTCCATGTGAATCGATATCTGAGAATCTCCTTTAAATTTGCAGGCATCCGATTTCTCAATAAAAAATTACAGCGCCTGAAAACTGTGTCAAAAATTGATACCTGGCTAAAAACAGTGCAAAATAATGAAATTATGAAGTTCACAGGCATTCTCGAAAATTTTTGAATTTTTGAAACTGACAATCGAGGATGCTGTGTTCCGTTAAAGGAGGATTCTGAGCAAATTTTTTTTTGTTTTAAAAGATGTATAACATTCCGCTGATTCCGAATATCATAAAGAAAATGCTCGAAAATCTTTCCCGCAACCGGAAAACACTTTCTAGGTCACGCCGCAGTAAATGGCTATTATTTGACGGACTTGTACAAATTTTCTCATTATTTCACTGAAAAATGTATTGGATGACACTCTGGCCTGTAAATTAACAAAACATTTGACTAATGTCGTCTAAAAATCACAGGAGAAGCAAGGGAGCACTTCTGGTCCGTTTCAACCCCTTTGACGGCGTTTTCTGGCTCTGAGAAACCTTTTTTAGCATTTTCGTTGTGATATTCGGAATCAGCGCAAAATTATGTATTTTTAAAGCATTTTATGCCCGGAATCCTAATGGTTTCTTTTTGCAGGCTCTCAACGATAAATGGTCATCCTGGCCCTCGTATTCTTCTGAAGATACCGGCACTCAACAGAACAAAAAATCGAATTTGGAAGAATTCCATTTCAGAACAGAAGACGAGAGATACGAGCTCGACATTATTGTTGACTCAAATCGAACTGTGATGGAAGAGCTCGATATGACACTCAGAAAATATAATGCTATGAGTGATGCTGAACAGAAGGCTTTTGTGTTAGTAAAAATTCTTCGAAATTTTTGAATTCAATGTTTGAATTTCAGCCTCGATGCTGGTCTCAACTGCAGCTCTCGGGCGACTTTCCTGCGAGTGATGAACAAGATTTACACAAGTTCCACTCCTGACTTTATTCTCGCTGCTCAGAAGAATCCTAGCGCGGGATTGAGAAAAATCATTGAAGGACTTCAGGAGAAGGATACTCAATGGACTCGTTTCCAGCAGGATGCTAATAGAACATGGCGAGATGCATTGGATAAACATCTGGGCACTTCTACAGTACTTCTTACTAACCAGCAAAAGAATTATGATCAAAAAGCAGTCAAATCAAAATCACTTGTCAATGCTATTGAGCAAGTTTTCGAAGAGAGGAAGAAGAAGTAAGTGGGAATCGCCTCGAACTGCTTCTATTTTATTTTTCCGTTTCAGCAATGACGAAGGAAATCGACCACACATGACACTGGAATATACGCCAGATGGAAAAGTGTATCAAGATGTTAATGATGTTATCCATCACTTCTTCCACGAACTTCCTGGTGGGAAGAACGATGGAGATCGAAGCAAATTGGTTTTGTTCACGTAAGTGAATCTATAGAAAAGAGTACGCTAAGCCCCCATAATTAGTTCTAGAGTTTTGATGGAATGGTTGTGTCAGCAGCAGGAGAACAGTTCGATTAATGAAATTGTCGAGAAAGCATTTATGTCTGAAAAAGAACAGTGAGTTTTGAATTAATATTGCACAGTATTTACAGTTTCAAAAACTCTAAAATTTTATTATTTTTGCACTGATTTTGGTCTGGTATCAACTTTAGACGCAGTTTTCAGATACAGTGATTTTTTATTCATAATCGGATTCCTACAAGTTTTCAAGGAGGATCTCAGCTATCGATTTGTATAGAAAACGGGACCAAAACCAGTGGAAATAATGAAATTTTTGAAAGTTTCCAGTTTTTGAAATTGACAATCGACGATGCTGTGTATTTTTCTCAATATTTAATGCATCAAATTTTAAGAGACGAAAAAGAACCTGCGGAAATCGGTCACACTCAAAGTGAGGATGCATCCTCTTCTACAGAAGGCCCATCGAATGCAGCTGAGAAGTTTCGACGAACTCTTTTCAACAGAGACCGACGAGTCTTTTATGGAGATGATGCCGTGTATCTAGTCATCAGATATCATCATATGATTCAAGATCGCTTCGCTAAACTTCTCGCTTCCCAATCTGTTTTCTCAGAAGAATACAAGCAGAGCCAGAAGAAACAAGAACAGTGGCAGGCAGGAATTGGTGCTCAATCAAACGCTCGAGCGGTTTTGGAGAAGTATATAGTGGAGAGAAGAGCTGCCGTTGAAGATATCAAGGTATGTTATATACGCCCCTGTTTTTTAAAAATAGGTCATGTTTCAGAACATCCGCCATTGTCCAGCCACTTACTATAATACAACTCTCCGTGAACTGAAACAACTCGGCAGTGCCCAAACGGATCTTGGAGCCTTCGAAGACACAGTCAAACATCTTTTCCCAGGAGATGCTTGTCTTTTCAGTAATATTGATAAACTGTTCAATTCGCTAGCCAAAAATATACACCACGCATCGTGTGCAGAAGAAAAGGAGAATCCGATCAGTCTGTACTTGAAATATCGAAAACGGCTGATCGAGACTGAAGGCAAGGCGGAACGAGAAGCTGTTGAACAAGAATATGCTCAGGTTGCCGAGGAAGTTCTTCGCGGAAAAAATACTTATCGATTTGAGTTCGTTGATGAGAAGAGTGCACCATTCATCAACATTTGGGTTATTCCGAGAGAGGAGAAAGAATCGGAAGTTGATGATGATGATGAAGACGGAAATGAGGGTGGAAATGATGATAAGGATGATAACAATGATAAAAATGATGAGGATAAGGATGAAGAAATGCCTCCGGTGAGCTAATTAATTTAAGTGAATAAAATTACTGTTAATTTTTCAGACTAACGAAGACAACGATGATAACGAAGAGGAAGAAGAGGAGGATGCCTCCGAGGATGGCTCACCATCTGGAGCAGAAGGGACTGAAGAGCCTGGAGATGAGGAAATGGGCGAAGAGATGAAGGATGAGGAAGAATTCAAATCGATTCCTAAGACGTTGTTGTCACAGATCAAAAATTGTTCACAAAAGAAGAATAGAAATAGCAGAGGTATTGAAAAGGTAAACTTGAAGCTAGCCCCTTTTCTTTCAATATAAATTAATTTTCAGATCTCAAAATCCCGAATCATTCGTGCGAAAAGTTTCATGCAGCCCATTCGCCCTATTGTTTATGCCTAAATTTGTATTTTTCTAATTTTCACCTGATTTGCATTTTAACTGCGCTCTCTCGTTTGATCTTTGTACCAGAATCTCATAAATAGACCTCCCCCCTTGAATTATATTTTCGTACTAATTATTTTTGACATATTTTGTTTTTATGTAACGAAAATTCTATGATTATTATTATGATTTTCATCGATAAAACAGTCTCTGTAGTAGGTCGAAACAACATGGGGAAGTGGGGATGAGCATTAACAAAAAAAAAATGGAATACGAGAAGTGATATATTTATTTTGTAGATCTTAGACGTACATCGACTCGGCCAACGACGACATTTTCAGCTCAACGCGAACAAAATGAGTGAAATATTCGGAAAGTTCGTCGACTTCTTCAGTTTCGTTGATTGGAGATGGAGGACGAGCCGCTTGAACACTACACGGTTTTGGCAATATTTGCTCTCTGAAAATTCGAATTTTTGATTTTTTTTTGTTTTTAGGAACTCACTTATCAAATATACACATTCTCAGCGGTTCGACATCTCCTTTTAATTTAATTTTTAGAAGAATTTCGATATCCGTTGGCTTCGTTTTCGCAGATTTTGAGGGCTTTCGACGGCGTCTGAAATTTAAATAATTTTTTAAGTTTTTCAGGTTATCTAAAATTACCGCAATTTGAAGGGTACATCATACGGCGCAAATCTCCCGTATTTGCGAGTAATCGATCGATAGAATTGGGGATTTACAGCTGTCGGAGGCATTTCTTGCTGGAAAAAAGCGTTCAAAGTTTGCTCGTCAAATAAAACGCTTACAGTAGTCCGAGTAGGTGATTGCGGACCGGGAGGCGAATGATTTTGGTCGTATCGACCCTCGCACAAATCGGAATCCAGCGACAGTTTGTCGAAATCGAGTGTTAGAAATGAATGGTACGATGACGCAGAAGAAGGACACGTCGGATCTTCGGATTCGACGTTTACATGGATTTGGCATGTTGATGTGGACGGGATTTGGGTTATGTTGGGAGGTGGTGGATCGTCATCTGTCGACATTTTTTCGAGCTGGAAATCGGAAAATTGAGTGTTTAGAGTGCAAAAAATTACATGGAAATTGAAGAAATTTGCAGAAAAAAATATATCGTGGCAAAAGCTAGACGATTTCGGGTCATGTGCCTTTAACTACTGTCATGGCCAGCGATATCTCATCACGAAAAAAATTTAAAGGAACATACCGTAGTTTTCAAGTATATTTTCAATGTTTTTCTCGTTTTTCGAACGATTTTCAATGAATTTCGGCGCGAAATACAACAAACATAACATTTCGCGCTGAAATTTGCTGAAAATCGTTCGGAAAACGAGAAAAAATAAAATGAAAATTTACTTGAAAACTACGGAAAACTATTATGCCAGTCTCCGTCAATGTCAGTCCTGGCTGAATTTTCAGAATTTTTTGGCTGCGATATCTCGGCACGAAAATGATACGGTGATATATTAAAATTTAAAGGAACATACCCTGATTTTCAGGTCAATTTTTTAATTTGTCATGTTTTTCGAACAAAATTCGGAGCAAAATGTGATTTTTGGAGAAAAAAATAACATTTCACTTCGAAATTTATTGAAAATCGTTCGAAAAACATAGCAAATTAAAAAATTGACGTGAAAATCAGGGTATGTTCCTTTAAATCTTAATATATTACTGTATCGTTTTCGTGCCGAGATATCGCAACCAAAAAATCCGGAAAATTCAGCCAGGACTGACATTGATGGAGACTGGATAATTTCGAGTTTCCGGAATCAAAAAATTTAAGGAAACGTGTATTAGGGTTGTGAAAAAATCGACAGTGCGCTCCAGTGAACTCCCCCTTGAAAAACGCAGTAACTTTTTTTTTTAATTTCCAGCTATCGCGCCTCTTCCACCAGACCAAATGTAGATTTAAAATTTTTTTAAGTTTCCGGGATCAAAAAAAGGTTACTTGCAAAATATATGTATTTTTGAGGTCAGAAACTATAAATACACAGACTATTTACAAGAAAAAAACGTTCTTATCTCTCTTACGCGAAACGAAAAACAACGTACTTCGATCGCTTTCTTCTTTCTAATCACTGACTAAAAATAAAATATAAAAAAACGCCGGACATTCCCGCAAAACATGAGAGAAAGAGGAGAAGAAGCCATATAGAGAACACACAAAAATAAAAAATGGATGCTTGCCGAGAGAAAAAAGAGAAGAAGCGAGAGAAGCTAGACGAAGAAAAACTAAAAAGTAGGAGAAGTGCAAGAATGCGACTGCTAGCTGGAATTCGAATGCCGTGTTTTTTTGCGTCTATTTTCTGCTTTTACCGCACTGAAAATCAATAGTTTCAAGCGGGGGTGCATTGAGGAGTGCGCAGAGATTGAAAATATAACGGGAGAAGGCGAGAGCGCAGAGAAAAGGCGCGTCGGAAACCGATGACGTCATGGACATACGCTGCGTCTCTTCTGAAGAAAAGAGAGGGGAACTGGTTTAGTTTCTTCAAGCTTTTGACTCAAACAAAACGACGTTTTTCCGAACACAAAAATCACGTGAAATTTGATCAATTAGAAAGTGAATGAAAAGGAAAAGCATGAAGAAACTGGTGATGATGGAAATCAAAGATAACAATAAGTAAGCTTCGAGGTCAATGAGTGAAGCGGAAGACGTTTCGAAAAAGGAAACAACAACTTTTTGAAAAGAGGTGCAAAGAGATGCGATGTTCTAAAAATGGATACATCGGATTAACACCGGTGTATACGTGCACACTCTCACATGATAAGGTTCAAAAACATGAAAAACAAAAACGAACATTTGCCGTTGGGGGGTGATTGCTCGCGGATACTTAAAATTTTCGGACTCGTTCAAAACTTTGTAGCTGCATACTTCTTAATATTCGCTTATTTGTGCTTAGTTGAACTACGTTAGTACAGAAAAAAGAAACAAAAAAACATTTGCCGGGGGAGGGAATCGAACCCTCAAAGGATATTCATCCACAGACTCCTAGGGCCTGCGCCTTTGCCACTTGGCTACCCCGGCGACTAAAAACAATGGGAGTTGATGAGAATATAAACAGATTTTACAGTGAGCAAGAGGATTACTGTAGCTGGGATTTGAATTTTTTTGAGAATTTAGCTTGCAAACAAGAAACAACGAGCTTTTCGTAACTGGTGCCGCGGTTTTTTCAACAGATTTTCTGTAAATTTGAGTGAAATTGAACTATAATTAAGTATACAAGAAGCGGCAACAGGAAACAAGACGAGTTTTTGGAAAAATTTGCTAAAATACACCCGAAAACCCAAAAAATTAGGACAAATTTCGAAATATTCTCAAATTGTGGAAAATGATTTCGCGTCGGAAGTCGAAAATCAAAGTTCGGAATTCCTTACTACTCTGTAGGGTATGGCACATAACTTTTTCAGATTAGTAGGCCATATTTTCTGTCTAACTCTCTGTTTACAGGTTCAAACTTTTCCCGATCTTTCAGAACACCAAGTTAGCTAATCTTGGCTGTATTTAGATGCGAAAACTATAAACCAAGTAAAACAGAAAACGTTTAATCCTCACTTCCCAGATCTATGCTTTCTAGGAACACAAACTCCATATAAATAACATTCATTTCTAATCCAGAGAGCTGCAAGTAACCAAATGTCGTGCACTTGTATACAACGAAAACAATCTGATAATCCAGATGATTTTCTCTAACTAATGCTCTCCATATCAAACTTTCTAAAGCCTGTTCTAAATGAAGAATTTATGCAGATTTGAGATTCGATTTTCAATCCGGAGGTGAACTGAATACTTCTTCATACTCTATTTTCTGTCTTTTGTTCAGAGAAAAGAAACAAAAAACATTTGCCGGGGGAGGGAATCGAACCCTCAAAGGAATTTCATCCACAGGCTCAGGAGGCCTGCGCCTTTGCCACTTGGCTACCCCGGCGACGAAAAACAATGCGTCGCGTTGAGAATATAAGCAAATTTTACAGTGAGCAAGAGGGTTATTGTAGCCGGGATTTGAAGTTTGCAATCATTGAATGAAATGGAGGAAATTTATTGAAAATACTGCTGCGGGACAATTCACAGCTCAAAATGCACAAATTTTCGCAAAAAACACCTCAAAATGGCTGAAAAAAGGACAAGAGTGTGTGAGAATAACAATTGTCATTGATGAAAATCCATTTTTGCTCATTTTGAGACAATTTATGCGAAAATAGTGCATTTTGGTTGTGAATATTCTCTTATGTTGTGAATATTTCTCTTAACTGGAATCAGTTACAAGTCCAGAATGTATAAAAAAGAAACTTCTGAAACAGAGAAAATTTTCTGGGAACTGTTATTGATTTGCGAGGTTCTATCGACCAGCTGGCAAAATATAAAGAAGAAATGAATAGAGAACTGTGCTAAAGAACTTGAACGGCAGAAATAGTGAAGATTTTCAGAGCCATCAATTTTTCTGAGGATGAATTAAGGTCGTCGTTGTGGAATTTCAGATTGGTTACTGTAGATATTCAGGAATTTTTCGTATTTATTTAACTGTCAGATTTTATTTCAAAATTCATATTTAAGATTTTCAATCCGGAGGTGAACTGTATCTGGATTCGCTTTATGGGTTCATTTTTTGTTTCAGATTGCTCGCGGTTACTGTAGAAAATCTGGAAATTTTCAAACTTTCATATTAGGCTGTTCAATAAGTAACGTTAGTGATTCTTGTATGAACTTCTATGTCTGCTCCCGCCTGACTCAGGATGATTATGGGTTTACTTTTTGCTTATCATAAAGAACATCTCAAGTACTCATGGAAAACCAATCTCATCATCTAATTCTTTGGGTTTTGGTGGAAAAATATAGTCAATGTTCTTTCGTGTGTCGGATTCTGATTTTGAGGGCCACTACTAAACTCACTCTAACTTTGGAGAAGATAATGCTACTTATGAGATTTTTTGCACACTATTAGAGGAAGAGTCTCTCAAAATATGGGTTTTTAGTTTGCTATTTTGTCTATCACCATTAGCGAGATTCCTCTGTTCAAAGATGATTGTCATGAAACTGGCATCCGATGTTCCCTAGTAGTCCGGCGAATTTATGAGTGAAAAAAGTTCATTCGAGAAGGTTTCTTGCTTCATTAGGGAATAAAAGGAAATGGATTTATAAATTTGTGGCCCTAAAGAGGGCCGTTGGGTTCGGTGGGTGTTTGGTTATTGAATAGAAGAATTAGGAGCGTTCTCCTCTGATTCTTCTAGCCAGCTGCATATCCTTTGGCATGATGGTGACTCTTTTGGCATGGATCGCACACAAGTTTGTGTCTTCAAAAAGTCCGACAAGATAGGCTTCGGAGGCTTCTTGGAGAGCGGAAATGGCGGATGATTGGAAGCGGAGATCGGTCTTGAAGTCCTGAGCGATTTCACGAACAAGTCGCTGGAATGGAAGCTTGCGGAGGAGGAGCTCAGTCGATTTTTGGTAACGACGGATCTCACGAAGGGCGACGGTTCCTGGACGGAAGCGATGTGGCTTCTTGACTCCCATTTTGTGAAGAATATTTTTACGAGCTGCTTTGGGAGTCACTTTCTTTTTCGGAAACTTTCCTCCAGTTGACTTGCGAGCGGTTTGCTTAGTACGTGCCATGATTGGTAGTGATGATTGCAGTGAAGATGACTGTGCTTCACTCTGCTTTTATACCGATCTTGGGGGCGGAGACTTTTGTGGTCGAGAGGCGGAGTCGTGACCTCAAGTCTGCTACTTCGTTGTGCAATTCAAAACATAGAATCAAAACAAAGATTCAAAATATAGATTCAAAATATAGATTCAAAAACATAGGTTCAAAAGAAAGGCCGCCACATGACATTTGAAATTTTTTTGAATGTTGCGGAGGAACTAAATCTTTGAGAGTATTGGATTTTGTTTAATTTTAGTATAGTTGATCTGATAACAATCAGCTTGCTATGTCTCTTGCGTTCGAAAGAGAGTAGTTAAATTCAAAATACAGTTGAAAATTAATTATCTGAATCATCAAGGACATTTGACTAACAAGAGTCTCACTGTGTTTAAGAATAAGAGTAAAAAAAGCCAAACAATTTATTCATAGAAACAGTTCATTTCTGTGCTCCCTCCTCCGGCGGCTCATCTGGCACATCTCCATACTTTTCAGCGACGTGAGTGCAGAAATAGTGATAAACTCCGTCCGTCTTCTTCGCGAACGCCTCATCAAAAGTCTTCGCATTTCCAGCGGAAACATGATACACTGCCACGTGTTTTCTGAAGTCTGGTATTTTCGCTGGATCCGGATTCAGATATGTCACTCTGACATGCACCTTTTCACCACTCTAAATCAATTGGGAAACGTAAAAAGAAAAAAGGAAAGAAAGTGAACCTTGATGAATCCAACACTCGGTTTTGCTAGATACAAATTGTTGTGACTGGATTTTATCTGAAATTCTCATTATGAAAACTGAAAGCAATAGAAAATTCACTTTGTAAGCCTGTTTATCCGGTTTCGTATTGATAATAGTGAATGTCGCAAAACCGGGATTAGGGTGAAGATACTTGAAAATCAGATAATCAATTTCAGCCCGAATGCTTCAAACGTTTCTCTCCTCACAATCATTTCCAATTTCCTACAAAATGGCTGAAACAAAAACAAACGATACACTTCGAGCAGATGTAGAAGACAAGAAGGAAGCAGCAAAGTCAGAACGAGGAGATCAAATTAAGAAAAATCATGAATGCAAAAGGAGAGCCACCATTCGGGCTGAAATTGATTCCGGAGCATCTGATTTTCAAGTATCTTCACCCTAATCCCGGTTTTGCGACATTCACTATTATCAATACGAAACCGGATAAACAGGCTTACAAAGTGAATTTTCTATTGCTTTCAGTTTTCATAATGAGAATTTCAGATAAAATCCAGTCACAACAATTTGTATCTAGCAAAACCGAGTGTTGGATTCATCAAGGTTCACTTTCTTTCCTTTTTTCTTTTTACGTTTCCCAATTGATTTAGAGTGGTGAAAAGGTGCATGTCAGAGTGACATATCTGAATCCGGATCCAGCGAAAATACCAGACTTCAGAAAACACGTGGCAGTGTATCATGTTTCCGCTGGAAATGCGAAGACTTTTGATGAGGCGTTCGCGAAGAAGACGGACGGAGTTTATCACTATTTCTGCACTCACGTCGCTGAAAAGTATGGAGATGTGCCAGATGAGCCGCCGGAGGAGGGAGCACAGAAATGAACTGTTTCTATGAATAAATTGTTTGGCTTTTTTTACTCTTATTCTTAAACACAGTGAGACTCTTGTTAGTCAAATGTCCTTGATGATTCAGATAATTAATTTTCAACTGTATTTTGAATTTAACTACTCTCTTTCGAACGCAAGAGACATAGCAAGCTGATTGTTATCAGATCAACTATACTAAAATTAAACAAAATCCAATACTCTCAAAGATTTAGTTCCTCCGCAACATTCAAAAAAATTTCAAATGTCATGTGGCGGCCTTTCTTTTGAACCTATGTTTTTGAATCTATATTTTGAATCTATATTTTGAATCTTTGTTTTGATTCTATGTTTTGAATTGCACAACGAAGTAGCAGACTTGAGGTCACGACTCCGCCTCTCGACCACAAAAGTCTCCGCCCCCAAGATCGGTATAAAAGCAGAGTGAAGCACAGTCATCTTCACTGCAATCATCACTACCAATCATGGCACGTACTAAGCAAACCGCTCGCAAGTCAACTGGAGGAAAGTTTCCGAAAAAGAAAGTGACTCCCAAAGCAGCTCGTAAAAATATTCTTCACAAAATGGGAGTCAAGAAGCCACATCGCTTCCGTCCAGGAACCGTCGCCCTTCGTGAGATCCGTCGTTACCAAAAATCGACTGAGCTCCTCCTCCGCAAGCTTCCATTCCAGCGACTTGTTCGTGAAATCGCTCAGGACTTCAAGACCGATCTCCGCTTCCAATCCTCCGCCATTGTCGCTCTCCAAGAAGCCTCCGAAGCCTATCTTGTCGGACTTTTTGAAGACACAAACTTGTGTGCGATCCATGCCAAAAGAGTCACCATCATGCCAAAGGATATGCAGCTGGCTAGAAGAATCAGAGGAGAACGCTCCTAATTCTTCTATTCAATAACCAAACACCCACCGAACCCAACGGCCCTCTTTAGGGCCACAAATTCTTAAATCCATTTCCTTTTCTTCCCTAATGAAGCAAGAAACCTTCTCGAATGAACTTTTTTCACTCATAAATTCGTATATCTTATATTCAAACGAATAGCATGCATCGGGGTCAAAGTCGCACTGAAATAAATACTGCAATGTAAAGAATTCGGCGATAAATTATGATTATTCTCGCATTCCGAGTTATTGTCATAGCCTTTGACTCGCTAAGATAAGAAGGAGACATTACTTTATTCAACAACAGTATGGGTTTCGGATTTCGGATATTTGTGGCCCTAAAGAGGGCCGTTGGGTTCGGAAGGGGTCGAGTCAAACGAGCTTAAGCAAGTTCTCCTCGGATACGTCTGGCGAGTTGGATATCCTTTGGCAAGACTCGCTTAACGTGGATGGCGCACAAGTTGGTGTCTTCGAAGAGTCCGACGAGGTAGGCCTCAGGAGCCTCTTGAAGAGCCATGACGGCGGAGGATTGGAAGATCACAGATTGCTCCCAATTACTGTAGAAAATCTGGAAATGCTCGTAACTTTCAGTTTTCATATCAAAATTCAAATGTGAGAGTAGATTTTCAATCCGGAGGTGAACTGCACACTTCTTCATACTCTATTTTCTGTCCTTTGTTCAGAAAAAAGAAACAAAAAACATTTGCCGAGGGAGGGAATCGAACCCTCAAAGGATATGCATCCACAGACTCTTAAGGCCTGCGCCTTTGCCACTTGGCTACCCCGGCGACGATAAACAATGCATCGCGTTGAGAATATAAACAAATTTTACAGTGAGCAAGAGGGTTACTGTAGCCGGGATTTGAATTTCGATTTGCAATTAATGTGAGATGAAGGAGATTAATTGAAAATATTGTTCCGGGGAAATTTGCAGCTAAAAATGCAAAACTTTTCGCATAAAAAATCTCAAAATGACTGCAAAAAACGGTCAAAAGTGTATGAGAATGTTCATTATCATTGCTAATCGGTCGTTTTTTGCTCATGTTATGACGATTTATGAGGGAAATGGTGCAGACGAAAATAGGAATCAGTTACCAGGTCGGAATGTATAAAATAGAAACTTCTGAAACAGAGAAAATTTTTTCGGAAGATATTACTGATTTACGATGACCAGCTGGAAAAATATAAAGAAGAAATGGGTAGAGAACTGTGCTAAAGAACTTGAACGGCAGAAATAGTGAAGATTTTCAGAGCCATCGATTTTTCTGAAGATAAATCAAGGTCCTCGTTGTGAAATTTCAGATTGCGGTTACTGTAGAATATCTGGAAATGTTCGTAACTTTCAGTTTTCATTTCAAAACCCAGATGTGAGACTAAATTTCAAATTCGGAGATAAACTGTATTTGGATTCGCTTTATTGGTTCATTCTCCGTTTTAGATTACTCGGAATTACTGTAGAAATTCTGGAAACGTTCGAAATTTTCAGATTTCTTGATCCTCCATATCAAACTTCCTAAAACCTGTTCTAAATAACAAATTTTCAGATTTTGGTCTAGATTTTCAATCCGGAGGTGAACTGAACACTTCTTCATACTCTATTTTCTGTCCTTTGTTCAGAAAAATGAAACAAAAAACATTTGCCGGGGGAGGGAATCGAACCCTCAAAGGAATTTCATCCACAGGCTCAGGAGGCCTGCGCCTTTGCCACTTGGCTACCCCGGCGACGAAAAACAATGTGTCGCGTTGAGAATATAAGCAAATTTTACAGTGAGCAAGAGGATTACTGTAGCCGGGATTTGAATTTCGATTTTGCAGCTTTCCAATTTTGTTTTTTTTTTTTAATTCTTGAGCGCACAGAAAATCCTATTTTTTTACCAAGATTGTTGTTCGATTTTTGGGTTTTTAGACTTTTTATCCATCGATTTCCGAGTTTAGAGTTTCAGAATTCTCCCACATATTTTTTTTTGCATATTTCGCTCCCATTTTCTTCTCTTTCACTCTCTTTTTTTCCTATTTCTTCGTATTAACATCTGGAAAACATGGAAAGCAAAACAAGGGAATAGGGTGCTCATAGAATGTAATAAAATAAAATGGAGAAGAGAGACAAAAAGTGTTTTTTCTTCGTTTTTTTGCTGCATTTTCCCATCCTTTACTACTTTGGATTTTTTTTTCCAAAACTTTTAGAAGAGCATCGTCATTGTTTTTTTTTGCCTTTTTGACAGCTAGGTCAATGTTGAAATGTGTCATCGGGATGACACATGGGGATCCACCTAAAAGAAACCAGAGAATGAAAAGAACCGGTTGGTTTCGTCCCTGACTAACCACAACAAATATAATACGATTGAGAAATAAAATCAAGAGAAAGACGTCAGAAGTTTCTGATAGTACTGACCTCGACTCGATTTTTCGTTTCGTAGAATTTTTGAATTTCTACAAACTTCATTAAAATCGCCAATAGAGCGCACTTGTCGTTCCCACTTTTCGAAATTAGTTTTTTCAACCTTTACCCTCACCCAACCGCATTTTTTTTGTTATTTCCGTTTCCGTCTTTTTCTCCACTCCCTCTCTTCATTCATTTAGTTTTTTTCTCTTCTGGCGATCGATTCTTTTTACACTGTTTTTTTCGCGATCGCCCCTCTTGTCTGTCTGTTGTGGTGGGTGCGCTTTTTTGTTTACTTTTTGTTGGGAGAGAAAAGATTATGAAGTTTTTGTTTCTTGTTCTCGCAGGGCTTTTGTTCTTGAAGTTTGGGAGATTATACTTGAAAACTATAAACGATATTTTCAAAGTTTCACCGCGCTCCATTGAGAACATATTTGAAATTTAAATTTCTGGACCTTCTCGCGGCTTTGGAAATTTTCAAGCTGGACCAAAGTCTGCGGAAAGTATACAAGGGCTCGCAAGCGGTGCGAACCTCCTAAAACTCAAATTTCGCCCATATTCGCAATAGAGCGCAGTGACACTTTGAAAATATCGCTAATATAATTTTCACGGCACCCTCGCCGTGTAGTCAGCGGCGTGTAGTCCTCTCGGACTAAAACGTCTACGTCTCTGCGTCTCTGGCACTCACACACTCTTTTTCAGGTATTTCAGTATATTGCGATTTTCAGCAAACTGGGATGGTTTTTCCAAAAACAAAATCATAACAAAGCACAGCAGCCTGATCCAAGAATGCGCAAGCTGATATCGCGAAACGCGCAAAGTTCTGAAAATCCCTCTCACCGCCTGCGTCTCTCGAGTTTGAGCACTATTTTCACGAAGACCATAAAAATAGCCGAATTCAGTCTTAATTAGGACAAAAAATTAAAAAAATTTGATAATATTTGTTAAAAGTGAAACATTATTCATGTAAATTGACTGAATGAGCAATTTTCAAAATTTGACGACATCTCTTTATTCCAAGGTTAAAACAGTATTTAAAACTGAAAAAATGCTTCTTCGAGCTCATTTGGAGCTTCAGGAAACTCTGTTGAGCTGGAAAAATAGAATGAACGTCATTTTTGTTGAAAATCGAATATAAAATTTTCAGATTTTTGACACATTTCTTTTCGAAAACCTCTAATAACTCAGCGAAAACTGAACATTGAAAGCTGAAACTTCGCATATATACATAAAATCGCTTCCTCTATAATTGCTAGCTATGAAACGTGACCGCACTTCACGATTTTCTGAGAATTCATAGGTTTTCTGGACGAAAATTGGCTTCGCCGTTGAAAACTACTGTAACTGTGCAAGTGCGCTCTACCGCTACGTGTTCCAATTTTTCTTTGCGCACTCTTGGATCAGGTTGCTGTGCAAAGATAGAACAGGTCGTCAGCTTCATTTCAAGGTATAAATCATCATTTTTGGTTTCGAACTCGCTGAGAAAAAGTTGGATTTAGATTTTTCAGGCCAACATTTGGAGTCTTCGTCAAGAATACGCTTTCATTGATGTTCGTATGCAGTGGAAATAACAGAATTGGTACAAAATAAGTAACGATGTGCTAAAATATCATTTTTATCTGGTTACACTCTCACTGAGGTGTTTTTCTAAAAACGGAGCGAACCAGCATATATAGTACGAATTTGGACATTTTCTGAATAAATTCGAGCAATTCGAAGCGCATCAGACGTTTTTACTGATTTTGAAGGCATATGAACATCAATGAAAGCGTATTCTTGACGAAGACTCCAAATGTTGGCCTGAAAAATCTAAATCCAACTTTTTCTCAGCGAGTTCGAAACCAAAAATGATGATTTATACCTTGAAATGAAGCTGACGACCTGTTCTATCTTTGTTATGATTTTGTTTTTGGAAAAACCATCCCAGTTTGCTGAAAATCGCAATATACTGAAATACCTGAAAAAGAGTGTGTGAGTGCCAGAGACGCAGAGACGCAGACGTTTTAGTCCGAGAGGACTACACGCCGCTGACTACACGGCGAGGGTGCCGTGATTTTTGGTTCCGATTCTGAACTTCAGAACTCAACATTTTTTGAACGGATCAAGCCAGATTTTCGGAAATTACAGTTATCTTGAAGAGAAAGTCGATTTGTTCTTGAAGTTTGGGAGATTATACTTGAACAGTATAATTTTTTGGTTCCGAAAGAAATTTTTTCGGAAAAATTATCTCAGAAAATCGGAAAAAAACGTTGCTCAAAAATGCTGATTTTTCTTCAAAATCTCTAGTTTTTTGGCAATTTCGATATTTTTTTCCGATTTTCCGAAAAGGAAAATCGAAAAATTTTCCGAAAAAATCAGTCATTTTTGAAGCTACCGTAATCTTAAAGGGACAGCCGAAAAACTTCTCCTCAGGTCTCGAAACGAACATTCCTTTTTCAATTTATTTTCATTTTTCAAACACAATTTTCCCCCAACAAATTGCCCAAGAAAGTTTCCCATGTGGATATTTAATTATTCGATGAGCTCGATGAATAGAAAATTCGAATTTCCGCTGTCACGAGACTTCTCCATTACATTCTTCCTCTCTTTTTATAGCCTTTTCTAAACTTCTTTTTCTTTTATAAAGCTTTTTTAGAGCTCCTTCATGCCGAATTCGAAAAAATCAAAGCAAGGCGGTAATCAACAACACGTGACGATTGTGCCTGTGGAGCCAGTAAAGGGTAAATATTTTAAAAATTAGTTAAAATATTAAAAATAACTAAATAATTTTTTTCAGGCGACAATGTGGACACTGTTGGTTATTCATCGCGGAGTCGGATTAGTGGAGAAAGTGGACATTTGATAGCAGATGTTCAATCTCCTCATGCTAAAGAACATCGCATAATTTTTGATAGAGATCACAATGTTTTCGAATTCCGGCTGCTAGAGTGGGATTTTTGAAACTTCTTAAAAAAATAAATATTTTTTCAGTGGCTCCTCGAAGCATTTGATAGTCTACCGACTTGATGAGCTTCTCTCGACAACCACATTTCCACTGAAAATCAAAAGTGGAGTTCCAGTAATTCCTACGGTATGCTGAACTTTTTACCTCAAAGTCTGACTTTTTTTTCAGAAGCCGGTGACATCTGACAAGACACTTTACTTCAATTTTGTTTACAAAAAAGACAAAAAGAAGTGGCGACTCAAACAGATTCCCGTCGTTTTTTATACGACAAGCGAACGAGACTATTGGCATTCGCTGATTGATACCACGTTGAGAAGTTGGTTTTGACTCGTTCAAATTGGAATAACTATTTTCAGAGGGATGGGGTAAAAATACGGTCAAAAGGAAAAATGTTCCTTATTAAAAAAGCTATCGAATGGTAAAGAAATCGTCAAATTTCATTGGAAATTAGCAGAGTTACGTCTGACCAAAAAATTACGAAAATCGACCGATTTTGCTCAAAATTGGGTCCAAAATAGTTCAAAATAGTCCAAAATAGGTCCAAAACTATCAAAAATGGTCAAAAAAAAAAGATCCAAATTTCGTCCACAATAGTTCAAAATGGTCCGAAATGTTTCGAAATGCTCCAACTTTGATCCAAACTGATCTGAAATTGGTTCAAAATGCTGCAAAACTATCAAAAATGGTCCAATATTTGTAAAACATTGTCCAAAATTATCAAAATTCGGTCCGAAGTAATCCTAAATTGGTCCAAATTGATCGAAAATTGGTTGAAAATGGCTCAAAATGCTCCAGCATGGTCAAAAACGATCAAAAATAGTCCAAAATGATCTTTTCATGAAATTTGACGATTCTTCAACCAATCGATAGCTTTTTTAATAGGGAACGTTTTCACTGGCCGTATTTTTACCCGATCCCTCTGAAAAAAAGTTGTTCAAATTTGAATGAGTTTGCCGAAAGTTGGAAACATTTTTTTTAATACAAAATAAGTGTTTCAGGAGTCAAAAACCGTCCGAAGAACATTATTATCTTCATCAACCCATTCGGTGGAAAGGGAAAAGCTCAAAAGATTTTCAAGGATAATGTAGAAGCATTCTTCTGGTTGACTCCAGGATTACGGTACAAAGTGATGCTCACAGAACGAGCGAATCATGCGAGAGACTTTATTGTTGAAATGCCACCGGAGCAATGGTGTGCTCTCGATGGATTAGTATCAGTTGGTGGAGATGGACTGTTCAATGAACTTCTATCCGGTGCTCTTCTTCTAACTCAAAAAGATGCTGGAAGAAATATCGACGATCCGAATACATCTCACCTCGTCACTCCTCACATTCGCTTCGGTATCATTGGTGCTGGATCTGCTAATTCGATTGTGTCAACTGTTCACGAAACAAATGATCATGCCACATCGGCGGTTCACATTGCAATTGGATCCGAGTGCAATGTTGATGTTTGTACTGTTCATCAACATCAGAAACTAATTCGAATTTCGGCGAATGCGATTTCATACGGATGGTTGGGAGATGTTTTGAGGGATTCTGAAGAATATCGGTGCTTGGGTCCAGTTAGATACCAATGGAGTGCTCTTCGTACAACTATACGGCATCCAATCTATCGTGGAATGGTTCAATTCTCGTTGTCTCATAAGGAAACTGTGAATCCGAAAGAACAATTACCACCGTGTGTGGAACCGTGTCCAGTTTGCAAGAAACCTCAGGGGTAGGCTCCAGAATTAGGGGTTGCAATCCGGGCCGATTTTCTCCCCTCCAAATTGTGATTTTCAAGTCAAAAATTACATGAAAATGTAGAACTCGATGAGATCTACAGAATGGTAGCTAGAAGATCTAAATTCTATGTCTATATTTTTTATAAAACGTCAGAAAGCAGCTCGACCCGACCGCTTTCTGAAGTTTTTATGGAATTTAGATATTCTAACTACCATTCTGCAGATCTCATCGATTTACACATTTTCATATAATTTTTGACTTAAAAATCACAATTTAGAGGGGAGAAAATCGTCGGCCCGGATCGCAATCCCGCCACAATCTTGGGCTTTTTCATGCTCCATTTGTTTCAGAGACGATCGATACGATTATCACTGGCACGCCGAGTTCACTCATGTCATCTGCTGTGTCATCCCAACTGTCACTCCATTCACACCTCACGGACTCGCACCGTTTACAGGAATCGGCGACGGAACTCTCGACTTGGCTCTCGTGCCAAGAATTTCCAGATTCCATAACATGCAATTCATGAGAAAGGTGGCCATGTATGGAGGAAAACAGGTATGGTACTATTGATTTGAAAAAAATGGCGAACGAGACCAAAAAGTTGCAGCTGGAAACTACAGTAACCTTCCCGTAAATCAACATAAAATATTTTTGGAATTTTTTCTGCGTTTTTAACCGATTTACTTATTTTTTTCATGATTTTAAAGTAAATTGGAAAAAAAGAAATGTTTTCGCTGTAAAAAAAATGATCGAAATACTTTTTTTGTTTTGTCGAATTTGTAAAAAAAATCATGAAAAATTAAGTGAATCGGTTAAAAACACAGCACCGTCTCCCCGATTTGAAATTCAAACTGCAAGGTACAGTATGCCGCAATTCTTGTAGGGCAAAAAAAATTTTGCAGGGCAAGTCTAGAGAAAAACTTCAACATTTTTTTACAACGCTTTTCGAGCAAAAACTTGACAAATCTTTATCGTAAAAATATTAGAACGGTATTTAGCGTCTTTTTATCGCTATCCGGTGTCTTAAATGTAAAAATACGGCCTTTGGGAGCGAATTGATTTTTGCGAAATTTTATTTTTTAATCAGCGTTTTCAATCTTCAGTATTTTCAGACGCTTCATAGCTCAAAAGAACCGCAATAAAATTCTCTACAAAGTTGACGGTTGATTTTTGAATTGATTCAGTACTTTTTCTAAAATTGTTAAAAAACCACCCGATTTTACGAAAAAACGCAATTTTGGTCAGTTTTTTAACAATTTTAGAAAAACTACTGAATCAATTCAAAAATCAACCGTCAACTTTGTAGAGAATTTTATTGCGGTTCTTTTGAGCTATGAAGCGTCTGAAAACACTAAGAATTGAAAACGCTGATTAAAAAATAAGATTTCGCAAAAATCAATTCGCTCCCAATGGCCGTATTTTTACATTTAAGACACCGGATAGCGATAAAAAGACGCTAAATACCGTTCTAATATTTTTACGATAAACATTTGTCAAGTGTTTGCTCGAAAAGCGTTGTAAAAAAATGTTGAAGTTTATCTCCAGACTTACCCAGCAAAAATTTCTCGAATTTCGGCATACTGTAGCATACTGTAGCTTGCAGTTCGAAATTCAAATCGGGGAGACGGTGCACAGAAGAATCTTTGTTTTGAATTTTTCGGCAATTTAAACCGATTTTTCCAATTTTTTCATGATTTTCAGGTAAAATTTGATAAAAAGAAATATTTTCGCTGTAAAATTTTCATCAATTAAAACGGAAAAGAAATTCATCTGTAAATTCCTGTTCGTCAAGTTTACAAAAATAACCTCTGTCGATTTACTGGAGGCAACTGTAGTTTTGTTTCTTTTTTTCAGATCTGAATACCAAAAACGTTTCATCTCAAAATCGTGAAATTTTCAGCTCTACGAACTAGATCCATCTCTCAACTGCTATCGTGTCACCAAGTGGTCCTATCAGCCAGATGTCGACCAAGCTGATCCAGGAGTCTGGAATCTAGATGGAGAGATTCTGGAACAACCGAAAGACGAACCATTACACTTCAAACTTCATCCACAACTCATTTCGTTCTTCGGAAGAGATGCGGCTATGGTGAAACCAACGAAACGAAGTTTCATCAAGAAGAGAAAATCTTCAATAGTTTATCAATAACATTGCCTTTTTTTCATTCAATGCATTTTTTGACGATTCTTCTTGTTTTTTTTTTTTGAAACCTTGGACCAAGATTTTAAAGTACTGCCACTTATTGTTGTTATCACTGTCTTCTGAAACCTTATAATGAAGCTTTTTGATTTTTATTTCGAGTCTTTTTTCTTTTCTTCAGGTTTCCTCTCGCGTTGCAAACGACACTCCGCCCGTGCGCTCTTCTTATCGTAAATCGACACTTGTTCCATTTTTGCGTGATTCTCTCCAATATAATCAGAATTCTGATCAGAAGCGATGTCAGATTTACAAGTATTCGAAATGAATCCTCCAATCAACTTTCCTATTCCGGATAAGTCTATAGTGAGCTAATTAGAATCGGAATTTGTACAAAAATCGATAGTTTTCAGTACCAAATGGGTTTTAATCCAGCACCTTCTCAACCGTATGTTCATGAAGCGAATCCACTTACAGTAAGCCTTGAATTTACGAAAAAATTATCGAAAAATTCGATTCAGAGCCATCTTCAAATTTTGGATCTTTTAAATCCACAAAATCCGAGTGGAAGTACGGATAAAAAACAAGAATTATTGGCTAGTTTGATGACTCCACATTACGAGAAACAAACGGAAATTGAGAAGAAAATCGATGATTTATCGGATGTTGTTAATCAATTTATCAAGACACAACAGGATTTCAATAAGCTGATTCTTGCTAAAGTTTTGGTTTGTTGTTTTTTATTTTCAAAAATTGCAGTCATTTTTTATTTGTACTGAAAGGGTCATCTAGTATTTACGAAAAAACAATTTTGCGCTTAAAAATCGAAAAAAACCGATTTTCAGATTGCGAAATTGCATTTTTCTAACCGATTTCAAAAAATCCAGCATTTTTCACTGATTCGAATGCACCTAATTTCAGTCGAAACGGACCACTTTGAAGCGAGTTATGAGCGTTTGAAGTTTCGGCGAACGAAACGCAGAGAAAGCAGACACTCTCGCTGTCGAGGAGACGCAGAGAAAAGAGACAGTGTCAGCGTCTCTCACGAAAACTTCAAGCGCTCATAACTCGCTTTAAAATGGTCCGTTTTGACTCGTTTTTGTGGTAGGATACATTTCGAAGCGAATTCTTCGAAATTTCAGTATGAAAAAATTAAAAATCGTCTAAAAATTTTTCTGTTGCGTTTTGAGCACCGATATTAGGTGCATTCGAATCAGCAAAAATTTCTAAATTTTTTGGTATAGAAAAATGTGTTAAAGTTCTTGATTTGGAAATCGATTTTATGCAAAAAATAGTTCTTTTCGTAAATACTAAAATCGAGACGATTAATAAAAAATGACTGTAATATTATTTTTTACAGGGAACACGAGAACCATCTTCTTCACCTCTTGCGATAGCGGAAGAACCTAAGATCGATGAAATGGATCAAGAAGCATCTCAAGCTGTAGAAGTTGAAGAGAGCATCGAAAAAGAGAGCCCAAATGAAACAATAATCAGTCAGCAACAAACAATAAGCAATCCTCTACCGGTCTACCCTGTAACAGGGGTCCCTGTTCCTATATCTCACGATGCTCCACCTGCTCATTCTCCGATTCGAAATCGCTCAATTTCACCGGAAAAAATGGAAACGGGCGGCGAGATGTCGGTTAGAGACTTTTTGAAGAACACAATGACTGTGAAGAAAGCAGATGATAAGATTTTGGAAGAAGAATTGGAGAGAGAAAGAGATGAAGCGGCGCAAGCAGTTCGATATAACAAGTTTCGAGTCAGAAATCGTCCGAAGAAATATAAACGAAGTGCAGTTACATTCACATCCACTATGGAACCTCCGACATCATCGTCTGCAGTGCCTCCGATTGATTCTGCTCCGTCATCAAGCTCTCCGATTGGAAATCAACAGTTGTCGAATCAGCTAATGAATCCGATGGATCAACAACCTCAGAACGAAATCGAGGAAAATATCTTCCAACCGATCGTGATTCCGTGTGTTCAAAGAGCCGCTGAGATTGATCTTTCACTGATGCAACCCGTTTTTCCAACGACGTCTTCGTATGTTTTGGTGAGTCGAAGGAATAGAATTTTCCATAAAAAAAGTAGTTTCAGAATTCTGCTCTGGATTCTGCATCTCATACAGCTCAAAACAGTCTAGCCGCCTTGGCCGATGCAAAGTTTCAACCAGATCCGACGAATTTATGGAAAGCCGTCGATAGTGCTACTACTCAACTACTGGTTGATGCTCCACTCCTCGAAGAACTCCGATTCCCAGATCATTCTCATCACAGCAGTTTTCTTCCTTTTGTTGTGAGTGACATTACTAGAAATCAAATAATTTAATAATTTTCCAGTTATAAAAAAAAAATAAATGAAATAATTTTCAGCACGAGCCCGCTCACCGATCCGCGTTTGTTCCTGCCCAATACAATGTAAGTTTTTTTTTTCAAATTTCCACTTCATTTATCCTTCTTTTCACTTCAGAAAGATCGTCGAATTCACCAACACATGGATCTTACCGACTCTTTACGGAATTTGTAAAAAATGTAATTAGCCTCCTGTTATCAGCTCAAATCGTATCTTGACTGCTACATGTATTTTTGAATATCGTGTCTCACAATAAACTGTATTTGTTTTTTTTTCGCAGTAACTAATTATTCTTAGTTGGGTCTCTAGCTGGATTTATTTTCACTAACCAAGTTTTACAGAAATTTTTTTGCTTCCATTTCAGCATTTCAGGTTAGTCTAGTCAAAATGAACGGACGGGTTACTCTGCTGCCAGCGATTTTGCGGAGAACTTTTGCACTGAAAAGGTTTGGAAATTTACTTACATTTATTGAGTGAATACTTTAAAATAGTTACAAAACAAAACAGAATCTTCTACTGCTACTTTTTCGATTGTAAAGTCAACTTTTTACTGTTGCTGTTGAGCTTTGGCGAAACGCTCGCTGACATTCTTCCAGTTGGCGATCTTCCAGATGGCGTTGACGTAGTCTGGACGAACGTTCTTGTACTGCAAGTAGTATGCGTGCTCCCAGACGTCGATTCCGAAGAGTGGAATGAGTCCAGTGGTGGACTCCAGTGGATCCTGGTTGGCGCAAGTGGCCAACTTCAGCTTCTTTCCCTTTGGACAGTATCCCAACCATCCCCATCCGGATCCCTGAACAGCGATTGTGGATGCGGAGAGCATCTTTTGAAGAGTGGCAAGGTCACCGAAGTCGCGCTGAAAACGTATTCGATAGGAGTGTTATGTCCCTATGGTGGCCACGAGGAAGAGAGTAAATCTCATTTATTTACATAAGAGAGAACCAATTTACACTGAGTTCAATAGGCTTTTATAGGCAGTTCTTATCGCCACGTAGATCTTCCACGTAGAGGGTTAGTACATTTCACGCCACAACACCTCCCCTTCTTAAAGAAGTTGTTTGTCTACTGTCGCACCCTTCCACGAAATACCACGACAGCCGCTGCTTAGACTCCACAGCATTCCTTTTTGACCAGAGCCATCTCATAGTCGTCGTTGCCTCGATTTTGACGTGATCTCCATCTCAAACGCAACGAGCGCATCGGGTGTCCATACCATACTTGCGAATCCATCCATACGAGCCAACCGTTGCTGCAGTCGGGAAGCGTAGACCAGTTCTACCTTCCGCAGAAGTCCCTCCATCCAGGGCTCCAACAGCCTCTCCGAACATCGAATTCCAAGATCTCTTCCACGACGCCTTACTTACGGTGCCCAACACCGGGGTCCTCCTCCTTCCTCACCAAGCACACCAGACATTGCCCATTGGATCCAGCATCTCAGCCTTCTGGGATCCACCATCTCATTCTGATCGCCACTGTTATGTCCCTATGGTGGCCACGAGGAAGAGAGTAAATCTCATTTATTTACATAAGAGAGAACCAATTTACACTGAGTTCAATAGGCTTTTATAGGCAGTTCTTATCGCCACGTAGATCTTCCACGTAGAGGGTTAGTACATTTCACGCCACAACAAGGAGGATTATTGGATTATGCAAAACTGTGATAATAATTCAATTCCAACATCAAAAACAACACTCTCACCTTGATCATGGTGGCCAATTCAGCAGATGGCTCTCCTCCGTCCTTGGCCAAGTTGGTCCAGAAGATGGAGTGGTTGATGTGTCCTCCTCCGTTGAACTTGAGAGCTGATTGAAGTGCAATAGCTTCCTTGACGTTTCCTAAAAATTTTCATTTGTTACCTAAAACATTGACTAGTTCCCCAGCGAATTCCGGCGAGCTCATTCAAGTGCTAACATCTTTTTTCAGGGAGGTCGCGTAAAAATACGGTCAACAGAAAAAATGTTCCTTATTAAAAAAGATATAGATTGGTTGAAAAACCGTCAAATTTCGTACAAAATTAACAGAGTTACGCCTTCTGTACGCCCTGTGTTGCCGAAATTGAAAATTTTGTCGGCAACAGAAGGCGTAACCCTGTTAATTTTGTATTAAATTTGACGGGTTCTAAAGCTTTTCTAAAGCTTTTTTAATAAGGAACATTTTTTCTGTTGACCGTATTTTCACCCGATCCCTCTGAAAAAAGATACACATTTGAACGAGTTGCAGAAATTCGTTGCCGCTCAGCCCTGTTCTCCATACCCTTCGAAACGGCCTCGTGAAGCTTCTCCTCAACCTGATTGAGATTGTTCACATAGGTGGCGTGATGCTTTTGATGATGAAGTTGCATGATTTCATGGCTAATAACTGGTTCGAGATCGGCATAATCGTATGGAAGATCCGGGAGAGTGTGTTTGGAGCGGACGGCAGCGGCTCTGAGGAAAAACTAGCTTGCAATATTATTTTTTTCGAGAAAAATTACCCAGTGATTGGCTGGACGAGTTTAGAGACAGAGCGAGCGGCGGTTTGCAGCATTCTTACGACTGAAATTGAAAGAAGAATGAATTGTTTTGCGAACGACAAGAAAAATCGAGGCGAAAATAGATTTTTGACCGCCCAAATAAGACACCAGTAACCGGGAGAAACTGCAGCAAAATAAACAAGTCGGCGCCAAAATTTTTGCGCGTAAACAAGGTCCGCAAACAACAAACGGTGTTCGCCGCACAGGGAACGTCGAATTTGACGAGCATTGCAAATTTTGAAAATTTGGCGTTTTTTTGTCATTCTTTTTCATTTTTCTCCAGGTCTCGGTCTGCATTTCAACTTGCGCAAATTCAAAATAAAGAGATTTTGTTTTTTTTTCACACTTGTTGTGTCAGCTAAACCTTTAGAAAGCCTGTAATCACAGACATGGCGAAGCGGGTCCCCATTTAAATTGAGATTCTTCAGATTTCTTCAATTCATTAGAAACTTATATGAAAGTGTAGGTCTCGATGAGATCTACAAAATGACAATATTTATTCGCCCATTTTCGCGATGTTCCCCGAAATATGCACGTCAGCGTTTAACAGAAAGTAACACAAAATTGAGCCAGTAAATATAGTTTTTTTCATACGACACTTATATAAAAATGTAGGTCCCGATGAGATCTACAAAATGACATACAAAATGCCTATATTTCTTCGCTCAATTTTGTGTTACAGTACGAAATTGAGCGAACAAATACTGATATTTTGTAAGTCATTTTGTAGATCTCATCGAGACTTACATTTTCATATAAGTTTCTATTGAAAAATCTCAATTTTTATGGGAGAAAATTGCTTTTGACCGACACTAGTTGTATAGAACTGTTCCGCTGCGATATTATTTCAATTAGGATTACCCAAAGTAACTCTTTCAATTTTCAGGTTCGTCTCTACCTCAACTTGCTCCTTTCGCCCGTCTTCGGCCCTTCCTCGAAAAATGTCCGTTGATCCTCTTCTTCATATTATCCCTGTCGACTCTCCGGTTTGCCAATTGGACGCCGAAGATGCGTTCAAGACATTGACCGAGAAGGAAAAGAAATATGCTCATTATTTGGCCAAAGCGTCTTTCGACGGATCACTCGCAGTTTTTCTTCAAGTCTCGCCAGAATCTGCGCCGATCTTCTATGTCCTGTACAGACTTTTCAAGGAGGAGACTGTCGAGCAATTGAAGGAGAAGGCTTTTGCCCTCGGATTCGATGATTACGATTGGGATGCACTGATTGTTTATGCCGCGGCGTTCTATTCGAATTCTGGAAACTACAGAGGCTTCGGTGACTCTAAGATTATCCCAGGGGTTGAGCCATCGAAAATTCGGGCGCTTTTGGAGAAATCGGTCGCGGGTAGAGATGAGAAAGTGATGAAGACGTGGGAAGCAGTGGAGAAAGTCATTGGGTCGTTGGAACTGAATCAGTTGCAACTTGGTTTCGGAGATAAGGTAAGGAGTAATTATTCTAGTCAGTTTATTATTTCGAAAATTATAGGGAGTCACATGTTATCATTCACCAAACATCACCAAAGAAGACGCGCAAAAGATCGATCGATTCTTCAAGGAAAAAAATGTGGAATCTTGGAACTCGCGTCTCTTCAAAAAGGTTGGAGCTGATGGAAAGACTACTTACACTATCAAGCTCGCTTCATCGGAAGAAGGAGTTGTCGCTGAAGCTGTTGAATTCGAAGGAGATGTCGTTCAAATAGTCAGAGGAGATTATTCCCCACTGATGAGAAGAACACATGAATGGCTGGCAAAGGCGATCGATTCCACAGCCAATAAGAACCAAGAGGAAATGCTCAAGAGCTACATTGAGCATTTCAAATCTGGAGATATCAACAAACACAAGGATGGTTCTCGATACTGGATCAAGGACGTTGGACCGTCTGTGGAGAGTTATATTGGATTCATTGAGAACTACAGAGATCCGGCTGGAACTCGTTCGGAATTCGAGGGATTCGTTGCTGCTGTCAACAAGGAAACATCAAAGAAGTTCCAAACTCTCGTGTCAAGAGCCGAAGAAATCTTGAAACGTCTTCCATGGGGAGCGGATTACGAGAAGGACACTTTCTTGAAACCAGACTTCACTGCGTTGGATGTGATTGCTTTTGGAAGTAGTGGAATTCCAGCTGGAATTAATATTCCGAATTGTTAGTTTGATTTTAAAAGAGGATTCCGGGCAAAATTTTTTTTCTTTAAAATAAGTAAAACAGGGCGCTGATTCCGAATATCACAACGAAAATGCTCAAAAATACTCGCCGGAGCCAGAAAACGCCGTCAAAAGGGGACAATTTCGACCCAAAGTGCTCCGAGTTTTCTCCGGAGTTTTCTAGGCCACGCCGCAGTAAATGTCTCTTATTTTACGGACTTGTACAAAATTTCTCATTTTTTCACTGAAAAAAAGTATTGGATGACACTCTGGCAGGTGAATCATCAAAAAAATTTGACGTATTTCGTCTAAAATCACAGGAGAAGCAAGGGAGCACTTCTGGCCCGTTTCGACTACTTTGACGGCGTTTTCTGGCTCCGAGAAAGATTTTTGAGCATTTTCGTTGTGATATTCGGAATAAGCGCAAAATTCTGAATTTTTTAAAGCAAAGTTATTTTTTTTTTTTTTGGTCGAATCCTCCTGTAACGGAACATTTTATTTCGAATACTTCAGATGACGACATCCGGCAAAACGAAGGATTCAAAAACGTCTCGCTTGGAAATGTGATCTCTGCTCAACCAAAGCAAAAAATGAACTTCTTGGATGATCACGATGAGGAGCTCATGTTCAAATTCCACAAAGATTCGTTCGAAGTTCAAGTTGGACTTCATGAGCTACTTGGCCACGGCTCTGGAAAATTATTCCAGAAAAACACTGACGGAACTTTCAACTTTGACAGTGCTAAAGTCAAGGATATCCTCACTGGTGGACCGGTAAAAAGTTGAATCAATTCCAAATTTATTTCATTTTTTTTAGATTGCTACGTGGTATGAGCCAGGAGAGACTTGGTCCTCAAAATTCGGGCCACTTGCCTCTGCCTACGAGGAGTGCCGTGCTGAGGCAGTTGGATATGTTCTCTGCTGCGATTCTGATATTCTTGAGTAATATTATTCACCGAGCTTCAAATACAAAAATGTATGTTTTCAGAATCTTTGGCTACACCGGAGAGCTTGCTCAAGACGTGAAGTATGTCAATTGGCTCAGTGAGATTCGTGCCGGACTCATGGCTCTCGAATTCTATCAAGCCGATCAGAAGAAATGGGGACAAGCTCACTGTTATGCTCGTTATGTTCTCACCAAAGTTGTGTTGGAAGCTGGACAAGGATTCGTCAAGATTGAGGAGACCAAAGGAGAAAACGGAAAACCGGATCTTCATTTCAAGCTCGATCGTAACTTGATTGATTCCGTCGGACGCCCAGCTGTCACTGCGTTCCTTGCCAAACTCCAGGCCTACAAATCGACTGGAGATTTCGAGGGTGGAAAGAAACTGTTCGAGTCGTACGGAGCTGTTGGAGAGACTGAGCTTAACTGGCGTAATATCTGCATCTCTCGTCGCAAACCAAGACGTCTTTTTGTTCAACCGAATACTGTGGAGAACAGCGGAGAAGTCTCTTTGAAGACCTACCCATCGGATCACGCTGGAATCGTCAAGTCGTTCGTCGATCGTTATGACTCTGCTGCTATCGAAGACCTCCACGCCTGCTGGAAGAATGACCAAAAGTGGTTCTAGAGCTGAATCCCCTTGTACATTCACTTATTTATAGCTTTCAAATCAAACTTCTATTTATTTTATAGTTTTTTTCCGGTTTCAAAAGCATAAGCTTCCGTTGATTTCATATCAGATTTTTTCGGTGTCTCTATTATTTTTATTATTGATTGCTTATAAATGGGTTCTCTCCACTATGTTTTATCATATTAATTCATTGGTTTTCTACCAGTTTGATTTTTACCGAGTTTCTGAGGGATTGTTTTCGAGCAAAAAGGAAATTTCCTATTATTTTTAAGTTTTAAACATGGACGATTCCATGAACGAAGAGGACATTCCACAAGCGAAGATTGTAGGAAAGTATGAAAAAGGTGAGCAAAAAAATTTGAACAAATTTTTAAAAATCTCGCTTTCTTCCAGCTCACAATCGAGCGATGGTTGGTATTTGGACGTTCCGATTCGGAGGACAAATTGGATTGATTACAGTAGGACAAGACTGCTCGAAACTTTGGATTTTGTATGAGTTTTACTATTGAAATCAAAATAAAGATGGTAGATTTCAGAAATGAGGACCGTATCGAAGATCACATTTTCCTCGACGATAAGATGGTTTTGAACACGCCCACGGCGGCGATTCAGGCAGCTGATGTTTCATCGGATGGGCAATGTTAGTTTATTCGAAAGGAAGCCATCAATTTTCCCCCATTTAAATTGTGATTTTTCTATCGAAACTTATATGAAAATGTAGGACTCGATGAGATCTACAAAATGATATACAAAATGGCTATATTGATCTGCTCATTTTCGCGGGATGCAGCAAGAAATTGAGCTATCAACTACTGTCAATTTGTATGCCATTTTGTAGATCTCATCGAGTTCTACATTTTGATATAAGTTTCGATTGAAAAATCTCAATTTAAATGGGAGAAAATCGCTGGCCCGGTTTGCCATATCTGAACACCAAGAATTCATATTTTTTTCAGATGTGGTGATGATTGGACTCAATTCATCTGTCTACGCCACAGAACTGGTCAACTCTGTCAAAACGCAGACTTTTGATTTTGAATATCTCGAAGCGGCGTATTGCGCTGTCTCTTCGCCAAACAATTTATTCATCACTGCTGCCTACTCTGGATATTTGAAAGAATTCAAGAGGGGTTCCTTAGAGGCTGTTCGCAAAGAACCGTATCCAAATGTCAGACAAATTAGTTGTCTGAAATATGTGAGTTGGGAAACTCAGTCTTGAGCAATATTGATTTTGTTTTTCAGAGTCGTGACGGAAAGTTCCTTGCAGTCGGACACTTGGACGGTAGTATCGAGATGTTGCATACAGAGGATTTCAAGAGCTATCACAAATATGAAGGTAGGTATTTTTCTCAAAAATAATTATAATCATTTAATTTCAGTACATTCGATGCGAGTTCGGAAGATTGAGTTCCTCCCCGGAGATGATCGGTTTTTGAGTGCATGCGACGATCGCCTCATCAAGTTGCATACTATGACAGATTTGTGAGTTAGAGCAAAATTTTCTGACTAATAAAGTTGATATTCTAGCGCTAATGACATTGATCCGACTCGTTCTATCAAAGCACTTCGTGTTTATTCGGCTCACGATGCGGGAGTTACCGCATTGACTATAGATCAGAAGTCAGGCGGAACTCGGTTTGCGAGTGCTTCTTCTTCCTCACAGGTTTGATTTTCGTGTTCTTGGTGCCATAACTCGATTCCATTTAGATATTCATCTGGCACATTGAACTGAGCACTCCAATCATGCGCATATCCAATGAGCATACTTCCGCTATCTGTGCAATCGCTTTCTCTCCAACCAGTCGTCACTTGATGACGGGTGGTGATGAAGGAATGTTGTGCATATTCAGTATTCCTGGAGTTGGAGAAGACAGTCCTCAACATACGGTACGATTTTCTAACGCTTCTCCTCATTTGGTACTCGTTATTTTCAGACGTTCTTCCCAACACTCGAACAGGTACAAGAAGAAATGAAAGAAGATAAAGACAATCAACAAGAAAACGAGCCTCCCAGTGATTATAGTCAGCCAAATGGTGATGAACATTATCAATCGTTTCAAGGAGAGGAAGGAGGTGAACAAGGTACGGTTTCTCCCCAAATAATCATTCCTAAACTGCTAATTATAGAGCTGGCGCCAACTGCTCACTATCAAGAATACAATCCATACGCTGAGCCACGGACTCCGCCACTAGAAGAAGAAGAAGAAGTTGGCGGAGATTATGTCTATAACGCTACAGTAGCCGATCAGAATGGTAAGGCAAATGAAAATTTGAATTTTCAAAATTTTGTTTTTACAGCTTCACCTCACCCTGACGAGTACAATCCTGCTGAATAGAAACTTTGTTCCGAAGCTAATCTAATTTTTGTTTTCATTATCATTTCTTCTCATTTCCTGAAAATCTCAATTTTGCATTGAATGTCTATTTTCTACGTTTTGAACATCAAATAAAATACTTTTCTGAATTACTATTCCATTATCATTAATTTTTTTTGTGGAGGCTTCATTTTCAGATTCATATTTCAAGAAGAATTCAAAAGAAAAAACCATTTCTCAATTCATTTCCAGTGTAAAATGAGTCCTCAAGACGTTCACGACGCTTACAAACGATTGGTTGTTCCCGAGGAAAAATTAATTGAGAATGGGTATCTCTATTTCGAAACGGAGAATTCGAAAAGAGCACAATTCAAAAAGGTGCATCAATGGAGCTCATTCACGTTCATGCCAGACGATGATAACACTCGAAAGTGCTCCAGATGCTCCAAGTTGTTCAATCGAAAATCGACATTCTCCTATCCAAAGTTGTGTCAATTCCATCCACTCAAAACTCAAATTTTCAATGGATTCGCGCATTATTTGTGTTGTATGGAAAGAGTCGCAACATCGAAAGGATGCACATCTTATCCCTTCCATGTACACCAACAACCATCGGAGAGTGTTCTCGAACAATTCGTTCAAACTCCAAAACCGTTTTCAATTCGAGACTTTCGATCGAATAAGGTAATGCTTTATCAGTTTATCTGGAAACTGTAATCTTATTGTGGCGGTAAAATGCAGCTGAACTTTGCGCCACCGCACTCCTGTGGTAAAAGGTCCCAACACGGTGATTTTTCCACTGGAGTGCTGTGGCGCAAGTTCAGTTGCATTTTACCGCCACAATATTTGTACTCAAATGATCGCGTCCCAATTCCCTTATTTATGAAAATATCAATATTTTTTTCATGAAAATCGTTAAAACTCGAGAAAATCTCGAACCTACATTTTCCTAACCTATTTTAAAAAAGTAGAATTTTTCGCTGATTCGATTTCACCTAAAATCACAGCTCAAAACGCTGCAGAAAACGTTTTAGTTAATACATTTTCACCGTAAGTTGTCAGTAGGATTTGAAGGCGCGTGCAATTTTTCGAATGAGTCTCGCCACGAATAACTTCTACAGTAATCTACCGGGTGCTGAAATGCACTGCGGTTAGATATTGTTGAAGTTATTCGCGGCGAGACTCATTCGAAAAAATTGCATGCGCCTTTGAATCCCACTGACAACAGACGGTGAAAATTTAATAATTTTTGTCGGCATCGACGACCGCGATGGAGTGAAAGCTTGTTCATAAAAATTGTTCTATTTCATTTTGAGCAGCGATATCAGGTGCGTACGAATCAGCGAAAATTTTTAGATCTTTTGAAATGGGTCAGAAATAATGTAAGTTGGAGATTTGAAAATCGTTTTCTCGAGTTATATCGATTTTCATGCAAAAATGTTGTTATTTTCGTAAATACCGGAGTTGGGACACTCACTAGAGAAAAATCCTAATTAAAAATATTCAGATTTTCGCTCTTGATGTTGAGATGGTACATACTGAAAATGGACTGGAAGCAGGAAGAATATCACTAGTGGATTTACATGGAAAAGTCTTCATTGATGAATTCATTCTACCAGAAGGACGAATCATTCATCTCAACACACAATTCTCCGGAATCGAGGAGTCCCATCTGGAAAAAGCGAAACCACTCAAACATGTTCGTCTTCGTTTCTGAGCTCAACATAACCTTCAACTTCAGATCCACAAGCTCCTCTTCCAATTCATCAATCGTTCTACAGTTCTCATCGGCCATGGGCTTTCGAACGATCTCAAAGTTCTCAAAATGGTTCATTTGAATGTAATCGATACTGGTCTCCTGGAGGATTCTGTCCAGATGCCATCACTAAAGGCACTTGCAAAGAAATGGTTAAATGAAGACATTCAAACAACGAGAAGAGGACACGACTCCATCGAAGATGCAATCACGTGTCTGAAGATTGTCGAACGATTCGAAAGAGCTTTTATATAAAAATGTAAATATGTTTGAATCTCATTAGTCTTCAACTTTTTTCCTTTATAAATATAGTTCCTATTCTATTAGAACGATAAACTTTTGAAAATTTCAACTTTTATTCAAGAAGAAATGAACACAGAAATAAGAATACGATGAGAAGATGGTTAGAATTGAAACTAGCCGAGCAGATTCCACCAAACTCGCAGAACTTTTCAGATTTTGAAGCAACTGGTACATAGTATTCCAATGAACCTATGGTACGACTCCCCATTTTACAAGTTGCTGAAAACAGGAAAATACAATAAATCGTCAGGAATGAGTTGAGCTCACTTTGGCTGGCCACTCCGACTACTGTGGTTCTTCCCTTGATTACGCGAGTTGCACCACCGCCACTGTCACCCTGAAATGCTCATTTTGATTCAAAGGTATTGTGGCGGTAAAATGTAGGTAAACTTGCTCCACCGCACTCCAGTGAAAAAATCACCGTTTCGGGACCTTTTACCACAGGAGTGCGGTGGCGCAAGTCCAGCTGCATTTTACCGCCACAATATTTTGAAATCATTCGTTTCTCACTTCACAAGCTACACTGTCTTCAGAGAATGGTCGAGCGAGGATTTGTTGCTCCACGGAGCCCTTTCCAGATTTTGGCGTTGGCGAGCGATAGACAAAACGAGGTTCAATTATCTAATTATTTCTGTCAATTAGGATTAACTTGAAAAACGCTGAAAACCTGGGTTTGCTGATACTGAAAGTTGTACCGACTTCCGTTTGTATGGATGTGAGTTTCGTTGGCTGAAATGAGATGTGTTCATTCTATGTCAAATATTTGAAAGTTACGTTCGGTTCCATATCCATAAAAGTCCATGACAGCTCCTGCAGCAACATGAGCCATTGAATCTAAACGTTTCATTTGACTTAATAATTATGTACAATGTTACCAGATACGCAAGCCATTCTCAGATTCATCGGATCGAGATCCTTCTCCAATTCGATCAATGTCAGATCAGAAAGAACGTCGCCACTATCGAACTTTCGACATGCGGAGATAAGCCAAAGCTACAAAAGTTCCGGAATTCATACAACGAGGACCCGCCCACAAAACAATAACAACGGTGTGCCGCGCATTGTGTTTTGTGGGCGGGGCCTCGTAAATCGACACAGTACGCACACCGAGTCTCAGTTTCCTTTTTTCAATACCTTTTTTGCTCGGGAAATAAAGCCTTGCTTATTATTTTCAAAAACTTGGCTTCCACGAAACACTTCAACTTTTGCAGCTACCGCTGGATCTTCGATTATGTAGTCCCTAAAAAGGTGAACGCATCCTGAACATATACTAAATGTAACATATACTTACTGCCCGGTACAATCTTTTTTTTCTATCTTTTTTCCGGACATAGCTATTTGGACGAAACCGTCCATATTAGGAGTCGTCCCAGCTACACAATGAGTTGCTGTCAAAACGTGACGACTCGATATAATTGTACCAGAACAGAGTGAGGACGGTGAGTCCCCGCCGGCGATTGCCGGCGGCAGTTTTGTTCTCACATGTACAGACCAAGGACTATCGCTAGGATTGACATAAGCACCATGGAAGATTTTACCTGAAAGAGAAAATGTTTACACACGAACTCTAATTCAAACATCACTTTGTATTTTCTTTCCACAAATCTCCAATCTGTTTTCATTTTCTTCTTTGCTCAATTTATCTCCTTCAACCAAAGCGAAACAGACGTTGAGAAACAGGAGGAGCATTTGCAAATTCATCTTCTAGCGAATTCAATGAACCAAAACTAATTTAAAGTTTTATCTTTTTCCAACTAGATCCTTATCTCACGCTGAACTTGTTAATTTAATTTATTCATTTAACTCACGCTTCAAAAAAAATCCGGTGAATAGGAAAAAGACATTGAACAAAATTCATAAATTAATAGAAAAGAGAAAAAAAGTAGTTCGAAACAGGTAGTTAACATTGAGATTCTTCAGTTTTGTGGAGTTCCGTTGTTCGAATTATAGGCAACTGGAGTTCCTTCGATTACCATTGGATAAGACGGCGTCGAGTTGGCTGAGAGTTCTTGAGAAGGATTTTGAGGAGCATTCGGCGGTGCCCCAGAAACCGACGAGGCGGCGGAACCTGCGCGCATTTGTGCGAAATCAGCAGCCTGGAATGAAGAAACGGTTGGGTTACTGAGGATGGAATTGAGAACATACTGTAAGCTTCTCCTCGTTGTAGAGCAACATACGGTGGAACTCCGTGAGATGCTCCAAGAGTCCCCAGGCGCCGAGGAACCGTTGAGAGCACGTGGCGCATTTTAGGCGATGACGTGGCTCTTCTGAAATGAAAAAATAATTGAAAATAAGCCGAGCAAAAAAAGCCTCAAAAATTGTCTCCGAGTCCCGTTTTTGGGCTTTAAAAATTAATTTAAAAATATATACTCACCTGGATCCTTGTACTTGTTGCATCCAGAAATACGATGTTCCTTGAATTCCTCGAAATCGCTGGTCACGAAGCGACAGTGTCCGCAGACCATGGTGTCGCACATTTCTGAGAAAAATTCATGAGAATTTTGATGAAAACCTGAAAACTCGCTCACCATTCGGTGCCAATTGATCATTCGTTGTTCGGTCCCCGTTGGCGAATTGCTTGTTCTTCTTGTTCTGCTTGAAAATCTCGTATTCCTCATCTTCGAATGGTCGTTTGCCGCTGAAAATTTGAAAGTTTGTATTGATTGGAATATAGACATGAGCTTTTTTTGCATTTTTGTTGCTTATAAAGCTTCCAGCTATCGCAATAGGAAATTTGCGAACTCGTTCGAGCTAATCGCTTCGAAAACGTCCAAAAATAATTTCCAAAAAACGAAGGAAAGGGAAAATTTAAATAAAAATTTCAAATCGGAAAAACTCGAAAAAAAAAAACAAAGAACCTTTGCGCTGAAGAATCGACCTGTGGAGCCATCGGCTTCCCAGCTGGGAATGCAGATGCTACAGGTGGAACTGGATTTCCGTGACGAGTTTCTTTTTCTGGCTTTTTGAGTGAACCCAGCATAGCCAAATGTACATCTGAAATGAATATTGAAAAACAAGAAAATGGAATGAAAGCAGGAAAATTGGAAAATCTTGGGTAGAAAATTGGAAAAAATGAAAAAAAGAGCTCCGAATATGAGCGTAGCAGTACTTTTATAGTTTCCGATCCTTCAAAAATGCATATTTTCTTACCCAGACAGCATGTTTTCCACGAGATTCCGTTGAGAGAACGGCACGATTCGTCGGCACTTGCTGCCTCGTTGAATTGAACAAATCCGAAGCCTTGTTGCTGAAATAAATTCGAAATTAGTACATTGGAATCAGGCTTCTTCGAAAAAAAACTTTGCGGAAAAACGAGTTCTCGAAATTTTTTTTTGGAAAATCGGAAAAAAAAATTTGCTCAAAATTGATACTTTTTCGACATTTTTTCCGAAAAATTCGAGAAGTTTTGAAAATTTTTCTGTCGTTTCAAGAGAATCAAGCAAGAAACATTTTTCAAAACAAATTTGAAAATAAGCAACACCCCTAATTGCAACTCCGCCGCACAGTTTTTCCTGTATATATGGAAATTTCTGAAAAAAAAATACATTTTTCCACTATTTTACGAGTAAAACTGTAAAAATGTGTGAAATTCGAAAAGAAAATCAAGAAACCGGCACCAGGCTTTAAAAAATTATACAAAAATAGTCGAACAATTAGACATTTTGACGAAAAATTGTCATTTTTGAGCAAATTTTTTCCCGATTTCCGAAAAAAAAATTTTTTGACAATTTTTTTCCGAACAAGCCTGATTGGCACCTCGGAACTTTTCAGAAATTTCAATAAATACAGGAAAAACTGTGCGGCGGAGTTGCAATTGTTTCTCTTGAAGTACATTGGAATGCACGAAAATATGCACAGGATTACTGTAACTCACAGCGAAATAGTTGACGGCCAGTATTTTTCCAAACGGACGGAACAGTTCGATGATATCATCGCGGGTGATAATGGCGCGAGCAATGTTTCCAATGAAGACTCGAGCTCTGAAGAATCATTCTTTCCTTATGTTTACTCCAACGAAAAGGCAAATCTCATTCTTTTTCCCTCTTTTCATGGTCACTTTGTGGGTCGGGCCCTTTTTTGCATCAAAAAATGTTTACATTCCCACGACCTTTCTTTTCCCGTTCACCCTTTTCCTCTTTTTCCGTTTTTTTTTTCCTTTTTTACCTGATCATATGCGGATCTTTGGATGAAGTGTCGTAGCTTATGTCACTGCTGACCGCAGAGCTTCCAACTCTGGAAATTAACAATTTTAAACTTTTCTTTTTGAAAAAAAAAGCATACATATTAAGTATAGCGCTGTATGGAGTACCAGTTCCATCTTCTGAAAACGTTGGTCTCTGTTCGCCGTAAACTGAAGTTGTCGGGACGGCTGCAGCCGGAGCTGCTGAAACTGGAACAGCCCCGGCGGTCTGGTAGTAGCCGTATTGACTGTAGTCTGTAAAATTTTGAGTTTTTGTTGCCGTACATGTCCAAACCCGGGACGGCTGATGAATGTTGGGTTTTCAGAACCAATTTTTCCGAAGTTCAATTTTTGGAAAAGAACATTTTTTTGGCTGTTTTTTGTTTTGGAATTATTTTTAAATGATTTTAAAGGGTTTTTTGAGAATTTAGATATTGAAAATGGCTCCAAACGGCGGAATTTCGCTAAAAATGGGTTAAAAATGGCCAAAATCGGTCGAAAATAGCCGAAAATTGTCTCTACTGAATTTTGGTTATTGTTAGTTAAAATTTGCCCATTTTAGATCAATTTTTCATGATTTTCGAGGATTTTAGCAGCCTTGAAAATGGCTCCAAACGTTTTTACTTTTCATAGCTTCCGTAATTTTTTAAGAGTTTTCATGGAATTTAATTTTTTTATGAAAAATTGAATTTTTGTAGAAAAATTTTTTTGACGAAAATTTAAATTTTCCTACCCGGGCCGAATTCGGACATTTATGCTTGTTACATTTTCAATTAATTTTAGTTTTTGTTTATGCAAAAAAAAGTATCGCATTTCACTCTTATGCTTACCTGCGCTCATTTCTTTTCGGAGTCTGGCGGTTTGAGGTTTCCTGAAAACTTTTTTTTGTCGCAACGCTCATAAAAATAAATTAACGAAGCAACAGAAGGTGTGGAGACTGTCAGGATTATTAAAGGAGGATTCCGACCAAAAAATGAATTAGGCTTAAACTGTGCTAAAAGTTGCGTAGATTACGAATATCAAAGTGAAACAGCTCGAAAAAAATCGTAACGCTCAAAAAACGCGATCGCCGGTGCTCAAAGTGATCCCTGATGGAAGAGAAATTACGCGGCCGCCCGCAAATTTCGCAATAAATTTCAAATTTCTCTTCCATCAGGGATCACTTTGAGCACCGGCGATCGCGTTTTTTGAGCGTTAAGATTTTTTTCGAGCTGTTTCACTTCGATATTCGTAACCTACGCACATTTTAGCACACTTTAAGCCTAATTCATTTTTTGGTCGGAATCCTCCTTTAATATCGATCGTGCAGGCTAGGTGAACAAAGGGCGAGAATAGAGGGACACTCGATCATAATACGTGATGGTTGGGTGCATTCGAAATGCAAGAGAATTTCTTGTGTGTTTTGTATCATTTTGTGATGTTTTTGCTAAGTTTTTAAACGGAAAATGGACTTTGAAAAACTCTTCAGATTTTTTTTTGCATTTTTTCGAGTTCAAAAAAATTGTCTGTTATTGTTCGTCGCGGTGTTCACACACAGTGCGCAATATTTGACGATCAAGCTATTTTTGTTTATTTTTTTCGTTCAATCAATTCTCTTCAAAACATCTGGATCATTTGTTTCATTTTCCGACATTTCTCAACTCAATTATGCTCTCTCTCCGTTCACTCTTTTCATCGCTCTCAAATGACACCACCTGGTGATGGTCCCTCCGAGAAACTCCGTTCGGTCTTACACAAAAACTTATGCGCCTCAGTAGCTGAGCGCACGAACGAGTTCAGTGGTGCTCCCGAATCCTGATTGCTCTGTCTCTCTGTCTCTTTGTAATACAAACTTTCTTATTGTCCAGAGGAAAAAAAAAGTTTTATTTTGTTTTGGAGGAAGCGTTCGTTAAAACAATGCTACTCGTTTTTTCGTTTCTTTTCTTGTACTACTAAATTACAGAATAAAAATGACGTCGACAAGGCGACACCTTCCATCCACAATAAATCACGAAGCTCTTCTCCCAGTGGTAATAATTTTATTTTTAGCTCAAAACTGAATATCGAAATTTCAGGCTCAAAACTCTCCGATATCAATGCGATACTCGGTATCATGTGCCGGTGCCAAAGGAACTATCGGAACTTATAGTGGAGTTGGAGGACAAGTTAGTGAGAGTCATCCATCAGTCATTGATTTGCATAATGACAACAGAGCTAGCGATAGAAAAGCAGTGAGTTCATGTTTTCTACTTCCAAAAAATAATTCTAATTTCAGGTTCACTGGAATATGCTACTTCTACTCTTCATGTCCGTCTGCTCTGCATTATTCACCGTCGTCTCTCTTCAATTTCATTTCTCGAATTCCGAAAAGTTTCTACGAAGCGCCAAATCTCCTACGTCTTCTTACAAGGGAGTTATCGATGTGATTCGAGATATCATTGCTTCTTTCGACGTGGCAATCGTCGTTCTTTCGATTCTAGCTTTCTTCGTCTCCGCTCTTCAGCTATTGTTCATGATAAAGATAGTGAAACAAACGCAGCAGCAAGTTGACGTTGAAAAGTAAGATTTTAGAGTCCTTAAACAAAGTTAAGCTTTAAAAAAGTAATTTTTGCAGTGCTCTCCGATACATCAAGTCAACTAGCTTTTTGAGAGTCGTCGCTTTCTCCTTCTGGTTTGCATCGATTATGGTTTTTGTAATCGGTAAGTTTAGCTTTAAAGGGGGATTCTGACCCAAAAATGAATTCTTTTTAAAATGTGTTAAAAGTTGTGTAGATTACAAATATCGAAGTAAAACAGCTTGAAAAAAATCGTAGCGCTCAAAGTGATCCCAAATGGAATAAAAATTTTAAATAAACTGCGAAATTGCGAAAAGCCGTGTAATTCCTTTTCCATTTTTCAAATTTCCCTTCCGTTTTGATCACTTTGAGCACCGGCGATCGCGTTTCTTGAGCGAAACAATTTTTTTCAAGCTATTTCACTTCGATATTCGTAATCTACACAACATTTAGCACATTTTCAGAATAATTCATTTTTGGGTCAGAATCCTCCTTAAATAAAACAAAATAAATAAAAATGTTTTTCAGTACTACTCCTAACTGTCGCAATCGACCCATCACGAAGTTTGGCTTCCAAATGCGTCTCCATTACACTAGGATCGTCAGCTGTCCTTTTGGCCATTTGTTTTGCTACGAAAACGCTCTATTTTTGGGCAAAACTCTCATATGGACATGTATATCGGGACGATTGTTACAACTATCTGAGCACACTAGTCTAGAAACCAAAAAAGCTTTTTTTGTTTTATTTGTATACAGCTTGCCCGAACTCTCCGAGCTTCCCCTATCGATCTGACAACTTTTAATTTACTACTTAATAAAAATGTGTCAAAATTTGCATGCTATTCAAAATCATTCAACAAAAGAACGGGAAAAAACTTCATAAAATATCCGAATAAAACTGGATCTCAGTTCCTTTGGACGCGTCGCGGTCGCGCTGCGTGCCCTTCCAGCTTGGCATTCTCTGGAGGAGGAGACACATTTATAACTGCTTCCCAGACGTGGTCTATTCGTATTTTCCCAATTATTTTTGCATTTTCTGATAGTTTGATATACTGTGAATGAAAATTAGTCATTAATTTTCAATTAAAACCATCTTCAATATTTGAAAATGGGGTCTAAAGATTGTCAAGAGTCGAACTACAGTATCTTTTTGAATTTTTCCTTTTTTCTTGTTCTTTATTCTATGGAATTTCAGGTAACAGCTTAAAACAATGGTTGAGCTCGGCGGAAACGGACCATACTCGACGTCATTCGACAACTCTGTCTTCATTATCCCAGCCATCGTTGTGATTGCTGTTTTTAGTGAGTTTTGAGTTTTCGGAATCGATAAAAATTGGGAAAAAACTCTTTATATGGGCTTAAAGAATAGTACAACATCCAATCGCAGTTGTTCTTCTTTCCACGACAACTGGTTTATGCTCAACAATTACAATCTCTTCCTTGGTTTGAACTTCTTCTCCAACTTTTGATTTTGAGGGCTCCAAAGGTTTCTAAAGCGAATTCTTCAGTTTTAGAGCGACAGTAGAGCTTTACCACTTTCTGAGCTTCCATTTTCGGTCCCCTAAAGTTGTCGGAAAAAAACAAAATGCAAAAACTCTGGAAAACCCCAAAAGTTCCAATTCCCCAAATTTCCAGCCTTCGCTGCCCTGAAACTCCGAGATGCCACTCAAGTCAAGGAGAAGAGCGCCGCCCGTGCCCGTCGTGATGAGAAGAAGAAGGCCAAGTAGACGTCAATTCGAAAAATATTCTGATGAACCTTCACATTCCAAAGACACAACAACATTATAACAAAATGTTCCTTTTTTACTGGGTTTTTCTTTTCATATGTATTTTTTTAGTATTTATTTTTGAGAATTTGATTAATAATAAAATGTGAATATCTTTATGGATACAAAATCAATAAGGGGGTTTGCCTAGGCGTCTCGAGGTCGCTATGGAAACCAGAAGAGCGCAGGTGGCACGAGCTCTCTTCTCTTGCTCCAGAAATTTGCTCATTTTAAAAGCGAATGTCTCTTTTTCGTCTTGTTGAATGGGTTTCACACACTATTCCGAAAACATCTACTGTTATAAATGCGTCTTTCTATCAAGACCGGGGTATGTTTCAATAGAAATCGAAAATTGTAATTACAAATTTTTAAAGAGCAATTAGTCGTTGGTGGGGAAGATGGACAGATTCAGATTATGGATCCAGGGTGCAGGGAGGATAGTGTAAGTCTAAAATTTGACATTAATTGACATTAAACTAATCCTAACTAATCCTAAAACTAATTTGGACATTAAATTTAAAGTCCAAATTTAAATTAAAAGTTACTGATTAGAAAACTGCTTTAAAACTTATCCTAAAAAATCCGTGGTCCTCCGTGAAATAGGACAAAGGAAGCGCTTTTTGGCACTTTAAGGGCCTGCCACTTGATTTAGGTCAACTTTTGGATATGTGTCCAAGAGGATTTTTCTTGTCTGTAACTCTGAATCGATTAATACAAAAGTGTCACATTTTTTTTGGAACACTTTAGTACTTCTTTAAAGAAAAATGGATTTTCAGAATCACATTCTGGTGACTGCTCAAACAAAATATCCGATTCTGGAAATAGTTTGTGACAAGTTTCTACCATCGATGGGGAGGATTCTGGCAGTGTTGTCGCCGAAGAAATTGACTTATTATGCAGTCAATTTTGGTAGGTTTGAGGGGGAATCTATTTCTGGAATATTCAAAACTTTATAACAGATTAGGTAGTTGTATCGAAAAAAGAGGGATTGAGTATCGAAAAAAGATGAACTGTATTAGAAGAGTGCCTCGATGAGCTCAAAATGAGTAAATTCTGGAAATTCAAAAACCTGAAACTCAAAATCGGACTGAGAGAATCGGATTATGGCAATTGTTTTACAAGGGGCTTCCTCGAACTCTTGAGTTGAACTTTTTCTGAAACTTCGGTCCTAGACTAAGTTGACCCTGAAAAGCCCAAATCTGCAATAAAAAGTGGCCAAATGTTCACGTAACTCAAGCTATGAGCCCTCAAAGTTGCAGCCAACAGTGCTTTTGGGGTACTTTGAGGACCCATAACTTTGCTCAAACTCACTTTCAGAAGGTCTAGTTTTTTGTTTTGTACTCAGAATTTTATAATAAACAATGTCCTATACTTTTTTGTAGAAAAAAAATTTGAGCCAGAACAACGAAAATTTCCGACCAAATGGGTGCTGATTGCTAGTTTTGCCATTTCTTTTCGTACAATTTGCTGATTGAAACTTGGAATCAACAGATAAATGTTTGCAAAAAAGTGTTCATAAATTTCATGTATTTTTCTGTCGGTTACGGACCTTTTTATAGGTCAAATGATGGCTGAAAACCCTAGAAGGTTTTTGGCCCTAAACAGGTCAGCCAAGTAAAAAAAAGTTCGGAAAATGTCATGAAACTTTTAAACCCTTTGTTACAAATATATACAGTTTGTTTTATTCCATCATTTAGGGAATTGGAAAAATAAAGTTGGTAACTCCAGATTGATCGAAAAATTTCCCACCCAAATGGTGGCAAAATTTCAAAGTTTTGGCTCAAAAATTTTTTTGTCCAAAAAGTATTGGGAATTGTTAAACATCAAATTCCAAGTTTAAAACAAGAAATTAGACACTCTGAGAGTGATTTTGAGCTGAGATATGGGTCCTCAAAGTACCCCAATTTTAGTGTTGGCTGCAACTTTGAGGGCTCATATCTTGAGTTGCGTGAACATTTGGCCACTTTTTATTGCAGATTTGGGCTTTTCAGGGTCAACTTAGTCTAGGACCGAAGTTTCAGAAAAAGTTCAACTCAAGAGTTCGAGGAAGCCCCTTGTTAGTAAGGGATGAAACAGAAAAAAATTATTGGAAATTTTGAGAAAAAAGCAGCTGTGTACAGTAAAACCTGTGTTATAAAGGTCCTTAACTTTTCCAACCCCTAAAAAGATATTTCTGAATTCACAAAATGGATCATAACATCTAATTTCAAACATATTTTGTGAGTCAACTTTTGACGAGGATTCTAATAAGACTAGTTTCAATCCGTTTGAATTTCAAGAATGTTCACATTTTGAGCTCATTGGGGTGTCCTAATAATACAGATTTCACAGTAAACCATATCTTTGTTCGGCTTTTCAACCACTAAAGCAAGGACACATATTCATAACGAGTATCCTCAACTTTCGAGAATTTTGAAATTCCAATGAAACAGGCATTTATTGTAATCAGACTTTGAATTATGAAAAAAAATGATAATAAAGGAATCATCCATGTAACGCTTCATTATTAACATTCCTAGTTCGAAACGTTCCTTTGAAACAGAAAAGTTTATGGATTCCTATTTTTTTTTGTTATTTTTTAAAAAGATAAGAGCTAAATACAAACAAAGCATACTTATGTGTTCTAACAATAAAAACCAAAACATATTCCCGGGTTCTGAATATTTCAAAGTCTTAGAAACAACTTATCTCGGAATGAATACAAATCCATATTTCTAGAAACTCTGAAACATTATAAATTTTCTTTTAGCAACCCCCGACGACAAACACGCCTCTCTTGATGAAATCTTCTCCCACTCCTTCTCAGTTTCCGCCTGGAACATGTGCATCATTCCAATCGAAGATTCTCCATCTCAAATTCTCGTTCAATCCATTGATTGCAAACTTTCTCTCTTCCAAGGAGATCAATGTGTATTCTCAATGGTCCCATTGAGAGCACTTCTACCAGGACCAATCGGATATTGTCAGAGTACTCAGACTCTATTTGTGGCCAATAATGGATTCTTGGCAGCTATCAAGTTCAGTTTGATGTCGAGTGGATCTCAGAAGAAGATTAATGTGAGTTTGAGTATTCAAATGTGAATAACTTTTTGTCAGGGGGATTGGGTAAAAATACTGTTACGCCTCGCCTTGCCGAAAAGTTGCAGATTTTGGCAACACGAAGCGTAACTCTGTTAATTTTTTATGAAATTTGTCGATTTGTTAACCAATCGATAGCTCTTTTAATAAGAAACATTGTTTCTGTTGACTGTATTTTTACCTAAAACCCCTGAAGAAAGTTATTCACACTTGAATGAACTGCAGAAAATTCCTTCCGTCTCTGGTATCAGCTGTTAATGAAAAGAATAGTTCTAAAAAAACTTTCCTAGCTTCTTGAAACAGTATTTTTTAAATGTTCAATAACTTGAAAATATTGCATCTTCCAGTACGACTGGTCATTCAATCTTGGTGACACAGCCATCAAAATGGAAGTTACCGAGGGATCGAAACCAACGACAATAATTCTTTGTCGTCGTCATGTTTCTGCATTCAATGCAACTGGAGCAGTTGTTTGGCAGATTCGATTGGAAGCTGTGGGAATGGCAATGTGTCTTTATAAGTCACTTCAGATTAGTAAGTTGTCTTCAAACGATACTGAAAATCCACAACTGAAAGTGTTGAAGAACTTGTGAAAACAGAAATACCGTAAAATCTGTATTAGAAGGGCACCTCTAACAGATGGGCACCCAAATGAGCTGAAAATAAGCACATTGTTGATATTCAAACAAATTGTCTTATTAGAATCCTCGTCAAAAGTTGACTCACAAAATACGTTTCAAATCGGATTTTATGATCCATTTTGAGAATTCAGAATTTTTCTGTTTCAAAGCAACATTAAGATCTGGAAATTTTAACAGTGAATCGTTATACTTTCATCATTATCTTTCATCATTATCTTTTTCACTTGATTCATTTTCTAATTTCAATAAATTTATGTTTCATTCGAATTTCAAAATCTTGGAAATTCGAAAAAAATGTGTTTGACACCATTACGAGCAAACATTTTTGTTCTTCCTTGGAAAATCAAGCAACATTTTGGTTTATCGTAAATTCGGAATTAGAAGAGATATGAGTTCAAAATGAGCAAATTGTTGAAATTCAAACGGATGAAATTGGTATTATTAAAATTCTCGTCAAAAGTTGACTCACAATATGTTTCGAATCAGAAAATATGATCAATTTTGAGAATTCAGAAATATTTTTTAGGTGCTGGAAAAATAGAGGGGCATGCCTTTCTAATACAGATTTAACAGTATTTTTCGATTACTCTTTCCTATTTGAAACAAAAACAAATTACAGACAACACTCAATTCAATCGTCTCATTATTGCAACTTCTGACGAAACCTTGCTCATTTTCAAAGACAATCAACTCATCTGGAATTGCAATGCTCAACTATCCCCAGTCAGCTTGCTCGTCTGCTCTTACAAGTTTGTTTTCCAATTCTTCAACTTCAAATCCAATTTTCCAGTAAATCCTACGAGAACGTCATTACAATGATGGCTGCAAACGGAAAAATAGTTGTTGGATATCTTGGAACAGAGCCAAGTCTTTACAAGGTTCCAGACGACAAGGCTATTATAAACTATGTGGAACGGGCGGAACAATTCAAGGCTCTCGAGCAGAAGATTCGAGAATCAGATGGTGCTGGAGGGGCGGTGAAGAGAAAAGAGGGAATTCAGATGCAATTGAGTATTGGGGAGACTGGAAAGAGGACGGTGAGGAGATTAGGAATACCTTATTATTTTGGCTTGAAACAGTATTCTAGTGAGGGGAGTTCAATTTAATGTTGGTTGATTCTCGATTAATTTTTCTCAAATTTTCAAATACCAAAAGTTTTTTTGAAACAGAAATTTTTGTGTGTCACCAAAAGGTGGCTTCGCGACATTTTGAAAGTGTGAAATTTCCCAAAAGCGATATTTCGACAGTAAGACGTTTCGAAAGTGTGACGTTTTGCAAGTGTGACATTTCGCAGGAGTGACTTTTCGCAAGTGCGACGTTTCACAAGTGTGACGTTTCGCAAGTGAGACGTTTCGAAAGTGCGACGTTTCGAAAGTGTGACGTTTCGCAAGTGAGACGTTTCGAAAGTGTGACGTTTCGCAACTGAGACGTTTCGCAAGTGTGACATTTCGCAAGTGTGACATTTCGAAAATGTGACGTTTCGAAAGTGCGACGTTTCGAAAGAAAACGTTTCGAAAGTGCGACGTATTGTTTTGTGATTTTTTTCGATTTTTCTTGGTTTTTGTACAAAATCGAAGCCACTCCGAAACGAGGGTTACCTCTTCACTCAACTTTCAAAAAATTTTGAAACTGTAAAAGTAAACAACTGATTTTTGCAAAATTCAAGATTTTCGGAAGGCATTTTTCGGCTCCGCGACATTTCGAAAGTGTGACGTTTCAAAAGCGAAATGTTGTACTTGTGAAATATCGCACTATCGAAACGTCACACTTACGAGACGTCACACCTTCAAAATGTCGCAGAGCCAACTTTAGATGGCTCAAAAAAAAATCTGTCTCGAAAAAAGTTTTTGGAATTTGAAATTTCTAAAAATTTATTACGAATCTGCCGCAATAAGATGTAATTTCTCTCAGTATGTAGAATAATGTTTCTACCATAAGCAAAACATTTTTATTTTTGAAAATACTGGAATCAGGACGATATTTGAGTACAAATAAAAAATGACTGATCCTTTTCTCACGATCACTGAGAATTTTCCAGATCGAGTCAAACGCTGCTAGCAATGCACCATACTGTAACGTCGTCGTTGATTTCTCCGAACTCCACAATGTCACAAAACTACAAATTAATATCCAATCTGAATGTGCAACTCCGTCTCAACAAATACTTCTGAATCTTGGAAGTTCTCGTATGATATTCACAAAAAAAGTCACAGAATTTCCTTGATTTCAGAATCCACAGCCTCGATCCAGATTCCATTCTACGTTGGATCCAAAAAGTCTCCAACCACCAACAAGGTCAAAATCAATGCAATTTGTGTGTTCTCTCAAAGTAAGATTCTACAGTAATCCTTTTTATTAATTTTTGGATTACAGTGTGCATCACGAAAACGATTTGTTTGCCATTCAAAACACTTTTCGAAGAGTCTCAAGTTGACAGAAATGCAAAGTATAAGGTCACCATTGACACGGCGGGAGCTGTTATTCCGTTGAATAAAATGTTTTCGGGTGGGTTCTTTGAAAATTTAGAAGCCGAATTTCTGATTACCGTAATCAGTATCAGAAGGGCATACCTCTCTATTTTTCCAGCATCTAAAAAACTCTTTCTGAATTCTCAAAATGGATCATAATAACTGAATTGAAACATATTTCGTGAGTATCCTTATAACGGATCACTTTTAAAATTTCCAGTTCTAACGTTCTTTTGAAACAGAAAAGTTTATGGATTCTGAATTCTCAAAATGGATCGTAACATCTGTTGGAGAAGAGATTTGAAACATATTTCGTGCCGTATCTAGTCAACTTATCACGAGGATTCTAATAATACTAATTTCAATCCGTTTGAATTTCAAGAATGTGTTCTTTTTGAGCTCATTGAGGTGCCCTTCTAATACAGATTTTACGGTAAACCAAAAGTTTGCTTGGTTTTCCAAGGAAGAATAAACATGTTTTCGGGGCACAGATTGAACGAGAATATCGTCCAATTTCCAGAATTTTGAAATTCCAATAAAACATAAATTTTTGTAATCAGAAAATGAGTCATGGCAATTTATGTAATTTCCAGAACGATTCATTTTTTTTTAATTTCCAGTTTTAAACGTCGCTTTGAGAAAAAAACAGAAAAATTCGATTCCGAATTTTCAAAAGGGATAATAACATCTGATTCGAAACATATTTTGTGAGTCAACTTTTGATAAGGATTCTAAAAAGTCTAATTTCAATTTATTTAAATTTCAAGAAAGTGCTCATTTTGATCTCATCTGGGTGCTCTACCAATACAGATTTTAAGGTAAACTAAAATTTGCTTGTTTTTTTCAATCACTGAAGCAAGGATAAACATGTTTTTGGGACACCGTTTTAAAACGCTTTTTCTCGAATTTCCAGAATTTTGAAACCCCAATGAAACAGAAATTTATTGTAATAAGAACTTGAGTTATTCAAAGAAGACAGTGAAACGCATTCAACGATTAATATTTAAGACACACTCTCTGACAAAGTCGATCTCAGTGATGTACAAAAAAAATCAAACATGGTTTTTCGGATTGGTATTTTGCATAGTAGGTGTGAGGACTGTTATAAAACATTTGAGGCAGATTTTGTGGGGACCCCCCTCGAACCGGCTAAAATAGGACCCCCTAGTGGTAAAAAAATTAAATTTTTTTCTGAAAATTAAATTTTTTTCTTTTTTTCTCTCTTCTCGTTCGGATACAATAATCCATATTCGGGGAAAAAAATTTCAATTTTGTAGAAAAATCAGTTTCCTGGAAAATTTTTCAATTACTTCCAAAAAGTTAAATACATAATCGGAATCTACGCAAAAAATTACATTAGAAACATTGCTTGACCCAAAAAAAAGTTGTGACCTTAAAGGGGTTTTGAGCCCAAATGTCGAATTTCACCACGTATAGGGGTACGTGCGACCTAAAAATCATCCAAAAATGACCATCTCAGATTTTGTCCAAATTTTGTCTGGAAACAGCACAAGTCTTCGTTATTGTTCCTGCAAAATATCGGAATCCGATCTCAACGTCTTCATCATTATTCGAACCTCAATTTCGGAAGTGACAACAGCTCAAGATGTGCCCTGAGAACAGTTATGTTCACGATCCAAAACTAATGAAGACGTTGAGATCGGATTCCGATATTTTGCAGGAACAATAGAGAAGACTTATGCTGTTTCCAGACAAAATTTGGACAAAATCTGAGATGGTCATTTTTGGATGATTTTTAGGTCGCACGTATCCCTATACGTGGTGAAATTCGACATTTGGGCTCAAAACCCCTTTAAGGTCACAACTTTTTTTTGGGTCAAGCAATGTTTCTAATGTAATTTTTTGCGTAGATTCCGATTATGTATTTAACTTTTTGGAAGTAATTAAAAAATTTTCCAGGAAACTGATTTTTCTACGAAATTGAAAATTTTTTCCCCGAATATGGATTATTGTATCCGAACGAGAAGAGTTAGAACAAAAGTTTGAACACATAAAATGCTTGAAAAAGTGCATAGGAATAATTACCGTTGAGAATGAGTCATTACCTCTTTCAGAAAAAAATTTAATTTTTTACCACTAGGGGGTCCTATTTTAGCCGGTTCGAGGGGGGTCCCCACAAAATCTGCCTCAAATGTTTTATAACAGTCCTCACACCTACTATGCAAAATACCAATCCGAAAAACCATGTTTGATTTTTTTTGTACAACAGCGAAGATACCAAAACTCGAAAACCTCAGAGAGCGTGTCTTAAAATTCCTAGTTCTAAACGATAGTTTGGAACAGAAAAATTATATTCTGAATTCTCAAAATAGATCATAACATCTGTTGGAGAACAGATTTGAAACATATTTCGTGCCGTATCTAGTCAATTTTTAACCAGGATTCTAGCAAGACTAATTTCAATCCGTTCGAATTTCAAGAATGCGCTTTTTTGAGAAAACAGAAATTTATTGAAACCAGAAATAATGAATAATGTAAAGAAAACAAATCTATGTAGCATTCAGAACGATTCATTTTTGAAAATTCAAGTTTCAAATGTTCCTTTGAAACAGAAAAATTCGATTCCGAATTTTCAAAATGGATCATAACATCTGATTTGAAACATACTTTGTGAGACAAATTTTGACGAGGATTCTAATATGACTAATTTCAATCCGCTTGAATTTCAAGAATGTGCTCATTTTGAGCTCATCGAGGTGTTTCTAATACAGATTTTACGGTAAAACTCTGCAAAATGTTACTTGATTTTTCAACCACTAAAGCAAAAACAAACATGTTTCTGGCAGGGTTGCGGATTGACGGGCCGGCCCGTCGGCCCGTCAACAGTTCTTTTCAGAGAAAAAAATTTTCGAAAAAAAATTTTTTGAATGAAGACATTAAAATTTTGCCACCGTCTAGGTGGGAAATTCTTTGATCGACCTGATTTCGACAGTTTTTCTATTCAATTTGCAAAATATAGGTTGGAAGAGCATAAAAAAGCCGAAAAAGATTTCGATTTCACTTTGAAATACTTTTTAAACACCTATTGATAACAAATATAGAACAAAAAATCTTCAAACTAGAAAAATTCAAACTGAAAATTTTTTTTAGTATGCAGACGGGCCGGACGGGCCGGGCCAGGGCCGGGCCGGGCCGGGCCGAAGTTTTCAGAAAATCGGCCCGGCCCGGCCCGGCCCGGCCCGTCGCAACCCTGGTTTCTGGGACACCGTTTTAAAACGATTATCCTCGAATTTCCAAAATTTTGGAATCTCAATGAAACAGACATTTATTGAAACCAGAAATGATGAATAATGTAAAAAAGGCAAATTTATGTAGCATTCAGAACGATTCATTTTTAAAAATTCAAGTTTTCAATGTTCCTTTAAAACAGCACAATTCGATTCTGAAAAAAAATAAAGATAGGTGGTTCCAATCTAAGTCTCCATTCTCCATAAAACAAGATGTACCGTAAAAATCGGTATTAGAATGTGTTCAATTTTCAGCACCTAAATAATATTATTGAATTCTCAAAATGGATCATAACATCTGTTGGACAAGAGATTTGAAACATTTTTCGTGACTTGTCCAGTCAACTTTTGACGAGAATTCTCATAAGACTAATTTCAATCCGTTTGAATTACAAGAATGGGCTCTTTTTGTGCTCATTGGGGTGCCCTTCTAATACTGATTTCATGGTAAACCAAAACTTTGTTTGATTTTCCAAGGAAGGATAAAAGTGTTCGTAAATAGGAAAACGATTCAAAACGATTATCCTCGAATTTCAAGAATTTTTAGATTCTAATGAAACAGGAATTTTTGTAGTCAGAAAATGAAACAAGTTATAAAGATGGCGCGTGTAGTATCCTTGCAACAATTCAGTTTTCTAAACAGTACCTTGAAACAGAAAAATTCGATTCTGAATATTTAAATATTCAATGTTTCAATCGAAGTATACATTCTCCATTCAGAACGATTCATTTTTGAAAATTCAAGTTTCAAATGTTCCTTTGAAACAGAAAAATTCGATTCTGAATTCCCAAAATGGATCATAACATCTGATTTGAAACATATTTTGTGAGTCAACTTTTGACGAGGATTCTAATAATACTAATTTCAATCCGTTTGAATTTCAAGAATGTGCTCATTTCAAGCTCATTGGGGTGCCCTTCTAATGCAGATTTTACAGTAAACCAAAATTTTGAAACAGGGCATTTCAAAATCAGAATATGAATCATGATGCAGATCAATGGAGTAGCCTTGTAACGATTCACTAATTTAAACGTTCCTTTGAAACAGAAATGTTCGATTTTGAAAATACAAATGTATTAAAACTTCCGTTTACGTTTACATTCCCCCCTTTAAAAACTGATTTTCAGAATTCGAATCCGAAAACCCACAAGCCATCGGATTCACTCTACATGGCTCCGAGAAGACTGTTTCCCTTTTTGCTGCCAACAAATCGAGTAAGATCCCTTTATATCCTTTATTTTACATTCAAAACTTCCAATTTTCAGATCGCTACCGTATCCAATCGGAGCACATTTCCCTGCTCCATATCGCTTCGAGAGAGTTAATTTCTCGAATCGCCGGTGTTGTTCAGGGAATGCAGATTGGTGGAGTGATTCCATTCGAATATATGAGAGAGACGCTGGATGAGATTCAGGAGGTAATATGGATTTTTTGATTATGGGAACATTATTGAAACTAGAAGGGCAATGAGAGTGATTCAACCATAAAATCTTTGAAACAGTAAACTTATTTTTCAGCTCGAATCGAAACGAAAAGAAGAATCAAAGATAATCGATTGTCGTGTCAAAGAAGTTCGTGCCATTGAAGCATTGTCTCTGAATTCGTGTAAAACTGGAAATATGGGAAATCTGCCAGCAATGGATGCACTTTTTGATAAATCTTATAGAGAGGTATAATAGAAAGGGGAACAAGGAAAAAAGTAGAAATTTTCTTCAGCTCATGGATGCTATGGATAATTTCAAAAACTTGTCAACAAAGATTGAGGAGCAGCAGTCTTCATTGAGTGAGTTTCTGTTTCAGTGGGATATGGAATTGGGATGGATTTTGATTCATCGGAATTGGGAACTTTAAGGGAAAAATAGATAATTATCTTTGAAAACGGCTCTGTGACATATCGAAAGTGCGATGTTCCGCAAGTGCGACGTTTCGCAAGCGAAAATTTCCAACCATTCCGGGGAAAAATACCTCGTGCTGTACTGTACATTTCCCTTGAATGGTTTGAATTTTTTGCTTTCTGCACATGATAAATTTATTATTTGAAAATGTTGAGGACTTGAACTTGGAGAATTCAGACGTCTTCAGAATTGATCAGAACCCTAAAAATCAGAAATTTTTGTGTTTCGAGTATTTTTCGAGTCTAACAAGAGCTCTTTTTAAATGCTCCGAGACTTTTCAAAAGTGAGACATCTGGAAAGCGGACATTTCGAAAGTATGAATTCCCGTTTTCGCCTAATTCTTAGAATTTTTCATACATATTTTTGAAAGTAAAAGATCATAAATGCTGAATATCGGAACATTTTTTTTCGGTTTCAGGAATATTTTGAATGAAACGAAGGAAGATGTTTTACTGCTCTACCATTTACTGCTCTACCAGCGTTGATGATCTTTTACTTTCAAAAAAAAAAAGGCTCTAAATATTACCTAGAAAAACGCATATGAGAAAATGAGAAAACGAAAACACCATTTTACACTTTCGAAACGTCGCTTTCGAGATGTCTCACTTTCGAAATGTCCCAAAGCATTTTACTTTTTAAATAATTATTTTTCAGATTCTCTATTCCGATTGGCTCACGATTTGTCTCAGTTATCGAAAGTGGAAACAACACTTCGTGAAGATTTCTGGACGAATACTCAACAGGTGAACAATTTCTTCAGTTTTGGAATTTTTTGAAACCGTAAAATTCTAGGGTACGATTCTTAAAAATATTTCTCAAAGTATCATTAGAGAACAGTTTTGGGATATGGAAACATTTGTAGAGCATGCTCGAGCAGTGAAAATTATTCTTTCCTTTTATTCGAAATATTTCTGAAACCGAAATATTTTTTTCAAATTCCAGTCTCTCCGAGAACGTCTTCAATTCGCGGTTCGCTCCGAGCGTGGAAACGAGATGTCTATGATTGAGAAGTTGTGTGAGCACTCTCCAAAAGAATTGTCTAAAATCAGAGAGGAAGAGGAGGAGGAGCCAAATGTTGCTGAGTAATTTTAATTGTATATTTCTTAATAAAAGCTTCTCTATAAGCTTTCCCTGTAAATTCGATGTCCTGAACACAATCTAATTTATATTAATTTATTGAATCAGTTATTCGAAACAAAATCAGGTATTAAAAAACACGTACACGCAAAGCAAAAAAAAATCACGATTCTTCTGACGTCTTCTTGGTTGTTGGCTCGGATTCATCGGAAGACGACGCTGGACGCTTTCGGCCGTCTTCTTTCTTCTTGCTCACTGACGATCTTCCAGCACTCAAATCGGCAGCCGATATGTAATTGATAAGCCTTCCTCTTCTGACATACGTGGCATCGACAATTCCAGTTCCGATATTCTTGACATTAAACGCCTGCTGATAGATACTTTGCTGGAATCGCTGACAATCCGCTGACAAATCGACACTCTTCGCATCCTGGGCCAATTTGAATCCGACAATCCACACCGACGTCTTCGATCCAGCCTTCTTGAATTTCTTCGGATTGATTTGAACCATATCCACCTGCGGATTTCTCTCCAGAATTTGCACCAATTGACGGATCTTCGATTCGAAGAATCCTCCATAACTAGCCTCATCCTTCTCGGTTGGAGTTTCCAGTGTCAGTACCACGTAGTGAACATAGGATTCGAAGAAACACACTTCCTTCAGCAAATCGTTCCATGTCGCTTTTCCGGCGAGAATCTGTTGGGTAACCTCCAATCCCTTCTTCAATTCGTTTTGAATAACCGTCAGCGAAGATCTGGAGACGTTGTGAGTTGAATTCTGCTCTGGATACGCCGGCGTGAGAATCGGCATCAGATGAAAACGATCTCCATGATTGCATCTTGGATCCCATACCAAATTATCCAAAGCAGTTCCAGTCAGAGGGCTCGGATGGTTCAGCAGAACTGGTTGAGGCCATTGCCATGTGGAGAACACGAAGAAAACCTTCTGGATTAGTCTAGATGCAGTTGCATTTGGATAGAGTTGACAGGTGCGTGCCACGAGAATCGCCCATGTGATTCCTCCGAAGAATCCCATCGAATTACTGTAGACGCCATGATTTTGAGCCCAGATTTTGATGGCGCGGAGTACGGTACAGAAGGATTCTTGATTTGGGACGAGTTTGAGTAGTTGTCCAGCCACACGACATCCATTCAGACTTCTGACACTTTCGGGTTCCAAATTTTTGAGAAGATTATCGTTGGAAAGATCCATATCATCGGGAACCGTAGTTACATCCATTCTAGCGAACAATAAATCAATATCGACACCATCATAAGTCATCGTCATAATCGGAACAAACGCCTGCTCAACTGCATTCAAATCTTTACATTTCGGATCTTTGAGAAGAAGATCTTTAAACGAATCGAAGAAATCCATTCTAGTGATGTGGCGTGGCGCGACGACGAGTGTATCAATATCCGAACCAGAACTGTGAACTCCCAATCGATACGAACCGAATGCCATTAGTTTTCCTCCTCCATTAAATTCCTTATCCGGGATTCTCATCTTCGTAACACTGGAGATCCACTGCTTGACCAACTGATTAATTTGACACAAAACCTTGATTCTATGCTTTGATTCTTCCATAGATTCAAATGATTTCGCTTCGTGAAGAGTGTTGAGAAGATTCTGAGTATGAGCCAGATCCTCTTTCGTTGGATGTTCCATGGAAATTGGTTGAGATACTCCGAGCATTTTGGTAGGTGCAGTTGTGGTAGTAACGGGAAGAGCATATGATGTTGAGGGAATCGTCGACATCATTATTGGGTAAAATGAAAATGGGAATGAGAGAATGAGACTCGTATTGGTAGTGGAGGGTGTTCCGTATATAGAGGGGGCGGAGTCCAGGTGGGTTGTAAATGAATTGCTCCGGGGGAAACCTGTAATAAATATACACCCGCTATTGTTGAACAAAGGTTATCGATGATTTTTCTCTTCACATGGGGGGAAAATCGATACAATTTTTGCTTCCGGGACATTTCGCAGATGGACATTTCGAAAGTTTGAGATCGCAGTTTTGTCTAGTTTTTTGAACTTTTTAAAATATAATTTTGCGTTTTTCTATGTACTAGAGTCTTACTATTTCTGTAATTAACATATCGTATTACGTCAGTCTCAGTCAATGTCAGTTCTAGCTGAATTTTCCTGATTTCTCGGCTGCGATATCTTGCCACGAAAATTCTACCGTAACATATTAAAATTTAAAGGAACATACTGTAATTTTCAGGTAAATTTTTTAATTTTTCATGTTTTTCGAACGATTTTCAACGAACTTCAGAGAAAATTAAAAACATTTCGCTTGGAAATTTGTTGAAAATCGTTGGAAAAACATGAAAAATTAAAAAATGACCGGAAAATCAGGGTATGTTCCTTTAAATTTTTATATATTACGGTAGAATTTCCGTGGCAAGATATCGCAGCCGAGAAATCAGGAAAATTCAGCTAGGACTGTCATTGCCATAATAGAAAGTGAAATCGCATTTTTGTCAAGTTTTTTGAATGTTTTATATACAATTTTGCGTTTTTCCATGTAATAAAGCATTTATTTTTGAGTAAAAGGTCATAAACACAAAATTATACACTAAAACTCGAAAAAATTAGATGAAAATACGTTTTACACTTTCGAAATGTCTTACTTTCGAAATGTCTCACTTTCGAGATGTTTCACTTTCGAAATGTCTCGAGGCCGTTTTTGCTGCCGTCGTTTTTTTCGTTAGAACATCAAAAAAAAAATCTCAATAGTTGAATTTCCGTATATTTTTTTGGCTCCGGGACAATACTTTTATTATGGATCTTTTTTAAAAATCTTTTGTTTTGGATCTTTTTTTGGAAAATTTTTTATTTTGCACCTATTTTTTGGATCTTTTTTTAGACGAAAACGCGATATCACACTTTCGAATTGTCCCGAAGCCGTTTTTGCTGCTTTGTAAATAGTAGTTTTTAGAAATTCACAAAAAAAAACAAGTTGAATTTTCGTAAATATATTTTTATGTCATTTCGATTTCCGATCTCATTTTTATTGTAAAAACTCACTTTATGATAAAAAAATAACTGCTTCTAATTTCTACTGATCCAATCTCCTTGATCTGCTTCTCTCTCCAACCTCCCCGTCGTCCTGAAGCATCCACACACACAGTCGCCTTTCCTTTCTGAAATTTTGAATTTCTTGCCCTTCGAAATGGTCTCGAATGGGGTTATTCAGTGATAGGCAAAAATCTTTTTTCAATTTTTCTAATTCCCCAATCGGTAAAAAAAAGGTAAATTGCCAGGTCACTAAATAACCCCATAAAGTTGCAGAGAATCATTTCGAAGAGCAAGAAAGAGTGAGATTTCATTTTGAGTTTCAACGAAGAGAAATAACAACAAAAAATCAACAAAAAGAGAAAATGAAAAAAAAGAAGTTAATCCATAAGATCGAAATCGTCTCTGGTATTGTTGTAATCCATAACATGTCGTTTGATTTTCGAAGCGTTCGTCCACGTAATCATGTCTTCAGAAGCCCGTGTAACCATATAAGCCGGATCAGTGACAAGTTTCGTTCCGATTCGAACATGTCCGTGCTCCACAAGATCCGACGCAGTCTTCACCGATTCAACCATTCCAATATTACGCATTACGACGGGGAGACGACGACGAGCAAACGATGCTCCGGTCACTTTTCCAACTCTTTCGAGTGTATCTCCAGTGGGAACGAGACCAGCGGCGTAGAACTTTGTGAGAACGTCATCCGTACATTTGGCTCTGAATGGATCCGATTCGGGAAGATTTTTGATGAGATCAGCCAATTCGCGACTCTTGGCAGCCAACGTGTTGTAGAGGGCGTAATGCTCGCGTTTTGTGACGTGGAATCTGAAATAATGGAGAATCGAGGTTATTTCTAATCAGGTTTTGGTCGGAAAAATTCTCGTTTTGTCGAAAATTTGGAGATTTTGACGAAAAATCATAATTTTTGACCAAAAAAAAATTTTTTCCCCGATTTTCCGAATTTTTTTTCGGAAAAAAAAAATCGAGAACTCGTTTTTTTCGGCTCCGTGACGTTTCGAAAGTGTGACGTTTCGTAAGTGTGACATTTCCAAAGTGCGCTATTTCAGGAGTGCAACGTTTTTCTTTCGAAACGTCGCGGAGCCGAAAAAACGAGTTCTCGTTTTTTCCGGAAAATTTCTCGATGGATAATTTTCCGTCTTTTTTTTTGTTGGAAAATCTGAAAAAATAGATGACAATTGTCGATAAATTGGAGATTTTGACGAATTGACGAAATTGTGGGAAAATTCTCGACTTTTTTTTTCGAAAAATCGGAGAAAATTTTTTTGGAAAATCGGAAAAAATTTATGGAAAATCTGAAAAAAGAAAGATGAAAACTGTCGAAAAGTTAGAGATTTTGACGAAAAATCATCGTTTTCAGCAATTTTTTCCCGATTTTCCGAAAAAAAATTACGGAAAAATTTTCGTAAATTAAAAAAAAAATTTTTTCGCAATTGAATCTAAGCTTACTTTTTGAGCATATCTCCCTGTCTTCCCTGCTGATCCACTTGCCACGACATAAAGTCGGTCTTCTTGAGCAGCTTCTGCTCATGGGTTTTCAGTTTTCGAACCATCTAAAAATCCGTCTTATTTTTCAGAAAATTACCTTAAAACCAGATAGAAAAACAGGTTAAAAACCTGGAGGCAACTGAAATAATTTTAAAATTTAATAAAGAAACTCTTCATTGAATAGGGGCTCTAGTGTTGAAATAATTGACATAATAATATAGAGACGCTTATAAAAAAGATCCGAGGAATGGCGTTTTATGTACAAAAACGATTATAGAACTACGAGGAGGATGATAAAAAGAACAGTGAAAAGAGAGAGAGATGAACCCTGACTTGCTACAAATTTTCTATATTACGTATTGGGAACTCCGAGTAGAGATGAAAAAGCGCTGAAAGTCATGAAAAGCGAAACAACCGGTAGTACCATAAATTTGAGTAAATAGAGGTTGTTTCGTATCGAAATTCCAAGAGTTTTCAGTCTTTTTCAATGGGAGGGCATGACCGGTGGTTTAGGGCAAAGTTTACAGTTTTTCGCTAGAGAGAAGGAAGGAGGTATGATGAACTAGAAAATAGAGTAAATGAGAAAAAAAAGAGATTAGGGACCAACAAAATGTGATTCTGATTCAGGTGAGAATTACAAAAATGAAATATTTGTGTGTGAAATTTCGTTTTCCCGTCTCATAGTCGTCGTTGACGCTTCAATTGGGAAGTTGGTGACATGTTGCGCGCCGGAGATCGCGGGCGTTTTCGGTGACGTTGAACCTAAGAGAGAACTTTGATTTTTTTTTTGGATATCAAATAGGAATAGTACCTGATTCGCCAAAAACTTATCCAATTCGTCCGGTCGAGGCAGTGGAGGCGGCGGCGGAGGAAGGGCTGCAGGCGGAGCACCGAGTGTCGTCACAGGCTTCGTGTTGTGATTCAGAGCCTGGAAAAACTTTGTCGATGAAAAAAAAATTTTTTAAGGAGGATTCCTACCAAGAATGAATTATCTTTAAAATGTGCTAAAAGTTGTGTAGATTACGATTATCGAAGTGAAACAGCTTGAAAAAAATCGTAATTTCTCTTCCATTTTGGATCACTTTGAGCACCGGCGATCGCGTTTTTTGAGCGCTGCGATTTTTTTCAAGCTGTTCCGCTTTGATATTCGTAATCTCCACAACTTTAAGCAAATTTTAAAGATAATTCATTCTTGGTAGGAATACTCCTTAAAAACTTTTTTTAACCGTGCTTTTTTTCAACTTTCAGCCATCCCATCTCTTCGAGTTAAGATAGGTGCAATAGAGCGTACTACGGTTTTATTTTACAAGCCTAATAAATGCAGCGATTTCTATTTCCCTACCTTCTGAAATAACTCGACAGCCGCCATCGTCTCAGCTGACAGCCTATTCTGATTGTCAACTCTTATCATTTCCTCTCTCGGAATTGCCATATTTCTATAGAGAACTTCTAGAACTATGTTCATATCAACTTTTGCCGGATCTCGGAATGCTTGAAATATCTCTTTTGCAACACTAGTACATCCTGATGAGTAGCCTTTCTCGAAACCTCGACGGTAGATGTCGGTGGAGGTCTGAAATATGTCGAGAATTAATTTTTGAGTACTTCATGTATGGGTATTCCGAGAAAAATGAGTTTTTGGTTCAATCGATGTAAAAATTCACGCTGATTCCAAATAACACAAAAACGCTCACAGAATAACACAAAAAACGAGAAAAAAATGCTTCTCCGACCCAAAAAACGCCGTCGAAGTTGCAGAAAAGTTATCCCTGCTGGCCTAACAAAATTTCGGTCACGAGGGATAACTTTTTTGAAACTTTGACGACGGTTTTTGATCTGAGAAGCTTTTTTGAGCGTTTTTATTATGATATTCGGAATCAGCATGATTTTTTGCATTGATTGAACCATAAACTCATTTTACCCGGAAGCATCCTTTACAATGAACTATTTCTGCTCACAAAACGAAAATTAAAAGCGTATTTCTTTTTTTGAGAGCAAACACTAACCTTATATAACTGCGTGGTGCCTTCCGCAGCTCCTCGAAAGTTCTTCCACGATGAATCGGCATAAAGACGAGCGACAGCCTGAGCGACGCCTTCAAAATCGCTCCATAATTTTTCCGTCTCCGATAAGTCCTCCGTGCAATCACATTCTCGATTCGCACCACTCATTCGGGATGAACATCCATCTTGGTGATTCGACATTGCGTGAGCTAAAAAAGAAATAATTTGGGGGAAAAAAGGGAATTTGTCGTCGTCAGAGAAATAATAAAGAAAGAAAAACGGAGAAACACAGCGCTATCTAAGGAAATGTGGCCAATAAAAATGACCCATTATCGCCATAAAAATGATGGATTTTCTTGAGAGGATTCGTATGTGGGAAATAAGAGCTGATTTTTTTGGCATCGATTTTTCGTTGTGTCGAACACATTACTGCTAAGACGCATCAGATGACGAAACAATTATAGAGAGAAAAGATTGGGAAAAGATTGAGTGGGAGAAGAGAAGAGAACTAATCTTCCAAGAGAGATGAAAACGAGAGATAAAGGTCATGAGTTTCGATTTATTATACTTTGAAAGGAGGATTCCGGGCAAAAAATAATAATTTTGCTTTGGAAGATGCAGAATTTTGCGCTGATTCCGAATATCCAAACGAAAATGCTGAAAAACATTCCGGGGCTAGAAAACACAGTCAAAGGGGTCAAAATGGGGCAGAAATATGACCAATGTCGTCGAAAAATCCCTTGCCGGGGTTTTTCGGCGACATTGGCCATAGTTTTTTGTTAGTTTTTTGAAGGAAAAGTGAACATTTTAGCGAAAAAAACAGAACAAGGCCAAGGTGGCCACCGGAAGAATTACACAAAAAAAATAGCGGCTGATAAGGGGTCGAAAAGTGTTATTTCATAAACAACACATCCCTTCGACTTCCTTGAGAAAAAAAGGAAAAAAGAACTGAAAACGGAAAGCGAAACGCCACGAGCGGGCCGTCATTGTTTCTCTGAGTCTATTCACTTTGTATCGATTAGTTCACGAGACCAGCAATACCAATTAGAATGGAGAATCATTGAATTTCGACTAATTGAAGCGATATTTCGCAAAAAAAAATCGATAAGAAACTCGCCAAAAAACCACTGAAACGGGCAGTATCAGCTGTAAAAAGATAGCGAAAAAGTTGGAGAGAGCGGTCCGTCGAACAAAAACACACATTTGTCAATGGAGCGCACTTTCGTTTGCCTGCGTCAACAGACAGTGTGACCTCATGTTGCAGAATGTTTGAATTGCTGTTTGATCAATTTGTTTTATAAAAATTCTGTATAAAATTTGTGACAAAAAAGTGCTAAAATTATAGAAATTTGAAAATTTTTGGTGGAATTTTTTTGCGAAATTGCTCAAATTTTTCAATCGAGTCGATTTGAATGCTTTGTTTTATAAAAATTCTGTAAATTAAATATTTAAAAACAATAAATTATTTTAAAAATATTATCCGAGCTGAAAAAAACGCAGAGAGAATTCATTTGTTTTCAAAAATCTTCGAAAAAGTACGGTATTAAAGGCGCAAATTTGAAAAAGTGTCAAGGTTCTCACCACGAAATGGTAGAATTTTGAAAAAAATTTGGTGGAATTTTTCGCGAAATTGCTCAATCGATTTGATTCGATTGCTGTTTTAGTCACGTGAATTTTTTATCAAGCTTGCGTTTTTTTTTGTGTTTTCAACGTAAACTTGAGCGATTCGATTAGAACGTGGCAGAAGTCATTGGTTGCCTGATCTCCTCTAAAAAACAGATTTTCTGATAATGTCCACCCCAAAAAAGTCGTTTCCCCCCTAAAAAACCCAAGACAAAGCGGTGAATTCTTGAATTTTCAAACCTCCTCTTCTGAATATTTTTACTAATCTCTACAAGTTTTTCAGCCTATGCAATCGTACGTGTCATCCAAATATGATAACACCAAAAAACAATGATATTGGGAACCTAGTGGAACTTGTGAGAGAAATTTCAATAAACCTGAATCCAAAAAAACGATTTTCAGTATCGAAAACGCGATGCGATTGCGCCTCGAGAGCGAAAAGCGATTCTTCAGGCAATCGAGGCGTATCTCGATAAGGTCGCTGATGTCGACGCTCTTAACGTAAAATGGATATTTATTCTGGATAATGTCGTCTGGCCTGTGTTCTCGAAATGTGACCGAGTTGATGCGAAAAGTTTCGCTGGAAAAATCCTCCGACGCTTAGGGATATTGCTCTTCGACTCGCCATACTATCCAGAGTGAGGGTTCCTTCAAAGATTTTCCCTCATGAAAATTGAGATTTTCCAATGGAAACTTGTATAAAAATATAGAGCTCGACGAGATCTACAAAATGATATAAAAAGTGGCTGTATGTATCCGCTCAATTTGTGCTGCTTACCAAGGCTGAGCGGCAAAGAATTTCGACAACTCATTCAATTGTGAATAACTTTTTTCAGAGAAATCTGGTGAAAATGCGGTCAACAGAATAAATGTTCCTTATTTAAAAAGCTATCGATCGGTTAAAAACCGTCCATTTTCATCGAAGATTAACAGAGTTACCCTTATTTTGCCGAAAAGTTGACGATTTTGGCAACACGCGGTGTAACTCCGTCCGTTGTCGATGAAAATGGACGGTTTTTTAACCGATCGATAGATTTTTAAACAAGGAACATTTATTCTGTTGACCGCATTTTCACCAGATTCCTCTGAAAAAAGTTATTCACAATTGAATGAGTTGTCGAAATTCTTTCTGCTGCTTACCGATAAATTGAGCGGATAAATATAGCCATTTTTTATATCATTTTGTAGATCTCGCTGAGTTCTATATTTTAATATAGATACATTGAAAAATCACAATTTTTATGAGAAAAATCGATGTTTACATTCAAACACCTCCCAAATATCATATTTCAGATTACTCATCTGGTTGGGAACCCTTCATCAAAGTGTATCAAAGAAACTGGATGAAGTTCGAGGCGATATTGTCTTCTCAGTTAACCATATTATTGAAACTATTAGTAGTAAATCTGAAAATCGTCTAGTGGAAACAGATGAAGAATACGTTAGAAAGACAGCAGAATGGCTAGTTCAAGTGACTCCGAATGCAAGAAGCGGAGAGTATAATCTATGTTTGAAAGGATTCATTCTTATCTCGGAAAAGTTTCCGAAAATTGCGGATGAGTTGCATGAGGTAAATGAAGTCTCTATACGAAGGTTTTACTAATAAAATGAGTTTTCAGTCCATCCTTCGAGCAATTCTTTCAAATCTTCCTGACACCAACAGTCATGAGAAGAACTCGGAACGACTTATCGATACAATTTGTATGTTTTCAAATAGCTTCTCGAATAATCCGGAATTCGCCGCGGAAATGGTTCGATTAGTTCGTCCGGACATCAAAAGGATCGGAACGAAGAATGTTCGAGAATTGAAAAGACGCCTGAAGTTGGTATTGGCTGTTGTGAAAATGGCGAAAAGTCAGAAGATTCTCGAAGAATTGGTAATCAGGATTCATAATTTCACTACTAAATTGTATTGTTTTCAGATGACCGAATTGAGATCACACTTCGAGGGAAAAGATGGAAAATGGTCTTCTGCTGCTCTTATTACTATCGTCTGTGATCTTCTCAATGAGCTTTTGATTCTTGGGAAAGACGATGAAAATATGAGAAAAAGTGTTGAGGAATCGATGGGACAACTTCTGAAAGACCTCAATCTTTCGAAGCAGAATACAAAAGAGAAACAAGCGTTTTTCAATTCGTTGGCTAAGGTTTGTTCTATATTTTAAAGGATTTGAGCCCTGGATTGTTTGGAAAATTTTTTCGGAAAATCAGAAAAAGGCTTGGCCAATTTTGACCAGTTTTGACTCATTTTGAAGCGATTTTTCATCAAAAATTCATATATGCGACTAATTTTGAGCAAAAATTCATGAAAATTGACAGATGTTAAGCCGGAATTCATCAGAATGAGTCAATTTTGATTTCGGAGAATTTCTGTTCGATTTTATCCATATTTGACCGGTTTCGGCTCATTTTGAAGCGATTTTGCATAAAAAATCTGCAAATTTGAATTGTTTTGAGCCGAAATTCATCAAATTTGAGCCGATTTCATCCAGATTGAGCTATTTTTGATTTGGAGCATTTTGGCTCATTTTTAAGCGATTTCTAGCCAGAATTCGTATAATTTAAGCCATTTTTCGATTAGGAGCTTTTTGGCTCATTTCTAGTTTATTTTAGCCCACTTTGAAGCGATTTTTCAGCCAAAATTCATCAAATTTGGAATTTTTTAGTCCAAATCTATCAAATTTTAGTCAGAATGAGCCATGCCGTTTTTTAGGCTTGTTCGGGAGAATCTAGTTCTCGATTTTTTTTCAAAAAATCAGGAAAAAATTTCTCAAAATGGATGCTTTTTCAACAATTTTCCTCTATTTTTTTTTTAATTTTTCAAAAATTCTTTGACCTGTTCCGAGCCCCGTATCAGTTTATTCAGATCATCAAACAACTCCCAACGGAATCCGATGTCAAAACTCAAATTCATCAAATTGTCTTCAATCAAGAGACCGGACTCTTCAGTGCACAAAATAGAGATAATCGGATTTTCGGGTAGCTGGACTCTTCAGTTTCAAATTATTCTTCTTTTTTTCCAGCCACAACACTCTCTATAAAGACCTCGTCAATTTGATTGCCGTTCTTCTCACTCCCACATCACTCAACCATCTTCAAGCGACTTATACGGATCTGAGAAAGATAATGATGGAAAGTATGAGTCGATTGAAACAAAGTGAAGAGAATCCAGAAAGTGACAATGTGCGATGGCACGAATCGATTCTCCTCTTGTTTTTCTCTGCGTTACAAGCTATATCATGTGCTAAAAGTTCGCTCATTGTGGTAAGAATCTCAAAATCTTCCCGGAGAAATGTTATTATTTTCAGATGATGGGAATTCGTCCGTCGATCTTTGAACTTTTCACTGGAGAACTTCCATTGACAGAGTATTGGCTTGCTTCGAATCATCCTCAAGTTTATCATCTCTTCGTTACGATTCTAGTTGGACATCTGAAGGCACACGACTTTTATGTTGCACAATCTGATTATCTGGTCCATGGAGAGAATTCGATGCAAACGATAGGACAGACGAAAAGAGAATATGCGAGAAAGCAAGTTCTTGCACTCCAGAAGATTATTTCGAGCTTTGGAAATCAGTTGTGGAAGAAAACGAGACTTCTAATTTCCTCATGGCTTCATTCTCTGGTCGTTACGGCATTGGATCAGAAAATGAGAGCGGAGTCTTTTCGACAAAAAGAATGGTTTCGATTGAGGAATACTGTAATTCATCATTCGATGCTCGAATGGAATAATGAAAGGTATCTATAGAGAGAACTGGAATCCTTCTTGCCCATTCACTTTATTATTGCAAAAAGTGAAATGGAGAAGAAACTGGTTTTTGACAAGTTCAACTACACGAAGACAGAACTTTTTCATTGATATATACTTTCTGGAATAATATTAATATTTTCAGCATCAATCAAACGTTGACACTTCTCTCACCAATCACCGTCTGGCCAGCATTGAGTGCAGATGTAAATAAGGATATAACGGAAAAGACGAAGAAGGCTACGTGGAAAGAAGCGACGATCATTTGGGAAGCTGGAGATTTTAAGACTTATATCAGGTGAGTAGTGCATTCTCAGTTCGAAGCAATTTGTTTCAGCTTTGTTTCTTTTTTTTTCGAAAGTGTTTATGTATTTATGACCCGAGAAGAAGAGAGAAAAAATACTGGGGACGGATAATCGGTGGTTGAGAGTGGTCGTTCTCACATACACTTGTTTGAACTTGTTTCTATTTTATGTCCATTAGATTTAGAAATTTGAACGAGAATTGGAAGTTTGTGGAATTTTCAGAGTTGGAGCACTTGAAGTAGGATAACACTAATTTTTTAAAAAGATTTTCAAATGATCTTCTGAATTCCAGTACTCACGAAAATAACAATACTTTTGCACAAAAATCGTTAAACCTCGAGATTTTCAACAAGATTTTTTCTAACCTATTTCAAAACATGGAAAATTTTTTCGCTGATTTGAATGCACCTAGAATCGCTGTTCAAAACGCATTTTGAAGCGAGTTATGAGCGTTTGAAGTTTCGGTGAAAGAGACGCAGAGAAAGCAGGCACTCTCATTGTCGAAGAGACGCAGAGAAAATAGAAAATGTCTGCGTCTCTCACGAAAACTTCAAACGCTCATAACTCGCTTCAAAATGCGTTTTGAGCAGAAATTCTAGGTGCATTCGATTCAGCGAAAAATTATCCATTATTTGAAATAGGTTAGGAAAAAATCATGTTGAAAATCGATTTTCTCGAGATTTAACGATTTTTGTGGAATTGGGACGATAATTTAAGAAAATTGTGAAAAATCACTGTAGTTCTACTTTAAAATCATAATTTTTAGTCGATCTTATACCTTTCAAGAAAGATCAATTCAAGACTCAACAAGTGTCTCTTCTAAATTCATTTTGTTTACTTATTTACTTGACTAGAACTTGACTAGTCCCCCTTTCTCCCCCCATTCGCTCCAGTTTTTGTTTTCCTCATTTACTTGCACCTGCGCCTTGCGACAAGCATTTTTACGCATGAATTACGCTGGAAATTGACAAAACAAACGTTTTTCTTTTTTTTTACAGACAAAGCATGTCGACAGTATACCAAATCAGTCAAGAACGACAACAGAAGCTGATTGTTCCCACCACTTTTGGAGCCGAGGAGTTCAATTTGGTCACCAATTTCTTGCTCAAACAAGTGGTTCCAACTACTTTCAAGTGAGAGCTCGACTAGCGCCGCTTCGCGTCGCTGGACACGGCTGCGCCGTGTTACTTCTAATGAAGTGTTTACTAAAAAGTACGAAGGTTTTTCAACGAAGAGCAGTTTCGGTTCAGAGTTTTTAAAGAATGACAATTCTACAGAACTCGAAATCTGAAACAAGAAATGAGGCGGCATACAGTGAGGGACCGTAGGCCCCGAATACAATTTCAATTTGGGCCAAAGACCCATCCAGTGAGGGGTTGTAAGCCCTGAATGTAACTTCCATTGAGGCATAAGAATCGAGAAGCTAATTTATTTGTCAAAAGTTTATTGTTTTCTATCCACCTGTAGTTAGGGGGTTGACGCGGTTAGGATGTGACTCGCGAGAAGTATCTTTACGGATTGGTAAAGACTAATTTTTGCGAGCATTCGTCCGTGTGCTCCGCACACCAAGTTTATATTTTTTTCGATTTCGGAGGAGCGACACAGTTATAGTCTCTCGAAAACCGAATAGGCATATATCCGTCCTTGGAAACCCCGATAACATTCGTTCAATTCCAACTTTCCCGAAATTTATATAAATATTCATTTTGTTTCCTCGCGTTGAGACGAACAGAATAATATAAAATGTTACCAATCTATAATAAACAGTCGACATCAATCGAGAGCCGCGTCGGCCAGTATAGTTTGGCTACGCCCTCGAACGTAGAGGCCTGCACTTTCTGGATTTAGGGAGAGAGAGCGGCGGATAGCGTCTTCGGCCTTCGGCCGATTCCGCTAGACGCCGCTTCGCGGCGAGCAGGGCGTGTCCCTCGAAGTTACTGTGTGTTTGTACGACCATTTTGAGTCAAGTTATGACAAAGTGAACTTTTAGAGGTGTTACGGGCTGACTAAAGATTGTGTGGCCTAACGTCCCTCACTGAATGGGAGTTCGGCCCAAATTAACTTTTGAGGAGATAAATACAATGTACGAAGAAATGAAAAATGACAAAAGACGGAATCGAACCCTGACCTCTAGTTTACTGACGCAGCCCGCTAACCACTCGACCACTCACCGCACACTGAACACGCCCTCCCCATGGCATAGAGGAGGGTGGGAGAAGGGGGAACGTCGTTCAAAGGACGGCCCCGATGAAAAATGAAAATCTCATTCACCAAATCTCGGAACGAAATTTTGGAAAAATCGCAAATAATCTCGAGTTCTACTAATTTTCTAAAAAAGTAACACACATTTTCTGTATCTCTGCAAAATTCTATATTGGAAAAATGTGAAACTTTCTGAAATATTCTTGATGTTTGCCTGAACCATGTTTTTCCTAATTTTCCAAAAATTTTTCCACTAAAAAATTTACAAAATGTATATGTTCCATTCCGCATTTTTATTGCGCATCTCTCCAAAAAAAATTTCCTTCCAACTCCCAAAACTGGCCGAGAAACAAGCGAAAAACGAAAAGTGGGCGGAGCCTAATTTGGGGAGGGAAAGAGCCATTTTTCGACCGTATCTCGGTCAATTTTGCGAATTTTGAAAATGTAATTTTTTCAATCACATTCTAGTGCTTCAATTTCTATGCTCACCAAAAATCAGCTTGATACCTTTTTCCGTTCTCTCAGAAAACGCAAAAAAGTGAAAAATTGGTTCAAAAAAGTGATCCTCATACTTTTATGGCTGGAATTTTTATTTTTTAAGATATGGTATTCGTTCTTTTTTCTTCCCCTAGCCAGTTGTATTACCAATGTATAGCCCAAATTTCAGACCTATAGCTCAATTGCCCGAGCTTGTGCAACGATTTGAACAAAAAACTGCCCTTTTTTCCAAGCCAAACTTTTCCTCCAAAAAAACGACTTTTGGAAAACGGAGCATATCTTGGCTCAAAATGATTGGATCACACTGTTCTCTAGGTCTTCACAAGCGCAGAGATACGTTCAATTCAGCAAAAAAAGAATGATCAAAAACGGTCCAGTCAAACAAAAGTTACGAGCGGGTCAAAATTGGTCAGAAATTTTTGGACAGTTTTTTTGACACATTTTTGTGTGACATTTACTTAGGCTCCGCCCACAAGAAACGCGCAGCCCCATTCCAACGCGATTTAGGGAGAGAGGGCGGCAGAAATTTTAACTATAACCTTTTTTGTTGTTTTCAGAAAAGGACATTATGCTTGGATGGATGAGGTTCTTCAAAATTTGATTCAAGGATGCCAGAGTGTATCAGAAGAGAAAATGGAAGTGCCCGAGCCGTTTATGGAGAAATGGGATTGGATTATTAATCAAACTGCGAATTTCTGTATTATCAACAAGATGAAGACACCACTGGGAAAGCCCATGCAGACATTTGCGGCATTTGAGAGTACGGTGGTTATTTTCAGACTTCGGGGGCATTTCGAAAGGCTTTTTTAAATCTATAATAGATCATAAACCCAAAAAACATCAATGAAAAGTTCCAAAAATTAAGCAAAAACGCGATTTCACACTTTCGAAATGTCGTACTCTCGAGATTTCCCGGAGTCTCTTTCCAGGTTTACGTTGATTTTTTTTATTTTCAGATGAGATCAAACGACTGGCTAAGGAAGTTATCAACCGAAAAAGCAGTGAAAAGAAGGCGAAACCTATTGAAGATGCTCCATCTGGCACCCCTCCATTGAAATATTCGGTCCAATGGCTCCGTGTACATCTATTACTGAAACTTGTAGAAATTTTGGAGAAACTCATGATGTCTGCCATTTATGGAGGTTCTTCGGTTTTCAATTTGACTGAAACCCCCGTGACAGCTCGTCAATTCTTCACAATGAACTCGTCGAGTTGTGAAGTTTGGCTGAATCGAGTCTATTATCCTGCACTCATAGTTGCTTATTTCAATGGATACTATGGATTGGTGATTCGCTTCGGATCGAATGCTCTCAATCATTATTCTCGTCAGAAGAGCAATGATGAGAAAATGATTGTGAATGGTGTGTGCACTGCGTGTCTGATGTCTCTTTCGATGGCTATTCTTGGTGAACCAATGGAAATTGTTGGATTGAGACGAAGAATACGTGAAGAGTTTGGAACAGAAATGGGACAACAGTTGATGGAAGCACTGGGGGAAATGGCGCAGGCGAAATATGAAGTTGCTTTGGTTTCCTTGGAAACCATTCTTATCGGTGATGCCAGTATCAACGAGACTCTCAGAATCATTATTCAAATCGCGATGACTGACATTCTGAATCGGATTCGTCTTCCAGATGCTGTTGCTTATTACAAGAAGACGTTGTTTGGGGAAGAAGATTCCGCAGAAGATTTCCGATCAGTTGAAATGCTCACAAAGTTTGAAAAGTTGACAAATCGAATGGCTGATAAGAGACAAGTGGTTGATTGGAGTGCTCGGGAACGTCTTCAACTCGTGGAAGCGGCGTATTCGCAGACTATGAAGAGGTGGGTTCTTCAAGTAGAATTACACTTATTTTTTTTTAAAATGACCGTAATCCTACATTAATTATCCAGTGATTTCAGAAATGAACTGGTCGATCTCCAGAAGGAAATGTCAGCGATGGGATCGCTTGCATTGAGTGCCGACTCTTCCTGCAAACTCTATTCGGATATTTCTTCAACTTCTCTTGTCATTGCTAATCTCGTCGATCGAATGACCGGAGTCTCATTGTGGAAGAATAATATGACTGACTTGGAAATTTTCGATAGAACCGAAGAAGGCAACGAAGGTGACAAGTTGGCAATCTGTCGGAAACTGATGCACTGGGGACGACACATGAAACATCCGAGAGGACAGTCGTATGCTGCACATGGAGAAATCATACGGTTATCTCGCAAGACGTCCAACTCTATGCTCGCATTCTTCCATATCAATTCAGCATTGCGAAATGATAAATTGAATGCATGGCAACGTTTGGAAGTGGAGAGGCAACGGTTGAAGTTGGCGAAAGGGCAGGAGGTGAATGTGAGGATTCAGGAGATGAATGCAGTATTCGGATCATTGGCTGATGTTTTTGTGACAAGTATACAGTTGAAACAGAGCTTCCAAGTGCAAGATATTCCTACACAAAACCGTGAGTTGTAGCGACTACTGTATATATTTTTAGCAATATTTTCAAAGTTTCACCGCCCTCTATTGAGGAGATGCTCAAACATCGACCTTCTAGGCTTTCGCGTCACTTTTGAGGCCTTGTGTACTTCCCGTAGGCAAATTGAACCACACTTAGTTGGTCGAGAGGAGTATACGAAGGTCTAAGAGGCTGTGGGAAGGTCCTGAAATTCACGCTTCAGCCTTCTTCTGAATGGAGCGCCGGGAAACTTTGAAAATATTGCTAATATAACTATACAAAGATTCAGAAATGGTGTTCGATGGATACATGACCGAAATATCGAAACGAGAGGAGCACATGAGCAGAGCCAGCATTCAACTTGCCGAGTTCTTCCAAACACTTCCATCTATTGAAAATGTGCTCACTACGAATTTGGTTAACACGATGATTTGGTCAGAAATAGAGAGTCGCTCAGGTGCGCTACAATGTGGAGTCTCCGGTATGGTCGGAGCCTTGTTCAATTTGGCTGCTGAAATGTGTCCAACTCTCGCGAAGGCTCATTTAAAAATGGCGAAATGGGCATATGAAATGGCGAAAATAGATAATTTCCCTAATGCAAACCTCTTCTCGGTGTACACATATGGACATACGGAACAAGAGAAAGATGAATTGTGGAAGTGTTTAGAAGCAACGAGTCTGGTGAATCTGGAGAAACAAGTTAGAAAGACGATTCCAGATGTTATGAGAGCCAGGTAATTTATGATAAATTGATATCTCCTAAATGGCATTTTCAGTGCTCTCATTTCCCCGCACAGTCCATTCCTTCACCTATGGGAAGCCGCGAGTGCTCATCGTCGAAAGTTCCTCTCCATCACAGTCTCTTCATATTTCCAATTCATTCACACCATGTCTGGAGAGTTCAACAACATTCCATATTCAAAGAGAGAGGAAACAACACTGGCCACTTTAAGAATCTTGGAACTGCTCGTCAAGCATGGAGAAGTTTTGATAGATGTGATTAATGATGGGTTGAGTAGAACGAATGTTCATGTTTGGAAAGGTAGGAGTTCTCAAGAAGATTGAATTTTTAATTTAGTTTTCCAGAAATCCTTCCCCAACTCTTCGCTCGCCTCTCCCATCCATCCGAACACATTCGTAAGACTCTTGTCGATTTGATATCTCGTGTCTGCACTGCTGCCCCTCATGCCGTCGTTTTTCAAGTTGTCTCTGGAGCTGCTTCATCTTCGGAAGTTGGAGAAGATTTAGAAGAGCAGCAGAATGATGTTAGTGGATTCTGCAATCCTTGTCGCTCTTATCTCTTTTTTTCAGGATCGTAACAGAGTGCGTGCATGTTGTGAACAGCTGGAAACCAAAATGGCTCAATCTTATCCAAGTCTTGTCAGAGATGTCCGTCAATTCGTAGCCGAGTTAGAACGAATCAATTTGTTGAACGAGGAGAAGTGGTCCGTTGTATTGGGAACCATGGAACACGAAATGGAAAAACGGTTGGCATTGATTCGAACGGAAAACGCGAAGACTGAAGTGGCAATGCATCTGATACCGACAATGAAGGATGAGATCATTTCGAAGAAGACCAAATTGCTCACACGACAGATATTTGATGTTCTTGATGAGCTCTATGAGCAAACGATTCTCGAACCACCGAAAACCAAGAATGAGGAGGAATTTGTCACGGCATTCTCTGAGATTCTAACGAATGCTCATAACGAATCGAAGAAAACTCGTTGGTTGTCGCCGGAAACTTCATGGGCGCCATTCAAGAATGTGAGTTTCTTTGGCAATTGAAATCGAAATATTACATCTTTCTTGGCGCGCAATGACAATCTTGGATTTTGTCATTGCGCTGCAATGACAAAGTCGGTTTTTGTCATTGCGCCGCAATGACAATTTTGGATTTTGTCATTGCGTTGCAATGACAAAGTCGGTTTTTGTCATTGCGCTGCTCTGACAAAATGGGTTTTTTGTCATTGCGCCGCAATGACAATCTTGGATTTTGTCATCGCGCCGCAACGATAATCTTGGATTTTGTCTTTGCGCCGCAAGGACAAACTGGAATTTTGTCATTGCTCTGCACTGACAATTTCGAATTTTTTCATTCCAGCTCATCGCCAATTTCGTTCACCGAAACATCAAGAAGGGTATGCAACAGTTGAACACAGCAGACATATCTCCATATTTGGCAACCGTAAGTGTTCTCCCTTTAGATCAAGAGTTCAACTTGTAATTCTTTCAGCTCGGAAGTTCGTGTGTTCCGATGCCTGGTCAAGAATCTGTCGAGTTCGATCGTGTCGTTTCCATAGCTCGTGTCACGGATCAAGTCACCATTCTTCCCACCAAAACAAGGCCAAAGAAGCTCGGATTTATTGGATCTGATGGAAAACAGTGAGTTTTCTCAACTTCCACGCCATCTCGAATGCCCCATTTTCCAGAGTTGCCTTTCTGTTCAAAGGACGAGAGGATCTCCATCTTGATGAACGTGTCATGCAATTCCTTCGTTTGTGCAATGTGATGCTTCAACCGGGAAAAGGGAAAACTCGACAAGTTGCTGAGTATCAAGCACACCACTACGCTGTAATTCCACTTGGACCACGATCTGGACTCATAAAATGGGTCGAAGGAGCCACGCCAATGTTTCATATATACAGAAAGTGGCAAGTGAAGGAGAAGGCTCTGAAGCAGGCAGCCAAGAAGAATGGAGAGACGGTTCCGGATATTGAGAGACCGAGTAATATGTACCATAATATGATACGACAGGCATTCACTGCTCATGTAAGTACTAATTTCGTGTTGTCATTTGTAATCCTCTTGTTTACAGAAAATCGATTCCACGATCGCAGCAGATCGATCCAAATGGCCTGTCCATGTTCTTGAAGAAGTTTTCGATGGTCTCTGCTCGAAAACTCCAACGGATTTGGTAAGCCGTGAGCTCTGGATGCGTGCCAACGATGCAACTGCTTGGTGGGCTGTCACCAAACGATACGCGAGATCTCTGGCAGTCATGAGCATGATTGGATCAGTTTTGGGACTCGGAGACAGACATTTGGACAATTTGTTGGTGGATTTGAAATATGGACATGTTGTGCACATTGATTACAATATCTGCTTCGATAAGGGAAAGAATCTGAGAATCCCCGAAACGGTTCCGTTCCGTTTGTCTCGAAACATGCGACATGCTCTTGGACCATCGGAAATGTACGGTACATTCCGTGAATCGTGTGTGCATGTTCTCTCAACTCTTCGTTCCGGTCATCAAGTTCTTACGATGCTTCTCGATGCATTTGTTTTCGACCCACTTGTCGATTGGACATCGCATGAGCATATTTCCACTTCTGGAGGCATCTCGCTGGCTCTTCAATTGGCTGTTTATGGAAGTAACTGGAAGGCGAAGGCGAGGGATAGACTCACGGATACGATAGAATTGTTCCAGTTGAGAGTGAACGAGTTGCAAGCGCTTTGGATGAATAATCGGTAAGATTAATTGTAGATGTACAGTAATCAAAGCGAGACTATTTTCAGCGAAGATCTACTCCACTGGATGAAACAAGTCACTGATTGTCTCCTACTACAGAACAGTCTGTTGGGATTGAATGGATTATACGAACAGCAGAAAGTGAAAGCAGGAACAGAGCTTCGTGAAGCAGTCACACGTCATCAGGCTCTCGCCAAAGAGTTCCGTCCGTTGATACGAGTCATTGGAAAGGATCGAGAAGAGTTTGCAGATTATTTGAAGTTCTACAAACAAGCATTCATAGAACCTCTTTTGAAGTGAGTTTCTAACTCAATTGCTTCTAAAAACTCTTCATTTTCAGAGGACACTCGGCTCTTCGTCACAATGTGGATATAGAGACTTCTGTGCAGAATTTCAATATTGTCATGCAGAACATCGATGTGTAAGTGATTGTTTTGAAGTATCGAATAATCAAAATTTTTCAGAGTATTCATGAGTCTTGTCAGCCTCTCCACACTTCCAATCGACTCTATGTCCACTCGTGCATCTCAACAGCAATTCAAAGCACCACCTGGACTTGAAAGTAAGTTTCTCTCATACATGTGATCCGAGCCTTTTTTTTTGGTCCGTAGATTTCCCCCACTTAGAATTCAAATTTTTTGGCCAGTCTTCATACCAAAATGTAGAACTCGAGGAGACCTATGAAATGGTACTAAAATCACCAAGATTGCTTGTCTCAGGTCTTGTCTAGAACTTGTAGAAAACCCAGGCTAAAAATTTGAAAAATTTGAATTTGAAGTAGACGAAATTGAAGGATCACATTTATAGTTTTTCTAGCTTTCACCCTCTAATTGTTATATTTTCCGACGTCTGGGTTTGGAAGCAAGATCAGCAGGAAAACTCGCAAGCGCGTGAAGTCGTCCGGCGTGTTGAACGACGTCTGAACGGTTGGCTGGATGGCTCGGCGCCGGATAGAAAATTGTCGCCGCGAGAAGAAGCGGACGTTCTCATCGCCGAAGCGACATCCAACACCAATTTGGCACAAATGTACGAAGGTTGGACGGCTTGGGTATGAAAATGCTAACAAACCCCGACACATTGATGTCTTCTTCATCCACTTGTGTCACGTCAATCCCCGTCTTCAAATTCACAAAGAAGATGTCCTTCTGTTTGTGGTTTGAAGATTAGCTGGCCGGGAGCGTTGAATTAGAGAAATGGTAAGTTCTAGGGTTTTACAACTCTGAAAATTAGTCCAAGTAGTTTTCAGATATTTCTCGAAACACATTCGTAATCCGCCATCCCACCGTTTTTGCCGCACCAATTCAACCATCTTTGCAATCTGTGACAGAATCGTTTTTCGTCAATAAAACACTGATTTTATTAATGAGAAGTCGAAATCTGGAACAAACCCCCTCAATCGGTCTCTTTCCCAGTCCAATTACCAAAAAAACCTTTTCAATATTCAATTAGCTGTATTACTCTCATCCCAAAGTTTTTTTTCGTATGTTCCTTACCACCACCACCATCGAATGTTACCATTAACACCCCAAGAAACAGTTTTTGTTCCTTTTATTTTCGCCCCCTGTAAAATTCCTTCTCATTACCACCGAAAGGATGCCATATACTCGGTTTTTGGTTGATTTCTTCTTCTTCTTTTGAATGTTTATTCTATTTTAATAAAAGGTTTTGGAATGGAAAGAACATGTCTGTAAGCCTGCGAAAGTAATACGAATACAGCTAGTAAGAAATCACAAAAAAAAACCGGAACTTTTCCCAGAAATGAAACTGAACTCTGCACCCATGGCAAATCTCTAGATTTATGACTCAAATAATTTATTATCCATTTTTCGAAAGTTACTTTCTTTATTTCATTTTTGTCAGTTTCTCAAATGTCGATTCCGGAAGTTTGTTCAGCTGTAAGTTTTAAATAATTATTTCCAAATAAAACCCAAAATTTCCAGGCTCTCGAGCTCACTTATCATTCGGTATACCGTAATTCTCTATTTCTCCATTTACTGATTTCTGTTATTTCTATGATTCCTTTGATGTATTTTGTGATTTTCCAATTGAGGGAAACGAGTTTTCATGGGAATTTGAAAGTCCTTTTTGCTGCTTATTTTGTCTCAGTTTTCTTACTTTCAATGGACTTTGGGATTATTTCGGTAGGTAACACTAAAATTAAGATTACAGTCTTTTTTTTCTCAAATGATCTGTTCCAGTATTCACGAAAATGACAATAATTTTTCTAAAAAATCATAAAAAAACGAATTTCAAATGGCGAACTTTTTTTTCAAACCTATTTCAAAAAATGTAGAATTTTTCGCTGTTTCGAATGCACCTAATATCACTGCTCAAAACGCATTTTGAAGCGAGTTATGAGCTTTTGAAGTTTCGGTGAAAAAGACGCAGAGAAAACAGACGCTCTCGTTGTCAAAGAGACGCATACAAACTAAAGAGACGCATAAAAACAGTCTGCGTCTCTCTTTCTAATAGGGTTGCCAAACTGGCAAAAACTGGCGCCAATCGCCAGTTTATTTTTCGTGCTGGCGGCCCACGCCAGAAATGAAACTGGCATTGGTCGCCAGTTTTGTTTTTCAGACTGGCGTGGAACGCCGGTTTTTCATTATGTGAAGAAAATGTTTTATTGATATTTGAGAACAAAAAAATAATAGAAAATTTAGTAACTTTATGACTCCGCTTGGGCATTTTCTGAAAGTTGGGTCATATGTACTATCGAACATGCTGAAAAAACAGCGTATTTTTTTCTGTCCTAACTGACGCAGAAAAACCGAGATTGTACGATTTAGAAAGAATTCATGGTTCTTTTTCAGTTTTTCTGGCTGGAATCATGATACAACAATCAGTATAATTCAAATTTGACTGTTTTGGGGTAGGAAAGCAAGCAAGATTTCTGTATAAATCTCTTTTCTGTATGTTTTTTTAAACTGTAGAAACCGTGTGATACTGTTTTTTCGGGTTTCTAGAAAATTTTCAAAAAGTTCCCAAGCGGTGTCTAAAAACAATTCCCTTGTAAGAAGAGAAAACCAAATTTCACATTCTTCACTTTGAAAAAAAATTGAATTTTAAAAACCGGCGATCGACGCCAGTTTAAATTTGTATACCGGCGAGAAACACCAGTTCAAAATTCAACTGGCAATTATTGCAAATCGCGTGAAAAGTGATGGCCCAGCAATTTATCCTGGCGATCCCACAACAACCCTACTTTCTAACACTTCAAAGGCTCATAACTCGCTTCAAAATGCGTTTTGAGCAGCGATATTAGGTGCATTCGAATCAACGAAAAATTCTACATTTGTTGAAATAGATTAGAAAAAATGCCAGTTTGCGATTTGGAAGTCGATTTTCTCGAGTTTTAACGATTTTGGTGCAAAAATATTGTTCCTTTCGTAAATAATGGAATCGGGACGATCGTTTGAGTTCAAATAAAAAAAGATTGTAATCCCAATTTAATTAGTTTGATAGTAAAAAGAATAAAAAATGCACTCATTCCCCAATTCAAACGTTGTAAGATTTTCTCTTTCTCAGAAACAGTAAATTTTGTGGCACAGCAAACATATTAACCTCCAATTAACCTCCAAATATTCAAATCTCAAATGAAACCGTAACTTCAAAACCGTAACTTTAACGATTTTTGTGCTAAAATGTTGTTGCTTTCGTAAATAATGGAATCGGGACGATCGTTTGAGTTCAAATAAAAAATCACTCTAATTCTACTTTTAATCTCCTAAAGTTTCCGTTTCACAGCAAAAACTCATGTTGTGTGTTTTTATAGATGGCATTACGTCGTCCAATGTAATTAATAATTTTAAAATTTTCTGACAGAAAGCCCTTTTCCTTTTGAAGAAACTAAAAAATCCCCTAGGATTTTCGTAAATACTAGAATTGGGAGGATAATTTGAGTACAAATAAAAAAAGACTGTAATCCTACTGTGTTTTCAGTTTATCGAGATTCTAATCCCAATCTTTGTCACCCACCCATGTAATCTTTTGATATCTCCAAATGCTCTCCGGATTGGAAATGTATCAGTTTCAATTTTCATGACCCTCTCTACATTTTTCCCGATTTCAATCACGATTGAGAGATTTATAGCGATGAAAAAAGCAACGAATTATGAAACAACTAGAGTCATAATTGGCCCGCTTTTGGCTGTTTTCAGTGTAAGTTTTTTTTTCATTTTTGCTAATTTTTGATTATTTTTAGGTTTTTCTGGATTTTTTGATGATCTTCTTGATTTACAAGGATGAACAGTTTGTGGCTGGATCAATTTCATTTGTCTTTTTCCCAAAGGATATTGCACCAAGAGTGAGTAGCTTTTATGGAAGTCAAAAAAGTGTTCGAAAATTCTATAATGTCAATAAGAAATGTCTTTGAAACAGAAATTTATTTTTTCAGATGTTCACATTTTTCTGGATCATGCTGCTCTTAAACTTTATTAATTTCCTCTTCAATCTATACATTCTTCGTCAAAATATTCGAATAAAAAACTCGACGAGCTCCCTTGGAACGAAATACCAAAGAGAAGAAATTTATGAATCCACAAAGTTTTGTGTCTATGTCATTTCTTGGCATTTCGCTCTATTTGGGTTCTATATTATTGGAATTATGATTTTTAGATACTTTGGAAGTTGGTTAATACCGAATTCAACTGATTTGATGGCTGTTAGAGGAGCGTTTACTACGGTATGAGAGTGAACAATTTCGCTGTTTCAAAAAACATAGAAAGTTTCGAAAGTTTTCCAATATTTCAGTTCGTATGTTTGAGAAATAGGATCTTCAATATTCCAATTTTTCCAGATGATATCCGCCTATAACCTCGTTGTTGGAATTGTTGCTGTGTATTTGAATTGGAAGATGAAAATGAAGAAAAACGAAGAAATCCAAAAAACAGTCAGGATGGAAGCAACTGGAAGTGTTGGTGCACAAAACTATGAACGAGCAATCATGGGTATTTGGAATTCCACTCAAGGAAATATGTAGTTGGTATTTAGAAACAAATTTTTACTTTTTTAATAAAAAAGTTCTTCAATTTTACGATAAAAAGTGATTATTTTATAAAATCTGCGATTTTGTCACATTTGACATTTTCGAAACTTTTGACATTTTCTTTTGTCATTTGACATTTTCGAAACTGTGAATTATGGATTCTCATATTCAACAAATTTGATTCAAAACGAATTGTTCAGAAATTGGAGAGACCGAAAGAACATAATGAATCTCAAAAAGTTAGAATCTTCCACACAAAGAATCGGGATATTTACAATTTTTGGAACCGGATGTCCCTGGAACATTACTTTCCTTTCTTCCAAAAACAATAGATAGAGTACAAAAATTCCAAAAATGAGGAAGGAAAATGAAATTGTGGCGAAACAGAGAACAATGCAGTACATAGACGGAAGGTTAGTTTCGAGAGTTTTCTTTAATTCTGCTTTTTTTTTGTTTTTTGTTGAAGAACTTCTTGAAACATTCTGGCGGCCGAAAAAACGGAAAAAAGAATCGAAGTGTTTAATTCTTGCACAAAAAAAATCGAACTAGGAGAAATGATTCGAGAAACCTTGAATGAGCTGCCGCGGAAAAGATGAGACAAAATAGCGGCCCAAAGCAATAAAATCGACCGTCATGAATACAGTTATAAGACGGCTCTTCGAATTTTCAAACACCTGATTTTGAGATTAGAAGATTTTTGGATTCACTCGACCTTATAAACAATACTTCAAGCGGGACCAGTTCAATTTTTAGCATTCCCGGATAATCTCTTCAACTTTAAAATGTAACTCCAACAATCGTCTTGGAATTCGCAAAACCGGAAAAAAACTTGTATCGTACAATCATTGGGATGTTAGTTTTTGGAATCTTCTGAAACAGAGTTTTTTAAATTTTGCAATTTTGCCAGATTTGATATTTACGAAACTGTGGTTTCTGGATTCTTACATTCAAGAAAGTTGAATCAAAACGAAATTTTCTGCAACTTTTTAGAGTGGAGAAACTGAAAAAAAAACAAAAAAGAATCTCAAAAGGTTTTAATCTTGCTCAAAAATTTTAAGTGTAGGGGCGGATTACAAAAAACAAAAATACAGGAGATGCGCCAACAGTAGATTCGAATGTAACGGCAATGGATAATGATGAAGACGTCGTCGAAGAAACTATTGGAATCCTGGAAAGCAATAAAATCGATAGGAATTGCTACACTTAAGTAAAGCCATTGAGATTCATTCCGTCAAAAAGTACAAAAGCAGATAAAGAGAATATCGGGAAAAACACGAAAAGGAATGGCAGGAAAACGAATGAAGATTTGGGAACCGATTGAAATTCTGTAAAGCGACGAAATCGACTATTTAAAAAGACCACTTTTTATTAGGAAATCGAAAATGTAGAGTTTTAGTTATTAGCAGATTTTAAGAATTACGAATTCACTGATTGATCGTCATATTTTGCGATTCAGAGACTCGGATTGTGAAACCATTAGATTTTCAAATTGAGATTGAAGGATTCTGAAATCTGACGGGAACTGATATTCTGAGATTCAGAATAAAAATTGCTTCTCAAACTCATGTTGTTTTTTAGATGATGGAGGATGCCAATAAGTACCTCGTAATGAACCAACCGCCAAAAAGAGACACATGTTTTTCTTGTTGGAACGGTAATTTTTTTAAATTATGAAAACGCTAGAATCGTTTGAATCGGAAAGTTATTGAATTCATTTTGAGATTTAACAAAAATATAAGAGAAATTGGAATAAAAATGTATCTGCTAGAAGCCTGCCACATATATAGTCTGAAAAAGCGCCCAGAAAAATGACTCTAGAAGAAACTCGCATCAAAAATATAGAAGCTTTTCAACATGTTCAGAGTCTGAAAATTTACGGAAACCGATGTTAAATAGATTCAGAAATACCCAGTGTCAAAATTGGGCTCTAAAACTCAAGCACTTTTTAATAATCACCGAAAAGGCGATCCTGCAAAAAGTTAATTTGAAGTCAACCTAAAATCGATGTTCCATTTTCCGGTAAACCAAAAGTTAGAGTGGGCATTGTAAGCTTCTTTATATTTATGAAAATTCTAGAATCTTTTGATTTTGATGATTTTCGAATTCATTTTGAGATATGCAAAAAAGCAGTTGAGCAGACCTATAACGTATTTCCACGGATCACCAACGCATTCAAGAAAAATGGTTTTTAAGAGAAGCTGAAACAGATAAATTTTGAAGTTTGAACCGTTGTGAAAATAATTCAAATTTTCAGATAATTCTCGATGGTGAGAAATTGGAATAAGAAATGGATTTGCTAGAAGTGTTTCGGCATGCAAAAACAAGTCTGGCGGTAATCATATAAAGCTGGTGCTGGTGCTGGTCCACGAGACAGTGTCTTAAAGAATCTCGAGTCAGAAATACATATTAAGGGATCTCAACAAGTTTAGAGACTCTAGAAGTTTAGGAAACCGATGTTAAGAAATTTCCAAAACCAAAATTCGCTTCTGAACCTCATGCACCTTTTCGTATTATCAAAAAGCGTCTTGTTTCAAGACCTTCCATGCAAAACAGTCTACATGATAATGTTTCACGACCCCTTACAGTCATTGGAACGTCTTGCCAATGTAGTACGGTATTTTAAACACCAATTTTCTAATTTTCAAGATTTCGAAAAAAGACTAGAAACTGGTCACAACAGAACTGTTTTTTGATATTACGAACCTGAAACAGAAACAATATTTCAAATACCAAAATTCATTATTTTCAGGATAAATAGAGGAAAGTGGAAACTGGTGAAAACTGAAAAATACCACTTCAAATCAAAACATTGTAGTTTTACGAAAGTTTAAAACAAATTTGACATCGATGATCGATATTCCAATAAACCAAAAGCTAAACGTATGGACTGCAATCTTTACTCCAACTAGCCTAATAAACTTGGTTGTATTTCTCAAATTATAGGATCATTTGAATCAGAAAATTTTTGAAATTATCGTGAGATTCACCAAGAATTGCAGTTGAGCCGTCCTGTCACAGTATATTCTATGCGATTTTAATCCTGGTTTTGTTTCGTCTATTAGTGCTGGGATGCTTTGGAGTCAACTACGGATAAGATATCTCAAGAGTTAACCCCGATTATTTTGCCTCACAGTAAAAAGGGCTAGTGGACGTTATTATGGAAGGATTCAAACAATAAAAAAATCAGAAAATCGAGAGACGCACCATTTGAACGTTGAACCGTCCTGGATTCAATAGTTTTATTAATTCTCAGTCATTTTTACTTCTAGGGAATTCGAATTATACCGAGGATGGATATGAAAAGTGTCAGCAAGAAATAGAAATTATCCAGAAACTAAATCCGCTTTTTAACTAAAAAATTATAGGATTGTTTGAATCAGAAAATTTTTGAATTTTTTAGACGCGAAAAGAATTACGAGTTTTCAAGAACCTAGATTTTTGATCAAGATATTGGAGATTTTCTGAAAGAATCGGAAAAATAAAAAGCGGCAAACTATCTAGGAAAAATTGAAAAATGTTAAAAATCTTTGTGCATTTGATCCTCAATGTCTTGAAAACTTAGTGCCTTTAGAAACCTCAATCTCCTTTATCTTAAAGTTTACAGTAATCGATTCAAGTCTGGAGTAATCAGCATTTTCAGCGTAACTGAATCTTTTAAAAAGAAATGAAATAAAGGATTTTCTAATTTTCATTTCGACAAGACGAATGAAAAGGAGAGTGCTAAAGACAGAGAAAATGGTTTTTTTGAGAATCTGGCGCTTTCAATACCAATTCGCAAAAAATGTAATAATTGGAACAAAATTGAAACAGTTAATAAAAGTGAGTAATGATTAACCAAATGATTACGAATAACTTATCGCCTGAAACAAATAATTCTTCCCTTTGTATTTCATTCAAAAAACCCATTCGGTTTTTTAATTTTAAAGCGACATCAGATCTAAAAATCAATCAACAGTTACATGTATCGCTAACAGTGTTCTGTTTTGACTATGAAAATACTAGAATTTTTTGAAACAGAAAATTATTGAATTCGTTTCGAGATATGCGAAAAAAACGGCTCTATTGCAGAATAGGGGTCCCTTCGAAAAATAGGGGTCCCCTAAAAAAATAGGGGTCCCTTCAGATCTGATGAAAAAAATAGGGGTCCCTTCGTCCTGGGTCATGGAGGCTCAAAAAATAGGGGTCCCTTCAAATTTTTTTTCTAGTTTTCCACTTTCTTAACCATTGTTTGAAGTTCATTTTGAAAAGGCTTAGTAACCGCAACCGATCAAGTCTCAAAAATGAAGTTAAAAAATAACCAAAGAAATGGAAAACTAGAAAAAAAGTTGAAGGGACCCTATTTTTTCTGAGGTACTTGAAGGGACCCCTGTTTTTTCGAGCTGCTATAAGCCAGGACGAAGGGACCCCTATTTTTTTCAAGAGATCTGAAAGGACCCCTATTTTTTTGAGGGGACCTGAAGGGACCCTTATTTTTTTGAACTCTGATAATTGAAGACGAAGGTACCCCTATTTTTTCAGAGGTACCTGAATTGACCCCTATTTTTCGAAGGGACCCCTATTCTGCAATAGAGCCAAAAAAACCAATTCAGAAGATCGATATCGCTATTTTCATGGAATTAGCCGAGCATCATCAATTCAAGGAAAACAGTTTTCAGAAAAAGTTGAAACAGATTAAATTTGAAGTTTGGAGTTAATTCAAATTTTCAGATAATGCTCGTCGGTGGATATGAGAAATTGGAATAAGAAATGGATTTACTGAAATCGTCTTAAACAATGCCGAAAACAAGTCTGAAAGCTCTTGTATAATTTATATAAAAATCGTATATCGTTTATTTAGAAAAATGTTACTTCTAGATTCAAGATTGATGGTGATATTTTCAGAGTCTACCGTATTCTGACATAGAAATTGCAAAATATTATATCGATAACAAACTTTTATGGAATTTTCCACGTTTCATTGGAGTTTCCTTCGAGGAAAAAAAAAGTTTTCAGAAAAATTTGAAGTAGATAAATTTTGGTTTTTTGGACAAAGCACCATTGCGACTAACTAAAATATTTTGAATTAAAATTCTAGGATCTTTTGAATCAGTAAATTTTTTGAATTCATTCTTAAATATGCAAAAAGATGCAGTTAAGCCGCCCGTTATAGATTTATCACGCAATTTCAAAAGCAATAATTCGACTGCTTGAAATTTCCTTTTAGATTATAGATTGATGGTGATATTTTCAGAGATATGTGAACCCTTGGATGAGATCGGAGTTCCCTTCGAGTAAAAAAGTTTTCAGAAAAAGTTAAAACAGAAAACATTTGAAGTTTGAACCGTTCTGGATGAAATGCAAATATTCAAAAAACGCTCGATTCGGGATATGAGAAACTGGAATAAGAAATGGATTTTCTAGGATTTTCTCTGGTCTCCAAAAACGAGTCTGACTGAAATTTATTCTGGCCCACAAGACTGACTATTGAAAAATCCCGAGTCAAAATACATTGTACGGCTTTTCAACAAGTTTAGAAACTGTGGCAACTTACGAAAACCGATGTTATGATATTCAGAAAAAATCGCTTCTGAAACTCATGCCTTTTTAGATTGTGAAGGATGCTTATCAGTATATATTTCTAGACAAACCACCAAGACGACTTTTAGTAAAAGTTTAATGCATGTTAATAAACGAATTTTGGCTTATTTTATGGTAATGAACGAAATCATTCAAGAAAAGTGTTTTTAAACGAAATTGAAACAGATAAATTTTGAAATTTCAACAGTTTTGAATAGGATTCAAATTTTCAGAAAATGCTTGATGGTGGATATGAGAAATTGGAATAAATGCCTTCGAAAAAGAGTCTGACGGTAATTTTATATCGTTTATGGAGTACGACAATGGTCGAATGAAGGAAGTTGACCCATCAACCATACGAAGGTTGAGCGGTTTTCAGAAAAAGTTGAAACAGATAAATTTTGAAGTTATAATCGTTTTGAATATAATTGATATTTTCACAAAATTATTCGATGTTGGATATAAGAGACGTGAAATTTCAAAATTTTTTTTTTGGATTTTAAAATAGGAAAAGTTAGAAATTTCTGTGGATTCACATTTCTGTTCCGCGGAACGGAAATGTGAAAACCGAAAATCAACGTGAAAATGCCTTCCAAAAAACAAAATCACAGAATTTTCTGAAGTCTTTTGCAAGAAATTCCAAAAAAAAAATTTTGAAATTTCACGTCTCTTATATCAAAAATGGAAGAAGAAATGATTATGCTGGAATTTTCTAAAATGAATAAAAAAATCTGATGGTAATCTTATATCGTTCAGGCTGGTTCACAAGAATCTCGGGTCAAAATAATGAAGCTGACACAGTAACCGAGACCGGACGGAATTCCTATCGTTTTATTATAAGTCTACGTAATAATTCTCAATGAAAATAATCCTTCCATGCACGGCATCCTCAAATGGAAATAGAAAATTAGAAAATTAGCAGATTTTCACCGTGAACTTTTCGGTGGATAGAATTTGAGGAAGACAGCCATCTTTTTGACCTATTTATTCAAAAGTAGTCAATCTCTGTACAAAGATTGAATGACAGAAAGATTGCCCTGTTTTTCCTGATCATTTTGAACCTAAATTTAGTACTATAAGTGTCCCATGTCGTCTTTTATGTTGACTGGAAAAATAAAAATTGAAATAACTATGCTCAGGTTCGACCTAATTTTTTGCATTTGGGCTCAAAAGATGAGCAAAAAAATTTCCCATGATTTGGCCAAGACACATTTTTCGGATTGATCCATATAAAAGAAAAAATCAACTTTTATTATTTTCTGGGCCTAATTTTGAACTGAAATAACTTTCTCCAAACCTAACGTTTTTAGGCGTTTTTTGTGTCAATAAGAACTTCAAGCTATTTAGAAAAATTTGGCCAAGCCAGATTTTGAAAATTAGCCTTTTGGAATTTAATACAATCTAAAAACTGGGTTTTCAGTACTAATTTACAAAAGATTTGAAAAACATTTCTAGAAAAGTAGCGTGTGTTCTATTTCCATTTGAGGATGCCGTGCCATGTCGATTAAAAAAACCTATCTAATTTTATTAGAAATACCTATCTTCTAATTTTCAGAATAGGGAAAGATTATTGGGAATTGATTAAAGAAACAAATGTATTGAAAGGTAAGAAACCTTGCTACATGCATGTGATTGCTCCAAAAGACTTCCTATTTCTCAATTATTCGCCATTTTGAGCTTATTTTTATTATAGATTTTTTGAATCAGTGAAATTTTGAATTTGTTTTGAGATATATGAAAAACTGCAGTTGAGCCGCCCCATTTCATTATAACACGCTATGTCAAAAGCCAAAATTTTTGGACTCCCAGTTTTATCAGCTTTCATTGAGACCGACAATGAACAAATGAAATTAGTTGATCCAGATAATAGAGGGTCAGTCGGACTAGTGTCGGTAAAACTGGTCCAGAATTTTAGGATAATTTGAATCGGAAAATGTTTTGAAATTATTATGTGATTCAAGCAAGACTTCTTTCAGAAAAATTGAGACATGTACGTTTTGAAGTTTGAACAGTTCTGGATTTCGGTGTTCCATAAGTTCACCATCATTTTTCGAAACATTCATGATTTTAATTTTGGAAGATATTTATTTTTGACACCCATTAATCTAAATCTATTTTGATGGGTAAGTGGTTTCAGCCAAAGTGCTATCAACCTTCGACTCTATCAAAGCCAGGATCCAAGGATGTCTCCAGGCGATTCCTCGGCCGGATCTCTCCAAACCGGAACTAGCCAAGTACCGCTTATCGTGGAAAGAAGCAATTCGGAGAAACGACGAGGCGGAAGCCAGGCTCTGGACAGTAAGAAATTTGGAAGTGACAAAAATCCAATACAAGCAGAATCAGGATCCATGGCCATGGACCATAAAAACCGATTCTCTAAAAATCTAAAAATCGGATATGTGAATTGCTGTACTATATCAAACAAATTACTTAAACTGGAATTATGGATTAATTCATCTTCTTTGGACATTATTTGCCTATCTGAAACGAAAATCGACGAATCTTATCCGGACGCCCTATTATCTTTTAACAATAGTTTCTCGGTGATCAGGAAAGATCGTAATAGACATGGAGGCGGTGTGGCTATCTTACTACGTAAGTCAATCAAATACCATATAGTCAACATTCCTCAGAATCTTCAATCAGTGGAAGCCTTGGCTTGTGACGTCATCATTATGGGATCTTTATACAGAATTGTGGTCACTTATAACCCTAACCACAATACTTGCCTTCTGAATTTGGAGAATACGTTGATTTACCTACTACAATCACCACATCCGTGTATTATCACCGGAGACTATAACCTGCCTCATATTGATTGGAGTGTGCCGAGTGCGTGTGACTCCAAGTGCAGAGAATTATTGAACTTTTCTATTCATAATGGACTGACTCAACATATAACAGCTCCAACCCGTCTAAACCCTCCTAACATCCTGGACCTGGTGTTCTCCAACACTACAAATTCGATCATTGACGCTATCGTCGGAGATCTATTCAGTGATCACTGTTGCGTTGAAATCTCCACATCTATTACTCTAACGATCAACAATGATGCGGTTATGATCAAACTATTTAAAAAAAGCCGACTATGATTCCATTAACCGAAGTCTAGCAAATATTGATTGGTCCTATCGATTTTCTAACCTATCTGTGGAGGATATGTTCAATGATTTGAGGAGAATACTGTTGCACCTTATCGATCGGTATGTTCCCTCAAAAACTATTCACTCATTAAAAAGGAAAACTTATACCAAAGAAGTGTTGAACTTGAGGAAACTTAAACTACGTATATGGAGAATTGAAGGGAATTCGGAGAATTATAAAACCATCTGCAATCAGCTCAAGTATGCTCTTCTTCGGGCTGAGGAAAAGAGAACAAATACCGCATTGGCTTCTGGTTCTCAAAATTTCTTCAACTTTATTCGATCGCGATACAAAGGCAACACAGAAATCGGCTCAATAATGGATAACTCTGATACTCGTATCGAGGACGATAGAACCAAAGCCGAAACTTTCTCTGAATGCTTTGCCAGCTTTTTCACTTCGGATGATGGAGTTATTCCATATGTTAGACCGTCGTCAGATTTGTGCTCGGAAATTTTGTTCGAGCCCCATGAGATCGAACTTTTGCTCCACAAGCTCAAAGCTCGGAATAATACCTCTCCGGACAATATCCCTTCCATTTTACTAAAGAAGACATGCACATCATTGGCCCATCCCCTGTCGATTATATTCTCGGAAAGCTACAGAGTGGGTGTCACACCATCATTCTGGAGAAGAGCGGTGGTTTTACCTCTGCATAAAAAAGGAACTCGATCCAACCCGTGCAACTATCGCCCAATTTCTTTAACTTCCAACGTTTGCAAAATCATGGAGAAGCTAGTCAGGAAGCATATTGTGACTCATTTAAATCGCCACAAATTGCTATCCAAGAACCAATATGGATTTAGATCTTATCGTAGTACGCTGTCACAACTCACACTATTCCATCAAGTCTTGGCAGCAAATTCACTGAAGGGAAATATCACTCATAGCCTCTATATTGATTTCAAACGTGCATTCGACTCGGTGTCTATCGATAAACTCATTTTCAAACTCGAAAGCTATGGGATCACAGGCAAGCTTAAAAATTGGCTCAGTGCATTTGTCTCAGATCGATCGTTCCAAGTAACTGTTAATGGTGAATTATCCACTTCCAAGGCTGTGACGAGTGGAGTACCGCAAGGGTCAGTACTTGGCCCTACATCATTTCTTTTGTACATAAACGATATTGGAGATGGATTGAAATGTGAGCATCTACTATTTGCGGATGATCTAAAACTATATTCCACAAATCCTACTATTATTGAGAATGATATTCGTGAACTGGAGAAGTGGTGCAAGAAATGGCAGATGAGTGTGGCGCCAAATAAATGCGAATACATCCCTTTTTTCAAAGGTAAGAAAAAGGATATGGAGTCTATCACCTTCAAGCTGGACGATACTATTATTCCCTTGGTATCAAATGTGAGGGACCTTGGAGTTTATTTATCAGCCGACTTGACGTTCTCACAACACTATAATCTAACTATAAGGAAGGCTCACCAACGCATCAATATCTTCTTCAATGTATTGAAGCATGCCTCTATTGATACACTTATTAACTGCTACAAAATCTACATTATACCACTTATGGAATATGGATCGATTATTTTTTCTCCAACTATGAAAGAGCACATAGTATTACTAGAATCTGTGCAGAAGTCATTTGTCTATAGATTGTTCAGAAAGTTTGGAAAGTATTATCGATCTTATTTTGATGCATTACTGGAATGTGGATTGGAATCCTTGGAGTATAGACGACTTATCATCGATTTATTATTTACTTACAAGTATGTTGTGAGTAAGGAAGTTATAGTTGGGACTCAATTATTTGAATTCGCTGAGTATGCTAAATCTTTGAGGAGACATAATTATTATTTACGTTCCCCAATCGAAAACTCTTCCAAATTCACTTCCCAATTTTACTCTAATCGTATTATCAAGTGCTGGAATTCACTCCCTTCTAACGTTTTCCCGGTCAAAATCTCTTTCCCTGTTTTCAAATCCAATTTATCATCTTGTAACCTAAACCACTTTCTAACCTTAAACTCATACAACTACTAATCTTATTCTTGCCCCATATACGGTTTTATTTTCCCGGTATTATTTTTCTCTTTCATCATTAATTGTATCTTTCACTCCATAATCTTCGTGTTAGTGGTATCTACCCTTCGATGAAATAAATAAATAAAATAAATAGCCCTTCATTCAATAAATCTATTAATATGTATGTTATTACCTTCCTATATGTGTCTGTTTCAAGTAAGTCAAATCCAAGAACAATTTCCAATAACCGATAGATTCGACAACTGGATAATTTCTTTTGCACCAATAGCCTCTTTTTATTACAGATATTTTGAATCAGTAAATTTTTGAATTCATTTTGAGCCTTTACCGACTTTTATCAGCATTCATTGAGTACAACTATAATCAAATGAAAAGTGAAACTGAAAATATTCGGTTTTGAAATTTTTACAGTTCTGGATTTCGTTGTTCCATAAATTCATCAACATTTTTTATTCCTGGTTTAACATTTTTTCGTTGAATTCAAGTTTACAGGTATTAACTGGAAAAAGTTGGAAGAACTATTAACAGAGATGGACATATATAATTAGAAACAATTAGAAACAGAGATAATACAGTGCGGTCAATATCTATAGGACCCCCCTATATTTGGGTTGTAGAGACCGAACGAGAAGAGATATCAAAAAACTGTAAGTGCCAATCGATTCAGGATGTAAAATAACCCCTGGGGACCAATTTTCATTCATTTGCCATTTTCCATGACCACGTACTAACGAAAAGGTACATCTGCAGGCGGTCAATATCTATAGGACCCCCCTGTCGTTTCAGAAGAACTGGCCGTATTTTCCATTGGGTTTTTGTCCTAAAATGTTGAGCTTGAAAATTCATGACGATTGATACTGGTTTCCAAACCAAAACTGAAGAATTTTGCAGTTTTAGAAGGGTCAAAGCATTTTCAGCACATTTTTCGGATTTTGCTTGTTTTGTCGCAAAATTTTCTGAAATTACTTAGTGGGTTTTGGTAAAATCTGATAGATGAGCGTATACAACGTGTTTCTCAGCATTTTCAAAGCGTTTTAAACTCAGTTGAACTTTATTTGAATCTTTTTCGCCCGTTTACAACTTCTCCATACATCTTTCTTCATCAACGGCCTTTAAAGGCTCTGAATGGATATCCAGCACAGAGCGCTCAAAGTAGAGTACAAAAAATGGTCAAAATTATGGTTTCCAAAAGACTAGATATTGAACACATGGTATCATTAGATTCAGAAAAAGTCAGACATCAGATTCAAGGCATCATTTTGGAATAAGAATGGTCTACCTGGTTTTAGAACTTCATCAAAGACAACGAACTCACTTGGGTGGGATGTATGGAGAAGTTGTAAACGGGCGAAAAAGATTCAAATAAAGTTCAACTGAGTTTAAAACGCTTTGAAAATGTTGAGAAACACGTTGTATACGCTCATCTATCAGATTTTACCAAAACCCACTAAGTAATTTCAGAAAATTTTGCGACAAAACAAGCAAAATCCGAAAAATGTGCTGAAAATGCTTTGACCCTTCTAAAACTGCAAAATTCTTCAGTTTTGGTTTGGAAACCAGTATCAATCGTCATGAATTTTCAAGCTCAACATTTTAGGACAAAAACCCAATGGAAAATATAGCCAGTTTTTCTGAAACGGCAGGGGGGTCCTATAGATATTGACCGCCTGCAGATGTACCTTTTCGTTAGTACGTTATGTGTGAGACAAACCTGAATTATGTGTGAGACAAACCTGAAAAAAACTCATCCAGTTTTTCAAATTATCGAAGAATCGTAGCCTTACGCTATTTTAATATCTATCCTCTAATTTTCAGGATAATAAGAGAGACTGGAAATTGATTCGAACTGAGAAAAGTGTTTTTAAAAGTGAACATCATTGAACAGTATAATCTTTATGTATGACGATCTTGAATCAGAATAAAAATATCGATATTTTACATTTTTCAGACGTTGGGGTCTTGAAAAAATCGTTGCGGTGCCTACCTGAACGAAGTTTCCCTGCGACTCAAGTTGCGAGTAATTGAAGTTTGATGTATTCGATATCTAGAAAATTTCCTCAAAAACCAAAACGTGAACCAACCCTCAATCCTATCTTCCCCCAAAAATCTAAAAACCTTTCCAACCCTTTCCCGATCATTTTTCAATTTATTTCCTTCAAAATGATGTGAGTTTTCTCTTTTCCTCATCTCTTCAAAATCAACATCTTCAATTATTTTCAGAGCGAAACTGTTGTTCTTCGTGCTAAAATCTTCATTTCTCATAGTGAACGCAACATTGATTTTTGTCAGTTTGATTGGTTGTGCCGACGGGAAAAAGAGTAAAAACTATTCGCCGCCTCCGAATAATCAGGATGATTTGACGACGATTAAAAAAGAATCGAGAAGCATTCATAATCAGAATAGTACTACGAGTACTGAAAAGGTAGGAAGATTATAATCTTTTCATCAAAATAAAGTCAGACAATAATTTTTTAGAAAAGTTTTTGAAACAGATTTTTTTTGAAAATTTTAGAAATTTATCTTGGTGAAAAAGTAAGACGATTTTTTGATACAAATTTTAAATAGAAAACCTACTTTTATTCAAAAAGAGATTAAAGGGGGATAGAACCATTCTTAAAAAATGGATTTTTTTCGTCAAATATCTGCTTTCGGGATAATTTTTAGACATTGGCCCAAGAGAATTTTTTTCTTGTCTCATGATTCTGCATCCAACCATACCTAAAAATCCATTTTTTAGGAATGGTTCCCTCCAATGGGGTCAAATGGGGTCAAAAACAGCCCAAAAAATCAACTGTGAGGGTGCAAATTGGCTATTTTTGGGGACGCGTGAATCCTTGAGGATGCACGTGAAAAAATTGCACCCTCACAGTTGATTTTTTTGGGCTGTTTTTGACCCGTATTTTAAAAATAAGGCATTTTTGGACCATGGTCCAATAGAATTTTCTTCCCGCGCCATAATTCTGCATCGAATGATACCAAAATCTCGAAAATCCAAATTAGTGTTCTACCCCTTTAAGATTCTCAAAATGTTATCTTCTTATCATCTTTCTTGCAAATCCCCCTTTTTCAAAATTTTCTGAAACTGAGTTTTTTTTCAATCGAGAAACATTCATAATCAGAATAGTACTACGAGTACTGAAAAGGTAAAGGTTCATCCAAATTATGAATCACAAAACGCTTTATAAAATTCGAATTTCCTTAAAGCCGACCAACATTCTATCATTCGTTTTGCAAATCTCTCTTTTTCAAAATTTTTTTGAAACTGAAAATTTTTAAAAAATTATTCAGGAACCATCAAAACAACCACCCAGCTGCTCCTCCTCAACTCCATCTCAACCAAAATCTCAACCAGTTTCCAAACCGAAAACTCCAGACAACCGTACTCCGGACAACAAAACTCCGAATCAAAACGGAAAATCTGAATTAAAATTAGATAAAACTCAACGAATGGCATCGAAAGAATCGCTGAGACCACCTCCAAGAACGATTCGAAATGGACCGCCGGTGAAGAAAACGACGAGTAAAGAAGCACAGAAAACGTTGAAAGATGTCAAGGAGTTCTCGGCTCGAGAAGGACCGATACTCGGAGAGAAATCAACGAATCAACAGGAATTTGATGATTATTTGAATAATTTGGGAGAGAATAAGAATTAGAGAAAGGATATCAACTCGTTCACTTTTAGTTAATTAGACAATAAATGATTGAATTTGGGTTGATTGTTATGAAAAAAATCTGTTTCAAATTTTAAAGAAATATGGTTCTCCAAAAAATGTATTGGTGTTTTTGGTTTTTCATATTCTGCCTATTCTATTAAATGCGGAAAGTATGAGCTTTTCGATTTGTGGGCGGAGCCTAACTTTTTGACAAAATTGTAGAATATTTTGTCACAAACTTTGCGCATTTATAACTCCATTCTTACTCAACCGATTTTTTTGAATTTTGTACCATCAGATGGGAAAATGTGGGCCGACCATCGAGAACTTAGGGGGGTTGAATACGGGCCACAATGACCCGATTTATGATCGCTGCGGCAAAATCATGTTTTTCAGATGAAACTTTTGTACTGAGCTGATAAGGGTTTTTGGACTCTCACGGAGTCAGTTTCACTTATTTTTCTTCGATATTTCAGCACCATGAAGAGCGCAACGTCATTTGTCTTGAGCTCAAATTTCAGCTCTTTATCTCAAAAAACAAAAAATAGAGCCATAAAAGTATATGTCGATTTTGGCACTTTTTTCTCATTCTCGATCTCTTATCTCGCATTTTGATCTTTTATCTTGATTTGGGATTTTGAAACTTTCAAAAATGGAAAAATTCATTTCCAAATTTTGGAAAACTTATTCTAATTTCATTATGATGAGCTAACACACGCAGCAAGAAACGCGGCGCAGCCGTGTCCAGCGACGCGAAGCGTCGCTATCTTTCTTATAAATTGGGTGATCACTTAAGAGTGACATAGTTCTAATCAAGGAAACATGATCTAGCTTGAATCCCATATAATGAAGAACTATAGAAACAGCGAAAAAAATTTCAAATTTTTCATTTTTCATGTCTGTATCACCCAAAATTAGGCGAAAAATTTGGAACGCTTCACGAATTTGCGTGTCATCCTTGCGCAGGGGCCATGCTAATCTTCTCTGTATTGTTCCAATTTTAGTATATGTTCTCGGAAGAACGAAAATGTATTTATGCACAAATTATTATATAGGGACCCCAGGGGAAACATCCGACATCTCACGGGATACGCCAGTCACTATGTTCTGTGTGGGGAGGGGGCGGGGCTTAGGATTCCTAGGAGCACACTATCCATCCGATAGTTAACATTCTCTATTGGTTCCTGGGAATCCCAAGCTCCGCCCATTTCTCATACAAGGTACAGTGGACGGCGTATCCCGTGAGATGTCGGCTGTTTCCCATGGGGTCCCTATATAATAATTTGTGCATAAATACATTTTCGTTCTTCCGAGAACATATACTAAAATTGGAACAATACAGAGAAGATTAGCATGGCCCCTGCGCAAGGATGACACGCAAATTCGTGAAGCGTTCCAAATTTTTTCACTAATTTTGAATGATACAGAGTCTACATTACATTACAGACATGAAAAACATTACATTACACATTACAGACATGAAAAATGAAAAAATTGAAATTTTTTTCGCTGTTTCTAAACTTTTTCGTTATGTGTAGGGACCACCACATGTTTTTCAAACCGATTTTTCTCGGATTTTTTGCGGCTCGGGATATTACATAGGTCAATACAAGGTCGTTGCCAAGTTTCCACGTGAAAAAATATGGTCTTGACCGAGATAGAGCCATAAATGTACCTTTTCGGAATCAACTGATTTTCTCCCTGTGGGCGGAGCTTAGAACAGTGAATACCCAAAAGTAGGGCACGCAATTTTCACGTTTTCATCTTTTGTACAGTGGAAAGCAGAGGAATAGAAAAGTTTTCAGGCCTGAAAATGTACTGAAAAATACAGAAAAATGGATTTTTCGACATGAGGGCATGAGGGGATTTTTAAATGACCAACAGAAGAAATGTGTAAAATGAAATTTCGCATCTGATGGCTAAAAAATGGAGCGCGTCGGTTGCCTTTATGACCGAGAAAATCGTCGAAAACTGAATTTTTGAAAAAGTCTAGGTCATTAAATTTGACTCTACTCTGTTAGTTGTTGTCAGAATGGATTCAAATTTTGGCAAAGGATAGTGAATAAGTAGAAGAAGGTCCTCGCGGAAAAGTATAACTTTTTTTCTACTCCACGCCTATTTATAAGCTCAGCAAGTTTGACCTAGTTTTCCGCGATAAGGGCCAGACTGAAATTTTTTAAAGATAGTACATATCGATTCTAATTATCACGAATTGCCAAGTTTTTCAAAAATTTTGAGCGTCCATGGAGCGAAACTAGGTCAAAATGGAAATTTTATTGACGGGATCCCTTATTTTTATGCATAACTTTTTTACCAGGTGACCGTTTCTCACGTAATTTGGGTCACGGGTTATTCACGGTCTTTTACATATATCCTGAAAATTTGGGGGCACTTGGTATATTTCTAAAGAAGTTATGGGTCATCAAAGTAGCGAGAAAGAAATCGGACGAAAAATCAGAACGCCCCGCCCCTCACGTGTGGTGGACCCTAGTTATGTGGGATTCAAACTGTTACATTGTTGGTTTATACGACTTCATTTTCTCTCTACTATTTTCACAATCAGATTTGATATGATGAAACCGTAACTTTTTGAGCAAAACGTTCAAAATTTGTTTTCTTTGTTTGTCTGCTGTTCAAAGAGTTTTGGGCTCAGAATCATGATGAATAAGAATTTTCAAACTTTTCATTTTGACAAGATGAATAAAAATGAGGGTGCAGGAAAAAAAAGGGAAAACATGGGAGGGATTTTTGAAAATCTTGGAACCGAAATGAATACAGGCAAAGTAAAACAATGTGTGTTTGTGTTTGGGGGAAATTCTAAACAAGTCTCACTAGGAAATACAGTAAAAAAGATTATGCAAAAGACGGAAGGAGATGGTCAGGAAATAAGAATATGCCAAAAAAAGAAAGGGAGCAACCGAATTCTCAAATATACAATCGAAAAAAAAGGGGCGTGGCTAGAGGGGGGATATGCATTCAACGGATCGGGGTCTGAAAAAAGGGGGCGTGGCTGGAATACATGGTTAGTTTTGAATTGGAGAAAAAACGAGTGTGAGCAAATGATCAAAAAACTATGACAAAGTGTGAACAAAGATAATATAATAAGAGGTTTTTCGTTTTGTTGAAGGCACTATTGTTTGTTGTGAGAAAAAATTGAGAAAAAAGAGGGTCACCCATTTTAAAGAGAAACAAGAAACATCTAGTTGGGGGGAGAAGGGGTAATGAACACTGGGGGAAAAGGCGGGGAATTCAAAAAAAAATAAAGTTTCCCGGGGATATTCAAAATTTCAACTCGGGGGGGAAACAAGGGGGTTGGTTGGTTGAAAAGTGAAACTGTGTGAAAAAAATAGAGTGTTTTTTGTTGTTGAGCATGATGAGTTTCAAAGAGAGAGCAAAAACGATAAGAAGAAAGAAAAGTGGTTGGTGTGATGGTGTGATGGTGTTGGTTGGTTACTGTTTGTAGGGGTGATCACGAGAGGCACCCAACAGACGACGGTTGTTAAGCATTGCACCTGAAGACAAGAAAAGAAACATTTAGATAAAGGGGTTAGATTATTATTTCAGCAATATTTTCAGATTTTTCTTAATTTCCAGATACCCTCCACTGTTAACATTATCCTGTTTTCGCCAAATAGATTTGAGAACCGACTCCGCGACCTTTCGAAGGTGTGATGTTTCGCAAGTACGACGTTTCGAAAATGCGACATTTCGAAAGTGTGAAAGTACGACAAGTATGACACTTCAAAAATTCGATGTCTCGCATGTGTGACATTTCGAAATTGAGACGTTTCGCAAGTACGACATTTCGAAAGCAAAAAAAAAAACGTTCGAAACATCACGCTTTAGAAATGTCGCCCTTGCAAAACCGTCGTACTTTCGAAACGTCGCACTTTCGAAACGCCACACTTTCGAAATGTCGCGGAGAGCTCAAACCCTAATTTTCAAAAATAAAAAATGCTTCAAAATTGATATGATCTTTACTTTTCGATACCCGTTCTTTAAACTCGAAAATTGAAATTTTTTGGAATGCTTTTCAAAATCGTAATTTTTCCTCGTAATTTTTTTGTATAATTTAAGATTAGTCGTTCGTTTCAAAAAAAAGATGTGATTATTGACTGACTGCTAATTTTCCAATGGGGGATACGGTTTTTAGTACTTGAACTCCGAACTCATATAAATTAATAAGAACAAACTATCAACGAACCCATCAAGGAAAGTGGTTTGGTTTGGTTTGTGGTTGAGTTTTGGTGGTTTTTAGAATTGAAAAAAAATGAAAAATTGGTTTGGCGGCTAATTAGGGCAGCATTTCTACATGGTTTTTAATAAATATTTAGAAACAAGAGACCGTCATGCACACGGAAATCAAAAAAGAAGGCGTTTAAAGTGTGAGCAGAGCACGAATAGAGATAACCAGAAATAGAAAGAGAGCCGTTTTGATAACATGAATATATAATTGGGAATATGGGTATGGGATGTGTACAAATAAATAATGAATTTTTTGGGGGGCCGGGAAATGGTCCGAAGATTCAGGCCCATCGTCTCACGTAATACCCACCATGCGCACCTTGTTGACTCGTCAAATCAACTCCCGCGTATTCGGCATACTGTTGTCCGCCGGCTTGGCTGGCAGCCGCAGCGGCGAGAGCTCCTTGATATTGAGCTTGAGCTTGAGCTTGGGCAGCGGCGACGGCATTCTGTCCAGCAGCGTATTGTTGGATGGCGGAGAAGTCGTAGAGGCCTTGGCTGAAAAATATGGCAGATTTTTGATATTTTTTAGCTGTTAAAGTAGGGTTAAACTCATTTTTTCTCAAATAACCGTCCCAAGTTGAGTACTTAAGAAAATAACAATATTTTTCATAAAAATTGTTAAAATTCGAGAAAATCGATTTTCAATTCGCGAACTTACATTCCTTTCTAATCTATGTCAAAAAATTTAGAATTTTTCACTGATTCGAGCGAGACTAATATCGCCGTTCAAAACGAATTTTGAAGCGAGTTATGAGCGTTTGAAGTTTCGGTGAAAGATACGCAGAGAAACTAGAAAATGTCTGCGTCTCTGTCACGAAAACTTCAACCGCTCATAACTCGCTTCAAAATTCGTTTTGAACGGCGATATTAGGTGCATTCGAATCAGCAAAAAATTCTAAATTTTTGAAATAGGTTAGAAAAAATTAGTTGGCGTTTTGACAATCGATTTCCTCGAGTTTTAACGATTTTTGTGCAACATATTGTTATTTTCGTAAATACTGGAATAAATGAGTGTAATCCTACTTTAAACTCTTCATGTCAAAATCTGATCCGGAAACATTCTTCCTATAACATCCACTACTTCCGTGTCATTCTCTTCTCCCCAAGTAAAAACCACTTGTCCCCACGTCGGTGTCAATATTACGACACACACACAGCTGTCTCTTTGCCTATTTCTCGTCGAAAACAGTTGTCAATTGAGAAGCAATATCATGAAGTATCTAGCTAGTTTTTTTTGGAGCCAAAAAAAGTGGACAATTAATCAATCACTCACTTTAACAATATCTGCTGATACTCTGCCTGTTGTTGCTGTAGAAGAGCCGCTTGTTGCTGAAGAGCCGCCGCGTTTCCAGCGTTCGCTTGTAGTTGTGATTGTTGTTGCATAATTAGAGCAGCTTGTGATGTGGCGGCCGCGGCTCCAGCCGACGCTGCTCTTCCAGATGGGCTCATGACGATTGGTGCTCCACATACGGCCATCGTCGGTGATCGAGAGATTCCATTGGCGGCCATCATTGGAAGAACTCCACGTTGTAAAGCAGCGGCTTCTGAAAAGGATATTATAGGGCAATGGGTTCTAGCAAAAATATACATGTGATCTGGGCCTTCAATTTTCTCCACTCTAAATTCAAAATTTTGGTCAATATTAATACCAAAATGTAGAACTCAATGAGACCTATGAAATGGTGCTGAAATCACCAAGATTGCCCGTTTCAGTTATTGTCTAGAACTTGTAGAACATTTTCAAGTTCTAGACAAAAACTGGGACAGGAAATCTTGGTGACTTTAGTACCATTTTATAGATCTCGTCGAGTTATACATTTCGATGTGAAGATTGATCATAAAACTTGAATTCGAAGGCCCCAAAAAACCCGGATCACGTGTATGAGCAAAAACTTACGAAGCGCCACCAATGGTTGTTGCTTGACCGCAGCCAGCTGAGCCGCAGCAAGAGCACTCTGATCCGCCGTACCCGATCGATATGTTCCATTGATAATCGCCAACTCCATCAATTGCTTTCTCTTCAATTCATCCTCTCCTTCAGGTGCTGGCACTAACAACTTCTTCACCTCATCCATCGCTCTCAACAGTTTCACTTTCGCTCGGTTTGCCGTGTCTTCGCATTGAATCAAAACGTGAAGCTCTTCGGAAAGATGTTCCCAATTTGGTTTCCCTCTATTTAGCTCTTCCTTTTTCTTATCTCTCATCGATCCGCGGCCACGAACCATTATCTTACATCCCGTTTCTTGTTCCAGTTGTTTCGCTGTCATTCCGCGTGGGCCGAGTATCCGACCGACAAAGTTGTACTGAAAAAAATGACTTTTTAAACAATCATCGCACTAAGAGTCTAATTTTATGGTTTCAATTGACTATAAACCCAAATTTTCAAATTGAAAAAAAAACTCACATCAGGGTGCTCTTTGGCGGGAACGAAAACCTTCTCTGTGTGTACCGTAATATCTCCTTCGGCATCCGGCAGTGTCACATTATCTTTTGTGAATTCAAACTGGAACAGTGCCACCCGAACTTTACTGATTTCATCGTCGGCTAGCCGTTCCAAATGATGAAATACGTTTGGGAAGGCAGCCAATTGTTTTTTATCCTTCAAGAGTTGCGATAAATATTCCACTGAGTATTGCTGCTGTTGTGTTGTGGATATTCCATTTGCACTGCCTGTAAAAAATTTGATTTTTTGAAAATTGAAATATGAAAAGAGGTTGGAAATTTTAAGGTACGAATTGAACTATTTCTGTTTAAAATTAATATTTTTTTCAATTTTATTCTGGACGTCTTCTGAAGCTAATCCACGGGATTTTCAAAGTCGCGCTTTACTGGACTTTGGCGGTAATTCAAATTATATTCACTGCGTAGCAAAAAAAGTTGATACGGAGTTTTGACGACGCTTGAAACCCGAATTTTCGGATTTTTCTGCGATTTTTGCGAGTTTCCCGACTGTTTTCATTGAAAAAAACCATCGCTACCCCCAAATCCCTATGAGGCCATTTCATTCTCAAGGTACCGTAACCCTCTCTCACCTTGATGACTCGCCGGGGACGGCGTTATTGTGACCTGTGGTGGTTGAGGACCCGACGATGGTCCAATGAAATCATGACCCGAATCAGTTGGAGGTGGAGGGATTACGTGCAACGACGAACCTCCCTCCAGATGTCCATTCTCATCTGGAGCATCTGACGTCGCCAAGTCACCACCAACACTGTCCATCAGAGAATACAGAGAGAGAAACAAAGTACTAAAGGGATTGAAACGGGGTAAAAGTTTTGGGGTGTGTATGTCGTCGTCTGAGTGTATGTGTGTGGCGGCGGCACAGGGATCGCAAGGGGCAAGTCAACGGGGCGATCGGAAGGAGAAGAAACGGAGAGAGATCGGGTAAGACGAAGAGACGCAGACGGCTCCCATTCGACCATGTTACACCGTGTGCTCGCGGGAGCTCTCTCGGTGGCTGCGTCTCAATTCGACACTTGGGTTATCTTTGGGAGCTCCTCTCGCGGGAGAGAGAGAGACTCTCTGTCTCTCTGTCTCGGGCGGTTCCATATCCACTTGAGAGGCATTTCTTTTTTCGATTCCTTTCACTCTTTGGGTTCTCTCAGGTGAAACAAGGGGGCCAGAGATGGATAGAGAAACAGTCGAAAAGTACTTCAGTTTTGGGCAGGAAGGGCTATCATCACTTTCAATGGGTGGGGGCGCCCGCAATGTCACGGATATCGAAACATTCGAGTGTTCTGACCTATTGAATCTATTATAACGGATAGGTTCCAAACTATGTCCGAGATATGATTTCAGATTTTTCGTTAGGGAAATATTGTCGTTTCAAGAGAACCAGGCTCGATTTTTTCTTGATTTTCCACCAGAATTTCACATAGTTTTACCGTTTTACACGTAAAATAGTCAAAAAACGTAATTTTTCAGCTATTTCCTCACAAACAGGAAGAACTGTGCGGCGGAGTTGCAATTGAGGGCGTTGCTTATTTTCCAATTTGTTTTGGAAAATGCTTTTTGCTTGGCTCTCTTGAAACGGTGGTAACTACTTTCTACTTTATATGCGGACGTTTCTAAAGGATTACGGTATTTCTAGGTACTTCATTATAAATACTCCCAACTGCGTAACCCATACTACTTTCATTATAACGACCCCAACCACCGTCATCTTCTTCATCTTCCCAACCAATATATCATTCCCATTTTTACGATCCACTCTTCCAAATTTTAATGGATCATAAGGTGTCAGTTGGTTGGGCTCCCCCCTTTAATGACTTTTTGAAATCTTTAGGGGAATTGAATTTCAAAAAAATTATGTACACATGCTCTACATGCTTCTGGTTATTATTTTTGAGTTAGCAATATGAAAAAAAAACGCATTTTTAAAGAAAAATCAAAAAACCACAACACTTTTTTCTGTGTATTCGTGTCTGATCGAGATTACCGTTAGGTGTTAGATGATCCGTGGAAGCGTGTGTCATGACGTCTTGAAGCGTGATGAGAGGGGGCGGAGCCGCAAGAAGACCACTGCTCGGAGACGTTGGCGCCGACGTGGAAGCGGTGGACGTGACGTGCGATTCAGAAGACGTCGATGATGATGACGTGGCAACCGGCGGTTCAGCGGTTGTCTGAAGAAAACGGCACACTTGCATTTGGTTTTTTTCAAATCGAGAAGGGTAAGAAGAAACGGGAAAAAAGAAGAGTTTTTTGGATGAGATTGGGGATTTTTTTTGGAGTTAGAGCCGATTCCGAAGGGATTCCTGTTAGATTGGTCTTAGTTTATGTGCAGATATGAATGAATAAAAAATAAATCAATCGAAAATGTTATGGGATTAGCAACAACGACATGAAGTTTAGTTACAAAAATTTAACGAATATGTTTCTCTCTATTGTTTCAAATGGGGGAGCGAGCGACTGTGGGCTGAGCCGCCGAGCAAATACAGTATCCCTTCTTCTGTTTCAACTCGTTCGAGGGTCAAAGACGCATTTTGTGTGCACTTTTGGGATGCGAAAAAAGAGAACTGAGGAAATGTACAAACATTCGGAGATAACAAGAGATGGACTACGGAGAATCAAAAGTTACAGTATCCCTCTCCATAAACATCCATAAAATGAATGGCAAATCTTCTTGAGAATAGAGGAAAACAAGTGATTCTAGTTCTCTTCTTAACACAATCTACAGAATGTGTTTGAGAATCAAGTGAGAGAAGAGTCGTAAAAACAGTGTCTCTGCATATGCAAACTGGAGAAAACAGAAGACTGAAATTAATTGGGGAAGAAGTAGGCGTTGGAGGGAAAGTTGAAACTAATTGAAAAAGGAGAAGAAAACCGTCGCATGGTGGCTGACTTGAGATATCTCCCCCCAGAAAAGATAACATCAATTGGCAATGGAGAAATAAGGGCGGAGAGGACGACGATGATGTTGACTTCATCGGACGAAAGTTTGTAGAAGAAGAAGATACAGTTTGGAGAATAATATGAGAGATGAGAATCGAACTTTGAGAATTTGGAAGAATTTCAGAGATTTTAGGACAGATTCGGGCCTCTCGCGGTCCGTCGATTTTCTCTACTTAAAATTCAAAAATTTCGGTCGATCTTTATATTAAAATGTAGAACTCGATGAGATCTATAAAATGGTGCTAAAATCACCAAGATGAGTTTCTGTCTCAAAGTGGCTCAATTTCGCTCAAAATCGGTCGAAAGTGAACCACAAGCCTCCAGATTCCTGCGTGTCCAATTTCGAGCGATTGGACGCATTCTGAGCCAATTTTTCACTCAAAGTTGTCAATTCTTTTTTTGTTGATAGTTTTTTTTTAATTTTAGGAGATTTTTTTTTCAGATTTTCAATTTTAGATTTTCTTTCAAAAGGCATAATCGAAATTGTGAACTCCCAATTAGAATGAATTTCCCGCTCTAAAATCCTGTTTTTCTGACTGAAACAAATTATGAATTCTAGATTCTAATTTCCTCTAATTTTGCAACATTTCTTCTTTCAAATTATCAACTGTATCCATCTCCACACTAAAACCCATATCTTGCCATGGTCATCTCTCTCTCCCTCCAATACTGGCTTCTTCATCAATCATACACGCAACAACTGTATATAGAAACGGTCTACTTCGGCGCCTACTAAAATCCACTGGCGCGGAACCAGTTTGGATTGATAGTTTTTTTTTAGCCAATTGACTAATTTGGTTTGGTGGCAGAAGATGATGGGGAGGAAAGCGACGACAAGGATAAGGATGTTTCAAAAAAAAGTTGATACGGTCGATGAATGATTTATGGACTTCTTCGGGGAATACAGTATGCTAGGGCCTTTGGAATGCGCGAAAAAAGAGGTAGTGAACCAGAAATCGAAATAGAATCTGGAATTTTCAGCCGCCACCATCGGGAAGACAATAAGAAAACGGTGAGGGGGCAAGTGAATGGCGGGGTCTCTTTTTTCTTCTTCTACTTCTTTTCCATTTGACGTACGTCATTTAGAGAATACGGTAGACTGTGGAGACGGAGGAAAATAAAGATTTGAAGGGAGAAAGAAGAAGAAACACATTGGCAAAACAGGTTATTTCACTCCTCGCACAGAAGAAGGTTCGGGGGAAACAAATCGCCTTTCGATTTATTCCAACATTTAGACAGAGAAACTCTTTTTGTCGGCGGCATATCACCACGCCTTTCCTATTTCCCCCCAGGTGATTACGGTTTCGGCCTTCACTCTCTGTTTCTCTCTCACTATGTACTGGGATTGATAGAACTCAATTAATTATGCCCCGGGATGAAAAAGAGAGAAAGATCTCTCGCTCAAGGTTGTATCAAATGGACCTACAGTTAATTCAGATCAAGAGAGAAAGAACGAAAAAAGAGGGAATTGATTAGAAACGATTAATTTCGAACAGATAGAAGGGAGGAAACGGTTTCGGGAACTATTTGAATTCGGAAGCCGATAGGAATCGGTGTGTCGAGATGAATAGAGCTACAGTAACCTCCGTAAATCGACACAAAAAATGTTTGAATTTTAGTCCTGAAATCTTCTTTGCGATTTTCGAGTAAGTTTATCGAAAAGGATATTTTTTTTGATTTTGACTCTGAAATTTGAAAATTGTTTTAAATATAGAAAAATTGACTTGAAAATCGCGAAAAAATCAAGAATTTCCGGTGAAAACGGAGAAAAAAAATCTGAAGGTTTTAGGAATTGAGTTCAAAAAATTTTTGAGTCGATTTACGGGACGGTTACTGTAGTTGATTTCGTGGCTGTTTCACGAGTTCGGCCAGCTGCAAAAGTTAAGCCAGGGAGCCGAAAATCATATTATTTAGTGCGTTTTGTAGCTGAGAAAAGTATATTTATTTCCTGAAATTTTTACCGGCAAATTACGAAAATTGCGGCCTCTATTAGTGGTTTTACAGTATCCGAATTCAAGAAAAAAATCAAGATATCTGACTATAAAACTTTCTCAGGACTTCATCCTAATCTATCTTCTAATCTTTCCTAATAAATTTGTCCTCGAAAAAAAAAACACCAAAAGACAAATTTTACCAGCTTCCGTGTTTAGAAGCGGTACAGTTGAAGATCAAAGGATAAAGGATAACCAAAGAATTTTCGCTAATTTTATTGTCATTCAATAACTTGATGACTCACTAGTGACACCGTTCCGGGGGAGTGTTTTCGGAAACATAGAAAGAAATGTCTATAGTTTTATGATAAAAGTAACATATTCTGAAGGTGGGGTTCCCGCGAGAGAGATAATCAGATACAGAGAAAAATCGGTATTCCGAGAGAGAAAAGGGAATTATTTGTGATCAGTTATTCAGTCAGGCGGTTAGTTCTTCTGTGAGAAGAGAAAGAAAGAGAACGACTAATTCGGATTACAAACAGGCAAAGTGGACGAGAAGAAGAACTAGCGAGAGAGGGAGAAATAGAAAACAGTAGAGAATTTCGGGGTTTTTATTATTGGGACAGTGGGCTCCGCGACATTTCGAAAGTAAGACAATTCGAAAGTGTTTTTTTTGTGTTTTTATAAGGAGGATTTCGGGAAAAATGAGTTTATGGTTCAGTCCAGTGTGTGTTTTTCGACAACGTTCGAATAATTATTCGAAAATTTATTCGAATAATTATTCGAACATTTTTCGAATACTGTTCGAATATTTTGTTCGAATACTTATTCGAATATGTTCGAATAATTATTCGAACTTTTCGAATAATTATTCGAAAAGTATTCGAACAATTCGAATAATTATTCGAACATTGTTCGAATTGTTCGAAAGGCAATTTTTTTCGAACAATTTTCGAATAAGTTTCGAATAAATGCAATGATTTCGCAATGAAAAAAATACAAACTGCAAACGACACTCCGAAATAACATGCTGCGCCTAGTTTACCACACGACAGAAATGTTCGAACAAATATTCGAACGAATATTCGAATAGTCATTCGATTATTCGTTCGATTATTCGTTCGAATAATTGTTCGAATAAAATTTCGAAAAACTGTTCGAACGAATATTCGAAAAATTATTCGAATATCATTCGAATTTTTTTCGAAAATAGATATTTTCGAATAAGAAATTTCGAAAAACACACACTGGTTCAGTCGATGCTAAATTTCATGCTGATTTCGAATATCACAATAAAAACACTCAATAATGCTTCTTAGGTCCAAAAAATGCCGTCAAAGTTGCAAAAAAGTTATCATTCGTGACCGAACTTTTGTCTTTTTTCCACATGAATTACAATTTTCGCACTGTTAGGCCAGGAGGGACACCTTTTTTGCAGCTTTGACGACGTTTTTTGTGCCTGAGAAGCATTTTTGAGCGATTTTATTGTGACATCCGGAATCAGCATGAAATTTTGCATCGATTGAACCATAAACTCATTTTGACCGGAATCCTTTTTTAATGAAAATTGTGAAAACGGTGATACACTTTCGAAATGTCCCGGTGCCTTCAAAAAGCCACCAAAACCTCTACAAAACTGCAAAGACTACCTCATCGACAGTCTTCTGAGGTCATATCCATATCGCACTCAAACCATCTCAATCTTTTTTCTTTTCCGCGTTGTTACTGATATGAATCTTTGTGGGACGTTGAGAAAGAAGAAGAAGAGGTCGGTGGCCCCTTCGGAGAAAAACGGCCTCCTTTTTCGCTAAAACTGTACGGAGACTGTTTTGTTTCTTGTTGTAGGGAAGAAGATGAAGATTAATTTGTTTGGATAAAAAAGGAAGGGTGCAGAAAATCCAACAGAATAACTGTTCCAAATAGCGAATCCATTCGACTGAACGGTATTCCAATTATGAAGCTAGCAGCAAAAGAAAGAGAAAGCTGAAACGATTTCCGATCATTTATTCATAGATTTTCAGCTAGAAAAACGTCAGAAGACAGAACGATGATTCAAGGTTTAATAAGATTTTATCTACGAAAGAATATCGGGATCTTACTCGAAAAGTGCCAAAATCAATGTCTCAAGATCAACATTGGTCGGAAAGTGCGTCAAAAATCCGCCAAAAAAAATCGGAAGGAAAATGAAAAAGCAAATAAGAACAATGAGAAAAGGCGAGAGAAAGTCTCAAAAAATTGAGTTTTTCAACAACTTCTTGTTTACGGAGGGATCTCAACTTCAAATTCAAAATTTTCGGTCAATATTTATACCGATCTATAAAATGGTACTAAAATCACGAAGACTTTCGTCCGATTTTGACGAGTTTCTGTCGCAAAATGGCTCGAAATCGGTCGAAATTGAACCGCAAGCCTCCAGAATCCTGTGTATCCAATTTTGAGCAATTTGAAGCATTTTGAGCCAATTTTAACCGTTTTTTCACTTTGTCAATTTTTGCTCAATCACGCCCGGTCCAAGCTTACACAAACCGAAACATCGAGCCGGGTATTTTTCAAGTTCTAGACAAAAACTGAAACATACAATTGAGTGAAAAAACGGTTAAAATTGACTCAAAATGCTTCAAATTGATAAAATTGGATACACAGGATTCTGGAGGCTTGTGGTTCAATTTCGACCGGTTTTGAGCAATATTGAGTTATTTTGAGACAGAAACTCGTCAAAATCAGACGAAAATCTTGGTGATTTTAGCATCATTTTATAGATCTCATCAAGTTCTAAATTTTGGTATAAAGATTGACTAAAAAATTCGAATTGGAAGTCGGGAAAATCAGGCCCGAATTGCAAATGACATTCTCCGGAAAGAAGACGAGAGAAAACTAGGTGTGGAATCGAGATGCCCATCATTTTATGGTCCATTTGATATACCGAACGATCAAGAAGATGATAGAGAAGAACAAGAAGAGAAACTGGGTGGTCTCGGCGACAACCTACAGTTTTCAGGGGTGTCTAAAAAGTAGCCTTTTCTTTTCTTCTGAGGAAACGGCTTTTTCTTCTTCAGTGTTTGTACACGGGGCACACGGTTGGTTCTCTCTATCTCGGAGCCTCAAAAGAGAAGTCAAACATCTGAGAGAGAGAGTCCTTCCTGTGTACCGGTATTTGTCCGGTCGCTGCAGAGTTCATGTTGATTTAATTGACATTTCCTAATGGGGGTCGAGAAGGGGTGGTAACCTGATTCATAGAGACTCTAGGCAATCCCAAAAGTGCACTTTTTTCTTTTTTTTTAATTAAAAAAAGGAAAAACTAACCGCTGCCTCTGATTTCCATTCATCCTTTCCAAAACCGTTCGAATCGAAATGATGCACCATTGTAGACAGCATTGTGACGACCTGAAAAACGGATAAATTATTGAGTTCTGAAATAGAAATGATCTAGAAAATGGGCACGTAGGAGGCTCTTCTTATCCAGGGACTTAGTGGATTTTTTCTTCTGTTTACATCGAAAAAGCTTTTGATGATAAGAGGATTCTGGGAGGAGATGGATTGAGAAAAATAATTGAAAATCGTGAGATGAAAAAAAAAGAATGATGGGGATGTCTTAAGGGAAAGGATATTGAGGGGAAAGTGGGCGGAGCTCAACACGAAACTCCGCCCACAAGTTACAGCGATGTTTTGGGATTTTGATGTTCAGCTATAAGTCTACGAAATTGGATGAAAATTGTATCGTCCTAAAGGAAACTTCTGAAAGTACAGCACCCTCTAATTCAGCTTCAAAATCAGAAAATGTTTCGAATATGCCGGTGAGCTCCAAAATCTCACTGATTTTGCACCAATTTTGGTCAGTTATTAGTAATTTTTCACCAAAAATCGATTTTTCACAAACTTTAAAAGCGAATCTCAGCTATCGATTCATATAAAAAAACGTTTATTTTGGCCGAGAAAGGATTGAGAAAAATGAGATTTCAAAAATGGCACTGAATTTCTAGCTCCCTTCACTGATTACAGTGCTATTTTTAAAATACCACTTTTCTCAGTCCAAACCATGCCAATACAGATGTTTTCTATATGAATCGATAGCTGAAATTTTCATTTAAAATTTGTGGGAAACCGATTTTTCAGTAAAAAATCACTGCGTCTAAAAACTGTGTCAAAAGTAGATACTAGACCGAAATAAGAGCAAAAACAGTTGAATTTTGGAGTAAACGGGCTTATTCAGAAAAAAACTTTAGATTTTGAAACCCTGGATTTTCATCTAGATTTTAATTCGACTGTAAAAATTTTTACCTCCTAAACAATCACAATTTAACTAATCAAAAAAGTGAAAATGAAGAGTGTTTCAAAAAAGAGCGCCGAGGAATGTATCATTTTATTCGGTTGTTGTGATCATTTCTCTATCTCGTCCTTCTCTTTTTCTCTCCATACTCTGCCATCGTCGTCGCACCACAAGGATTGGCGCGCGCATCCGTCCGCTCTTCCGGACTCCGGAAGTGTCTTCCAAAAGAGATACCAAAAGGATTTTAGTGTTAGATGTCTCTCTGTGTGGTGGTTGTAAGCGTGCAAATCAATGGAGAACGGGTGTTCCAGCACGTTTTTTCGGCTAATTGGAGTCACAAGTTTCCATTTTTAGCCTCAGAAAATCTGGGGTTATTTTTAGATGCTCCCGTTAAAAATCGTTATTTACGTGACCTCTCCCCCACGACACACTAAAACGTTTCATATCCGGTGCCGTGCACTCGGCAAAATGAGCATTTTAACGTGTCTTCCGAAAGATGGGCTCGAAATCATCAAAGGAAGCTGGGAAGTCGTCCAACCACTCGGATAAGAAGAAAGATGATTACTGTTCGGATCACGGGACAAAATCTGTCGAGCTGGCCGCGGTGGAGGAAGAAGAAGTGTCGAAAAACACTTCTTCTGAAAATGAGAAAGAATCTAAAGTGGAACAAGAAGACGTTCCTGAAGCTGTAGAATCAGATTCCCGCATCACAACTGGAAGTGAATCGAATATCAGTCAGAACGAAGTGGAAGCCGAGCCCGTGACAGAAACCGATTCCGACTTGGTGACGTCTTCTGAGAGGGAATCGAGTGAGGATGAGGATGAGACTCCAGAAGAATATGATAGTGGTACGGTACCAGATGAACATGTTGAAGAGCATGAGGAGTTGATGTCAGCGTTGGAAGAGGCTATGGAGAACCAGGTCAAAGAAGGAGACGTGAAATCTTCCCTGGTCACTTCTGCAGATGATAACAGAGAACGGATCGCTTCTGGAGCAGATGTAGCAGGCTATCAGTATCAAGAACGGCTCCAAGAGAATTCATCCATGGAGATTTGTACGGAAAATGAGCTTTCCGAGAGAGGTGAACTCAATTTCAGATTTTTTAAAATCGGAAAATAAAAAAATTTCAGATCTCAGCGATACTTCCTACCCCATTCAATCCGAGCATCGTGAGAAAGGAATGATCCTAATTACTGTCGACGGACCACGCGCCGATTCGACTCAACTATTTTGGCAGATGATTGTGGAGAAACAGATTCCAACTATTCATATGACATGTGATTATGTGGAGAGAGGAATTTTGAAGTGTGCTCCGTACATTCCGATTCATGGAGAATCGGAGATAGACTGTGGAGTCTACACTATTAAACGTCTCGGAACGGAGTCTCAGTTGTCGATGAATCTCAAACGGCAACAACTTTTGATTTATGAGGAGACTGAGGGGTGAGTGATAATTCATAATTCACAGAATTGAAGTAGGATTATGATCATTTTAAAAGAAATTTTCTCAAATGAGTGTAAAAATTCCAGTATTTACGAAAAAAACAATTTTTCTCATAAAAATCGTTGAAACTCGAAAAAATCGCATTTCAAATCGCGAACTTACACTTTTTGTAACCTATTTCAAAAAATGTAGAATTTTTCGCTGATTCGGGCGAGCCTAATATCGCCGCTCCAGACACTTTTGAAGCGAGTTATGAGCGTTTGAAGTTAAGATAAAAGAGGCGCAGAGAAAGCAGACGCTCTCATTGTCGAAGAGACGCAGAGAAACTAGAAACTGTCTGCGTCTCTCACAAAAAATTCAAACACTCATAACTCGCTTCAAAATGTGTTTTGAGAAACGATATTAAGTGCATTCGAATCAGCGAAAAATTCTACATTTTTTGAAATTGGTTAGAAAATATAAGTTCGCGATTTGAAATGCGATTTTCTCGAGTTTTAACGATTTTTCAGAGAAAATGTAGTTTTTTTTCGTAAATACTGGAATTGGGACGATCATTTGAGAAAATTTATAAAAAAATACAGTAATCCTATTTTAAAAACGTATATTTCAGATTCGGCTCCAAGTACAAGCACAGTGTGACTCATTTCCAGGAGAAAACTAGTGCGAATTTCGACGAAAATCAGCATGCTAGAAACACAAACGTGATCCATAAGCATGTATCTCATCAGGTCGAATTAAAATAAAATTTGAAAAATAATTTCAAATTTCAGCCAAATCCTCAACTACTCGTTCATGGATCCTGGTGATAAACACACAGCAATTTGAACAAAAAAAGAGAGAAATTATCAGAAGAACTAAAAATTTGTGACAAAAAATAAACACATGTCTTGAATGTCAAAAAACTAGCGAATTTTGAAGAATTTTCAAATGGCAATATTCAGATAGAACGGGGTAAAAAGTTAGCGTGATTCTCTCTCCGAAACGAGTGAAAAAAGAATCCAAAAATGATGAGGGTCGCTAAAGAGAGAGAGAGAGAGAGAGAGAGAGAGAGAAGGGCGAGGCATGTAAGGCTATAATTACATACTTTGTCGGTATTTTCGATTCCAAATTCTGCGCCCCACGTCTCCAGGTACACTATTTTCGTTATTGGCCGAAATTAACACCATGTGGGGAAAACAGGTTCAATCGGGATTACGGTGGGAGATAATCGAGGAAAAGGCCTTTCTCCTTTTGAGGTAAAACGGAGGAGGAAAACTCGAAACAAAAGGTAACATTTGTTAGAGGAAATGAAATGATGAATGCACCACATTTTCCGGTACATTTGTCACCGCATTTTAGTGGTTTTGATGGGGAAAAAGAATAGAAATTGCGGGAGAGGGAGGATATTCAACAGGAAGAGATTAGAGATTTTCTTTTAATAAGAAACTAACCTCCTAGAAGTCCTTTGAAGTCGTTGAAATAGTACAGTGGGAGCAGACGGCTGAAAATAGGGTCAAGGTTAGAACAGCAGACAAAACATTGAAGTTTCTAGACAAGATAATAATCAAAAAATTTGAATATTTAATGTGGATTGAGGAGATTAGTGGTCGTTGACCGATAGAGCATAAGGTGTTTTGTTTGTGAATCAAACAATCGGAAAGAGGGTAAAAGGAGAAGGTGGAGGGATAACAGGTTACATAACACACTCGGGAAGCGGGGTTTTTTGAAAATGTCACTGTTAGAAAGGTATTTGTTGGGCTCCGGGACAATTCGAAAGTGTGAAATTGCGTTTTCGCCTAATTTTTTGAACTTTTTATGCATATTTTTGCGTTTTTATATTATGCCAGTCTCACTCAATGATATTTCGGGTGCGATAAATATCTCGGCACGAAAATGCTACAGTAATATATTGAAATTTAAAGAAACACACTCTGATTTTCAGGTCAATTTTTTAAATTTTACATGATTTCCGAACGATTTTCAATAAATTTCGGAGCGAAATGTTTTTTTTTTGCTCCGAAATTTGTTGAAAATCGTTCGTGAAACATGAAAAATGAAAAAATTGACCTTTAAATTTTAATGTAGCATTTTCGTGTCGTGATATCGCATCCGCAAACTCGGGAAAATTCAGCCAGGACTAATATGGACTGAGACTGGCATAATATAAAAACGCAAAAAATTAGCCAAAAACGCGATTCCACACTTTCGAAACGTCCACTTTCCAAATATCTTACTTTCGAAATGACCCGGAGCCGATTGCTAGTAGAACAGAAGCTCCGTCCACCCGAGAGGTGTTGTAAAAACGGAGATGAGGTCAGACATTCTACGTTTATTACAACATTACAACGGGCGTTCCTCGCATATTCAAGGTCACTTTGTTGAGCAAAAAATAAATTTCTCTATGTAATTGCTACTGGAAATGGAAACACAAAATGTTGAAAATGAAGATCGAAATATGCACCTTGGAAAAATGAATAATTCGTAGACACGATATAGGAAGAGATTGGGAGAGTAAAGATATCAAGAATTGAAAATCACTTTATAGACCCCAGAAACAAGGAAATATATTTTGAAAATATGAAGATTTTCAGAACGAATTTCAGCAAATAACAAAAAATTTTGGGAGAATAGCAAATTCTCATAACTTATTCATCAGTTATTTTGAAGATTTTCGAATTTCGATATCTAGTGATGTTCCCAATGGAAAAAAAGTATCAAAGTCAGCCATTATCCGAAGACCGAAAAAAGGAAAATTTCTAGTGAAAAAGAGTCTCAACAAGTGTCTATCCACTAAATATGAATTAATACATGCCGCGTGCAGATTTAATTATAGTCATCTTCGTCTCTTCTTTCTGGTATCCGAACGAATAGAATAAGAAGAAGAAGAAGCATAAAGCTGGTGGCAAAGAGATGAGCTCGGAGGAGAGAAAAGGAAAACTTATACGAGGAACGAAGAGATTACGGATTAGAGAGATTTAGACGATCAGACGAGCCAAGACGGATCAGTTTGGGGAGGGCGAACAGGTGACCTTCTCTGTACTTTTGCCGACTGAGACAATACGATATGATGGGCGGAACAGAACAGAGGAAACGTGAGCAGTCGGTGACGGGGTGTAAACCAATGAAGAAGGAGTACGGTATTTTTTCTTTAATGATCGTCCCAACTCCAGTGTTTACGAAAATAACAATATTTTTTTCATAAAAAATCGCATTTCGAATCGCGAACTTACACTTATTTCTAACTTATTTCGAAAAATGCAGAATTTTTCGCTGATTCGAATGCACCTAACCTCGCAGCTGAAAGCGATGTAAAAAATTTTTTAGACAATTTTCAACAATTATCCTATCGAGAACAAAAATTTTCTAACCTAAAAATGACTGAATTCGTTTTTGAGGGTTTTCCTGACTGTCATATTTTCAAATACTGAACTTCGAAGATTCAGAAGCCATTTAGATTCTGAAAAAAATCGAGATTTTCACAATTTTGGCAGTTTGTCCTAAAAATTCATTTGTGAAAACCTTTGAAAAATTTCAGAATCTAAATGGCTACTGAGTTTCTGAAGTTCGGAACCTGAAAATTTGAAATCACGAAAACCCTCAGAACACGATTTTCTGAAATTTAAGAAAATTGTTGAAAAATGGTTTTAAAAGGTTTCTTTAACGCGGTGAGCAGCGATATTATGCGCATTCGAATCAGCGAAAAATTCTACATTTTTGAAATAGGTTAGAAAAAATGTAAGTTCGCGATTTGAAAATCGATTTTCTCGAGTTTTAACCATTTTTATGTAAAAATATTGTTATTTTCGTAAATACCGGATTTGGGAAGATCATTTGAGAAAACAACAAAAATGACTGTAGTCAGGCTTGGTCGCAATCGGAAAAACGACTTCTTGTTTTTTTCGTATTTTTTCGAAAAACTTCCCCGGAAGAACTTTTAGAAAATCTGGAAAAAAGAGATGACAATTGTCGAAAATTTAGAGATTTAGACGAAAATCATCAATTTTGAGCATAATTTTTTCCGATGTTTCGAAAAAAATTCGAGAGCTCATTTTTCCGAACAAGCCTGACTGTAATCCTACATTTAGAAAAATTGGCCTTCCAAAATATCGAAATTCAAAAATAAAATTCCAATCAAAACTCAAATTCCAGCCATAAATTTCGTTATTGTCTTTACGATTTCAAAAAAAACGTGGGAAACACACAATCGGTCGAAAACTATAAGAAAGCCATCACGAACACATGTGCGCGTATTTTTCTTCCCTTTTTCATCTCCATTGAATCAACACTATTTCGATCGGGTTCCCATGATTTCGTTTGCGCGAAAAAAATGTGAATTTATTGGTAGATACTGAACGGAAAGGAGAAAAAAAGAAATGTTCCACTGATTTGATGATTTTCATCATGAGAAAGTGCGAATCATGATGTTTTGGATGTTTATGCAACGGATTATCAAAGGTTTTCCGCATAAATTTACGTCGCATTTCCATGAGAAAGAGATTAGAAATAGCAATACATTCTAATAAAATCAGTAACTTTTGATTTACAACAACAAAAAAAAGGAAAACTCTTAGAGCCAAAAGACATTTTTCGAATTTACAAATGATGGGTCGGAGGCCGAAATGTCGCCCGTTGTTTGCAAACATTCAAGCGCCATAAAATCCTTGAAATGGCCGTCATTTGGGACAGATTTCGGAGTAGAAAAACCCGAGGAAAACAAAAGAAATTCGCGAAAAATCGGAAATTGAAAAATTGAAATTTGAAAGCGGTGTGCAAACACCGCACTGCGTACAATGCATTTTATCACACGACATTACAATTTTTTCGAATTTTTACAACATTTTTGCAGGATTTTTAGGTTTTTTTCAAATTTTGATAGTATTTCGAAGAAATATAACCCACTAGTACACGAAAGACCGCAATTGAGATGTTAAATGGAGGAAAAAACGACGAGGAGCGATCTGAAGTGAGGACAACCGGTTGACAGGAACCGAACAAAGAAAAGAGGAGTGGAATGGAGAAGGCAATTGAAATAAAAGAGGGAAACTCTTCTTGTAAATCTAAAAAAATGACATGGAAAAGAAGTGAATCGGAACGAAATAGATGGTTCTGGAGTAGTTTTTCTTCCTAAAGAAATTGTACAATTCGAAAATTAAAATTTCATTTTCACCCCAGTTTTATAAAAAAAAAACAAGTGTCTTTGACATGTTTTGCCTACCAGAACGAATTGGCACCGCCCGTTTTTATGATGCGCCTCCAGAGAGAAAACAAAAAAATGTTAAAATGATCCGAAGAATTTTTTGAAATTTTTTTTCCAGTTTTCAGCTACAGAAAGCAAGTAAATCATAAAAGAATGCAATAATCAATGAATCTATTTAAATGTGGTTGGGTGGCACCGAAAATTTGCATATTGAACGTGTCCTTTCCCTTTTTTAGGAAACAGGGAGAAGATAAAAAATGAGAATCGGAAAATTGGAACACCATGAGAGCTTTTAGGAAAGCCTATGATTATCTGGGGAGTCGAAGATGGCTAAAAATTGAAATTGCAGGGTTCAAATGGTCAATTGGACAAAGAGAATGAGAAGAAACAAATTTGATCTCTAAAAAAGAAAAACAAAGAATTTCGGCGACTCATTCAAATATGAATAACTTTTTTCGGGGGGCTCGGGTAAAAATTCGATTAACAGAGAAAATGTTCCTTATTAAAAAAAACTATCGATTGGTTAAAAAGTTGTCAAATTTCATAAAAAATTAACAGAGTTACGCCTTGCCGAAAAGTTAGTGAAATCAGAAATTTTTCGACAAGGCGTAGCTCTATTAATTTTTGACGAAAATTGACGATGTTTCAACCAATCGATAGCTTTTTTAATAAGGAACATTTTTTCTGTTGATCGTATTTTTATCCGAGCACCCTGAAAAAAGTTATGCACATTTGAATGAGTCGCCGAAATTCGTCAGGTAGACTCCCCAAAATCCTTGAGCTCCCAAACACATCTTAAAATCCATTTCAAACTGAAAAATTGGCTACTTTTCAAACAAACAAATCTTCTTCAAATCAACAGAATGGATAAGAAGAAAGATTCGGATCTTTCAAAGTTTCCTCGAAAGAAAAAAGAGGAAACCCATAAAATCCAACACGAGAAACGACGATGAAGAAGCTTCCATTTTTCCGATGAAAATCTCCGGAGATAGAGAAAAAGCGAGTTCTCAAAAAGGGGGCGGAGCCTAGAGAGGATTACTGTAGCAATATGTCTAAAGTGTCCGGACAGGAAGATGTCAAGAACCTTTTCTAGAATGAGAATCTCTCTTTTTCAAGCTCTTCACTCTGTTTGACACACAAAACGATGTGTTTAATTAAAATGGAAAAGTGGGCGGAGTTTAGAAGAAGAAGAAGAAAAAGAAGACACCCAATATCCTCTCACTCGGCTTTTTCGAGCACCGCCCGTTTATATTGCCTTTTTGAAACACATGTCAACACGAAGAGAGGAAAAAGGATGCGATGAAGAGAGTGAGAAACACAAGAGCTTTTTATTTCACGATTTGGAAGAGAGAGAGAGAGGATTTGGTGGTATTACTCGAAACTGGAGTGAAGTAATCTGTTATGGGTTTTGAAAACTGTTTTATTAGGCAGCTGAAACTTTGAAAATATTGGTGAAGTCCAAATAGACAGCGTTGAATAATTTGAAGTAGTTATTTTGAAACAGTATTTATGAAATTCAAAAACTAAATTTTTATAAACTACAGTTGAACATTTTTGTACAATTTGTTAAAAAGAAAAATATTTAGCTTGAAAATGAGAGAAAATCATGTGTTTGTACTGAAGTTTTCAGATATTTGCAAATATTTAATAAATATTTGAGATCGCTGGTTTTTCTTGTGGTCAAACCTTTTCGTGAGAGCCAGTACAATAAAGTTTCAAAAAACAATAACACATTGTTTAAATTTTTTAAAATTTCCACAAAACTTCTAGTCAAGCGAACAATCCTCAACTGTATTTCTCATATGCCCGAAGTCGTATCAATTCAAAGTTTCCACTGAAGGAACTCAAACGAAAAATCATTTTTGTCAGTACTCTAAATAAGATGGAAAAGAATTTCAGATTTCGTAAAATCTGTTTTATAAGGGCACCCCAATGTGCTCAAAATGAGCACATTCTAGAAATTCAAACTTATTAGCAGTGCGCTGCCCCGGAGTTGAAATCCCGGGATTTCCCGGAATGAAATAGATTTTTGGAATTCGTTTCACGTGAAATCCCGGGATTTGGGAATTCCGAAACCCCGGGATTTTTTTCATCCCGGGGTCCCGGAATTACCCCGGGATCCCGGGGTTATCCCGGGATTATCCCGGGATTTCAAAGTTTCATTAATTTCTCAACTCATTTTTCCACATATCAGTTTTTTGTCAGCTGGCGTGGTGATGTGTTGATCCAAGGTCACGTGATAATGTGAAAATCTACATAGATTACAACAGCGAAGAAAGCAAATAATTGAAAAATGAAGTTAAAATTAACCGTGACCCGGGATAATTCCCGGGACCCGGGATCCCGGGATCCCGGGATTCCGGGGTCACGGGGTCACGGGATTTCGGAATAATCCCGATCCCGGGATTCCGAAATTTTTGAAAATGAAAATCCCGGGAAATCCCGGGATTTTCATTCCGGGGCAGCGCACTGCTTATTAGAATCCTCGTAAAAAATTGACTCACAAAATATGTTTCAATTCAGATGTTATTATCCATTTTGAGAATTCAGAAATAGTCTTTAGGTGCTCGAAAAATAAAGGAGCATTCTCCTCTAATATGAGAAAATCGGAAGAACAATGAACATTTAATAATTTTGATTAAATAATTTTTATGAACCAACACTGAAACAGTCAATTGCGGACAAGTCAAATCCGAGAAAGTCGGTCGAAAATTGATATCGTGAAAACATGAAAATTCGAAAACCAGATCAATACTGTGCCACTAGATTACTATCACTAGGAGAAACAGCAATTTTTCGCAGTCAGAAACGCCTTTAACAAGTTTAGAATATCCCAAGAAAAAATTGCTGTTTCAATCTTTTCCTAAAATATAAACTTATTCAAACATACAGTGCTGGCCATAATTCTATCAATTTTTGGTTTTTTGACCATAACATTTTTTTGAGAAAAGGTACGTCCGTAAAATTTTGGCACAACATTTTCAGCCTAATCAGCCACATGTTTGCCAATTTTCATGCGGATATCTGAAAAATGGATGATTTTGTGAGCGAAATGGTGATTTGGCCAAAAAGTTGATTTTCAGATATTTTCAGTAGAACAGTCATATCTTAACAGAAACAAGGTTTATTGTAGCAATTTATGGTGGAAATAATTCTCAAAGCCTAGTACTTGATTGCGAACCTTTTCCCATCAATAACCGCCTCCGTCTTCTGAAGATTGAGTCGATCAAAGTATCGGTTGTTGACATGGAAAGGTGATTCCATTCCAGTGGCTGTTGGGCGAATTTTTCATCCGTATTTTTAACTTTCCTGGCTTCCAAACGTCAGACGATGTGTTCCCATAGATATTTAAGCGGATTTTAGTTTGGGCATTATCTTGGAGACTCCATAGAGTTGACTCGGAGACTCCTGAACGAATCTTCCAGCAGAGAATAACTGTAGTTAACGGACTTTTTTCTTAAATTGAGAAAGAATAACTAATGTTTCAGGTTATTTTCTAGTTGAAAAAGACTTTCAAGACCCATAGCATTTAGATGCGTTACGATTTTCCATTCCAGAATGCCATTATAGACAGAGAGATCCATGATTTCAACCGTGGTCGGAAGAACGTCGATTTCTATTGTTGGGGAGTGATAGAATTCAATGGATTTGAAGATCTATGGTTACCAGATATGATGCTTATTACCAATCACCGATCGTGAAACAGTAGGTCTCTGATGCTATCAAATTCCATCGCTCCCCAACAATAGAAATCGACGTTCTTCCGACCACGGTTGAAATCATGGATCTCTCTGTCTATAATGGCATTCTGGAATGGAAAATCGTAACGCATCTAAATGCTATGGGTCTTGAAAGTCTTTTTCAACTAGAAAATAACCCGAAACATTAGTTATTCTTTCTCAATTTAAGAAAAAAGTCCGTTAACTACAGTTATTCTCTACTGGAAGATTCGTTCAGGAGTCTCCGAGTCAACTCTATGGAGTCTCCAAGATAATGCCCAAACTAAAATCCGCTTAAATATCTATGGGAACACATCGTCTGACGTTTGGAAGCCAGGAAAGTTAAAAATACGGATGAAAAATTCGCCCAACAGCCACTGGAATGGAATCACCTTTCCATGTCAACAACCGATACTTTGATCGACTCAATCTTCAGAAGACGGAGGCGGTTATTGATGGGAAAAGGTTCGCAATCAAGTACTAGGCTTTGAGAATTATTTCCACCATAAATTGCTACAATAAACCTTGTTTCTGTTAAGATATGACTGTTCTACTGAAAATATCTGAAAATCAACTTTTTGGCCAAATCACCATTTCGCTCACAAAATCATCCATTTTTCAGATATCCGCATGAAAATTGGCAAACATGTGGCTGATTAGGCTGAAAATGTTGTGCCAAAATTTTACGGACGTACCTTTTCTCAAAAAAATGTTATGGTCAAAAAACCAAAAATTGATAGAATTATGGCCAGCACTGTATTTAGTCTAAAAATCTTTTTTATTTTCTGGTAATTTTAAAATATACAAATCTTCAACCCGGAATACCTATTTCCATAATATGAAACTAGAACAAAATCCGCCGAAAAATTTCAAAAGAAAAACTTCTACGTTCATTTGCTTATGTCAGTTGAAACAACTCTCTCTTTCTCTGTGACTCAAAACTCTGATGACGTGGCAACATTACAGTATTAGAAGAAAAAGAAGAAGCGGAAGAAGAATCACTTTCTCATCATGTATTACACAAATAACCTTTTACTTTTTGTTTTGGGAACTGAGAAAAGGAGAGAAAGAAATGGTGATGGAAACCGGGTGGAAATAATAAATAAATTTGGGAAACAGACAGAAGAGAGAAATCTGAAGGATCACCAGATGTGTTGGGAAGAATGAGGAAGAAGAAATGAGCTTTTTTAGTTCAGTTTTGAAAATTTTGCAAGATTAAATGATTCAACCAGAAACGCAACTGTGAAAAAAACAGGATTGCCACAAACCATTAATCCAAAACTTCTTGAATATTCAAAATGCGAATAGTTTTTTTTTTCTGTTTCAGGCTAATTTCTTTTGGATAAGACGTTTCAGTGAAGATGATTCATTCATCACCACAAGGTACATTGTTTTGTTTGGAAGACCCAAGTCCGCATCGATTCTTCGATAATCTGAAAAAAGAGAATAAGTTTCAGAGCCTTATTTAGGTTTGAATCTCATAACATCGGTTTTCCTGAATTTCCATATTCTCTGAACTGATTGAAACATATTTTTAACTCGGGATTATTTGAGAGTCATTCTTATAAATGATATCTCCCTTTTGAAGGCGGAAAATTAAGTGAAACGGAGGTATTGAGTGAAAAAACGTTTTTGAGTGTTGAGAAAAATAGATTCTGATGCATCTTGAAAAATAATTCAACCAGAAACAGAACATCAGTCTGGGAGGTTCCCATTCAACATATGAAACAGACAAGATGACCAAAAAGATGTTTGCCATTAATCCCGAACGTCTGAAAAATGTAAAATACCAATAGTTTTTTTTTCTGTTTCAAGATCGTCATACATGAAGATTATACTGTTCAATGATGTTTCAAATTTAAAAACACTTTTCTCAGTTCGAATCAATTTCCAGTTTCTCTTATTATCCTGAAAATTAGAGGATAGGTATTTAAAATACCGTAAGGCTACGATTCTTCGATAATCTGAAAAACTGAATGAGTTTTTTTTCAAGTTCGTCTCATACATAATCCAAAACCGGTGTTGACGATCCGTGGTATATCGTAAAAGGGCCTATATGTGTTCTTTGTCTTCTGTCCCCTCATTATTTATGTTGTCAGAGTGAAAATTTAAAACTTGATAAAGTTTATTGGCAATATAGTACAGAGAAATGTATTTTATACGACCTCATCTCGGTTTCCAATTCACAATAATCATTTTCCGTCAATACCATCGAATTTGAATTCATTGGGAAAGTGTTAAACCAGGAGTTTATGGAACTCCGAAATCCAGAACTGTTCAAACTTCAAAACGTATATTTTCAGTTTCTCTTTTCCTTTGATTATTGTTGTACTCAATGAATGCTGATATGAGTCGGTAAATCTTTTTGCTTTGACATATCGTGAAATAATGTCATTGGCAGGTTCAACTGCAATATCTCAAAATGAATTTAAAAATTTACTGATTCAAAAGATCTGTAATAAAAAGAGGCTATTGGTGCAAAAGTAATCATTAATCCAGTTGTCGAATCTATCGTTTATTGGAAATTGTCTTTGGATTTGACTTACTTGAAACAGACACATGTCACAAGGTTTCTCGCTTTTTGAAGATACTTGATCCCAATTTCACCAGTTGCAAATCATCTTTCACTATTCTGAAAATTACATTTATTACTTAAAATACCGTAACAGGCAACGGAAACTCACTGGAAGTTAATGCTGAGTCGACATTGAAGGATTTGGCTCGTTGAGAACCATTACTTAGACTTATAATCCGTATTTGTCACGGTGTCCGCTTTGGTTTTTTTGACTAGAGATTCTTTAAGAGGTAGTTTAGTGGGCCAACCTGAATAATATAGGATTAGCGTCACACTCGTTTTTTTTGGTGATTGGAGAGAGTTTCAGCATAATCATTTTTTGTTCCATTTCTGATATCCAACATCGAGTATTTTATGAAAATATCAATTTTATTCAAAACGATTAAAACTTTAAAATTTATCTGTTTCAACTTTTTCTGAAAACCGCTCAATCCTTCGGATGGTTTATGGGTCTACTTCCGCCATTCGATCATTGTCGTGCTCAATGAAAGCTGCTTAAACGAGCAACTGGTAGATCTTTCCATGTGACAATGCGTGAAAAACCGACATTGGTCAACTGAAATTTTTTGCTTTTCAAAATTTTACTGATTCAAAAGAACCTAGAATTTTCATTAAAAATACTGTCGTTAGTTCTTATCTTTGTGGATATGTGTCTATCAGCAAATACTTCACGGCTGAAATTCGACCGATTTTCTAATTTTCTGTTTCATGTGAGAATGCCGTGCCCGATCTAAAACACCTTCCTTGTCAAAGTCACCATTTTTATTGAAACAGAGCAATAAAACTCATCAAATAATTTATCTACGATAAAATTGAGAAATCAAGACTGATTATAGGTACGAAGAGAACGTTGATAAGTGGTGGCAAACTTGTTGACCAAATCCTCGGAAATCAATTTATTCGAAACTCCAAAATCCAAAAGAACTTTCCAGATGAGCATGTATTGTTGAAGAGTTTGGACAGATGATGCACGTCCATTCAGACGAAGACTCGTTACGATCTGAAATTCAAGATTGGATGGGAATCTTGAATAATAAAGTTACCTGTTTGATATCGGGTAACTTGAAGAAAGTATTGATCGACTGAAGTGCAATCTCAATCGCAATCAAAGTTCCCGATCTCCCGACACCAGCAGCACAATGAATAATCGGTGGAGTTGATCGAGATCTGATCTTTCGAAGAATTTTCAACATAATTTCCGATGATCCAGGTACTTGATAATCTGGCCATTCTTTCCATTGAAAATGAGTGATTACACGAGATTCTCCATCATACGAGACATTCAAACGAGTCGTCACAATCATCTTATTATTCGTTGCTTCCTCAAAAGTCACTGTTAATTTATCGAAACGAAGAGATGGAGAGTTGGCATTTCTTGGGAAATATTCACAACATTTCTCTCGATTCGTCTCCACAAATTGACACAACATCACAATTGCACTCGATCTTTCCTGCCAAACCATTCTCCAAAAATCACAAATCGTCTCTTTTTTCGGTCCTTGAGTCAGGATATATCCACGTTTCAAGTAGGGACTTTTGATGTGATTCGCATGAATATAATCTGAAGATGGATTCGATTTGTTGGCCATGAAAGTGAGACGGATTCTCGAGATGTCAAGGCATGGAATATCTGAAATTTTAGAGATTTACTAGAGATTCAAAATCAAAAAATACTGACTGTAATATCGATTCTTCTTCACATTGGATCCGTGATTGAATGCGAGACATTGCTCGGACGATGGCTCACCGGGAAGCTCGCTGAATTCTTGTTTGAAATCTTCAAGAGTCATTTTCTGTGATTCCATGGCAAAGTCTTTGAACAACTTTCGATACGATTCACGTTGCTCTTCATCATCAGCCAATGAGATTGAATCTTTCGTCTGAAAAATAAACATAAAAAGTTTTGATTTCCTGTAAAGATCGACTCAGAATTTTGAGATAGTGGGGACCTCAGTTTTGTCCAAAAAAAGATATAGATCTTCAAAGCTGCTGAAAATGGTCCGTTTGGGTAGCTAATTTCTCAAAATTTCAATTCAAAATCGAGTTTTCCACAACTGAGACTCCTATTATCTCAAAATTTTGAGTCGTTCCATACATAAACACTAACATTTCTAGAATAGTCCTTCCCCTTTTAAAGTCCGCGCTATCTCCATCAGCGACATGGAAAGGGCTAGCGACGACGCC
>OZ016468.1:1432126-1619884 GCA_963966625.1 Caenorhabditis zanzibari | reverse complement strand
AGCTTACCGTGGATAGTATAAGCGAACTTCATGCGTTTGCTCCAAACGAAACTCATTCTTCCAATCATTTCCAAAAATCGACAAAAAATCTAAATGTTTTTCAGTTTCCACTTCGAGATACTGTAGTCGTGGACTGCCTCCTTCTATCCAGAAATGCAAAAATTGATTGATATCTGTGCCGGAAAGTGTCGTATCCCATAATTGACATTCCATTGAATCGATATTCATCAAATCGCCGACTGTCATCCACTTTCCGTATCGAATAAATAAATAATCGACAATTGGAAAGTTTCCGGTGAATCGAAAATGTTCAGGTGCCAACGCACTAATGGAAAGTGAATCGGTTGGAGTGCTACTGTAATTTTGAAAGAATTTTTTGGACATTAAAAATTTTTTTAATGATCATTTTTCGCTTATTTAGCTACACATTCTTATGTAGTAGCAGAATGGGACGAATCTCGAATTTTTCGATATAAAAATTGTTATTTTCTTAAAAAATGGGATTGGGGACGATCATTAGAGTACAAAATGACAGAACAGCGGCAAATACATACTGACTACAGTTGGCTCAATGACTGCACTTTTTCGATTAGAATTTTTCCTTGATTTGGAGACTTCTTTGATAAAATCAGGTTTAGAAACATAGAAGGCTTGATACGAAAAAGATAACTTCGATATCTTTTCAAGCCTGAATGTTAGAAAAAAATCTTCCAGAAAGTATTCGTTTTCTCATTTTAGAATGAGTGCTGTAGCCAATGTATTTACCGTATTTACTCTGAACTGTCACTGTTTCTACTTACATACCTCAGAACTAGTTCCAATTCCTCTTTCGGATAACGTTCGCTTCCAAGAATTTCGACCCCAACTTTCTTTAATTTTTCATTTTGACGATGTTTGATCCATTCGAATACCCATTCATCTCCTCGATCAATATAGACCATGCTGACACTCAACTGGAAAAGATCCGAAACGTACTCGATCACTTGTTTCATTCCCTCAATTCGATCCTCCCAGTATGTGTCCAGGCAATATCCTATCTCTCCATTCAATACCACAGTTCCATCATCATTGAGGCTTGCGTACCGACATGTATTGTCGACAAGAATGGGCACCTTTAAGTGAAAATTCGGTCATTCTTGATTCCTACTCTTATTTACGAAAAAAACTATATTTTTTCATGTCATTCAAGTTATAAATTTCAAACGTATATTTAGGGACCGCAACATAATTTTCAAACGCTATCATTTTAAGTTTTCTTTATCTGACGATTTTCTACTCTTTGACATGAGACTACCTTCCAAATTTCAGCTCATTACGTCTACTCGTTCTCGAGTTATAGCCATTTTACTGGTGGATCCTCCCTGTATATATTCTCTTGAGGGAGTTGCATAGGGCACGGTTTTGAAGGCGGGGTCAAAAGTTGCAAAATCGCCGCATGCAATTTTTGATTTAATTCCACGTGAAATTTTATTTCAAAAAACAAAAGTTTTCGAGTGGAGTCGAACCTGGGTGGAAATTTTTGTAAACAGAAGGAATATCCACTACACTATTCGTGACGTTGGAAATATTTATCAAAAAGTTTTACACGTAGTTGAGGTTGTCTCTTTTTTCTGATTAGAGGATTTTCACCTTGTGGGAGCCTTTTTTGCAATAAATAGCAGAAACAAACATGCATAACTTTTTTCGGCACGAGTGGATTTTCGATTTTCATTTATCATCTTGACCCAAATTTCACGTAGAATCCGAATCTGTTAAAAAAAGATGTGTCAAGCCGGTTGCAAATACCTCAAAATGGCAAAAAACCGACTCGGCCGCTGACTACTGCTTCTTCCGAGTGTGTAAAATTAAGCTCGAAGTTGCTTAAAACTTCTGAAATTTTGGGAGGAGACTACTGAGACGTTGTTCAATCAAATCTGAGTAAAAAAGTTGACTCATCTCATTCCAGTCAATAAAGAATGATGCCTGAAGTTTGACCTAGATTATTATGGTCCGGCACGAATAAAATTTTTTGAAATCTTCAGAAAAGCTGTAAAATCTATTCATTTACCAGATCATCAAAAAAAATTATGTGTCAATCCGGTTAGTTTCTCCGATATAAAGCCAAAACTAAGAGAAATTTCACTTTTTTGTTGGTATCTATGAAACGGGAGAAGTTAGGATGAAACAGGTTACATATTCGGAATCTACGTAGTCGATTACGTCTGTACACTAACTTTCATTATATTTGATACATCTAGAGCTGAGTTTCAGTCATCCAAAGTAGTCGGAAGGGATCCAAGAGAAAGAAATTTAAGCCCCGCCCCTTCACGTTGCGGTCCCTACGTATATTTCATTTAATCTTTTTTTAAGAATGCAAAAATTTTTGCTGATTCGAACTTCGCCGCTCAAAACGAGACAAAACTGCATGCGCAGGATGATTATACGCCATTGCTCTAAGGCTTCCATTCGGAAGAAAACAAATCGGACCCCCGTCGTCCGTCCGACTTTCGTCCGACCCGCTACGCGTTTTTGCGTCCGTGTGCGTAGTCTACCGTAGTCTCCAGCAAAATTATTTTCTTATTGTGGCGGTAAAATGCAGCTGGACCTGCACCACCGCACTCCAGTGGAAAAATCACCGTGTCGGGACCTTTTACCACAGGAGTGCGGTGGCGCAGGTCCAGCTGCATTTTACCGCCACAATAATCATATATTGCCGAAATAATTAAACTGTGACTCGGCGTTTGCAGACTTTACAGTATCGCAAGCCAAATTTGGCTTGGTGAACTACACGCCGACGCGCAAATGCACAGAATCGGTCGGCTGGGTCGGGGGTCGGTCGGTCGGCTGAATTTCCCGACCGAATGGAACCCTTTACTCCACATGCTCTTTGACTTCATTTTTCTCTTTGACTACACTTTTCTGAAAAAAAAATTGTGCCAGTTCTGAGGTCCATTCGAAAAATCAGGCTTAGAAAATGCCTTGTCAGTAAACTTCGCACGTAATAAAACACTTTAAAACCTTTCTAAGCCTGAATTTCAAACGAACGAGCGGTTTTGTGTATTGATAGGTGTAGTCAAAGAGAAAAGTGTAGTCAAAGAGCAAGTGTAGTCAAAGAGAATGTGGAGTCAAAGAGTGGGTGTAGTCAAAGAGTGTTTGCCCATAGGACACACCTCGGCGCAGCCCAGAGTTCCAACTCCTCCTGTCGGCCCTCTCGACAAGGCACTCTTGCTGTCGAAGAGACGTAATGAAACGAGATAGTGTCTGATTTCTCTGCGTCTCTCTCATTAGGCGCAAAAAGCAGCTGAACAATGCGCCACCGCACTTCTGTGGTGAAAGGTCCCGGCACGGTGATTTTTCTAGGCGAATTATTAGGCAAATTCAAATCAACAAGAAATTCTGCACTTTTTGAAATGGGTTTGAGAAAATTTGGTGTTCAAAACAAATTAAATTGAATTTCTATGGATTATTATGAAAAAAAAAACGGTATTTTGTGTGAATACGAGAATTGGGGACAATCATTTGAGTAAGAATAGCCTACCTTGAAGTTTCCGATTGTCACAGATTCTGAATGTTGGTTAGTCAACAATTCAGAAGAACTTCGTATTCCTAAAACACTCTCACTCTTATAAGTGTCCTTTCCTTTGTAGGTTAGACCGGCTCGCGGATATTGACCAGTTAACATGTCTAGTTGCCAGTTTTTGAATCTTGCAACACTCTTTATTGCAATGTTGGCATCTTTCGAGCACAGCGAAATGATGACTCTGGGAAAAGCGGGTTTTTTGAAAACATCACACTATTCTAAGGCTTCCATTGGGACAAAAAAAATCGGACCCCCGTCCGTCGTCCGTCCAACTCGCTCGTGCGTGTTACGCAATATTGCTTCAGTACCTACCGTATTAAAGGTGGTAAGACACCGAAAAAAAAATAGTTTTGCTCTAATTTCGCCAAAATGTACCTCAGGTGGGATCAAACTTGTGGGCACATTTCTATGCGTACCGCGCCACTACCGGCTGAGCCACGCGGCCGCAAATGGGAGCGCCGACCGAAGGCATATCAAAGTCGGCATGAAACGACTTCTATATGCCTTCCCTAATTTGCGAGCTGTTTTAACCTAATGCAAAGAATGTAGAATTTTTCGCTGATTCGAATGCACCTAATATCGCTGCTCAAAACGCAATAGAAACATTTTTATGAACGAAATTGCACTTTGTCGCGCCGACCGTTGCCGACGTATGAGCCGGCAGTGGCGAGCGCGACAGCAGATTAAAAGATTTTTTTACTACTTTAAATAGGGCGAAACCCGAAAAAATCCAACGAACAACTCATTTGTCGTCCATAAAAATTCAAATTGTGCAACACACCGACGCAAATTTGCGTAGCGAAAAACAGTAACCGGACGAGTTTTGGACGGACGAAAATTTGTCCGAACGGAAGCCTTACAGTATTCAACTACTTACAGTGCACTTGGATCCGATAGACTGACGATTTTGGATAATACAAGCATGGGGACTTGTAACAGTGGAAATTTGGAATTCATGGGGATTTGCAGAAATAATGAGTAGAATGAATGATGGAACAGTGGGTGAAGAGAGATTGGTGACCTGTGGAATTGTATTGTCTTCTCACTCCTGCTATCCCCTATTCAAAAAAATCGCACGGAAAAATCAACTCGATTTGAAATTCTTAAACCCCGCCCACAATTGTTTTTTCGCAACTCTGCCGCACGCAGTTTTGCAACCTCGCCGCACGTTTTATTTTGTGGTTTTTTCCAATTGGATTTATGGCTTTTTCTTGGAATTACGCGATGAAGATGACGAAAAAAATCCTAGAAACAAACAATTTGCCTGTTAAAATCGTTCTAGGCGGTTTTTTTTTTGTGAAGTCCCATTTAAAGGGAAATACGCACGAATAAAGATTTTCGACGATTTTTCAATGTTTTTCTTGCTGAACTGTTTTTAAAATTACCCATTATACTTTTTTTCTGTAACTTCATGCATTACTTGAATAGTTCAGCAAGAAAAACATTGAAAAATCGTCGAAAATCTTTATTCGTGCGTATTTCCCTTTAAATGGGACTTCACAAAATAAAAACCGCCTAGAACGATTTTAACAGGCAAATTGTTTGTTTCTAGGATTTTTTTCGTCATCTTCATCGCGTAATTCCAAGAAAAAGCCATAAATCCAATTGGAAAAAACCACAAAATAAAACGTGCGGCGAGGTTGCAAAACTGCGTGCGGCAGAGTTGCGAAAAAACAATTGTGGGCGGGGTTTAAGAATTTCAAAGCGAGTTGATTTTTCCGTGCGATTTTTTTGAATAGGGGATAATCCCCTTCCCCTGGATGGGAAAGAGAGAGAATGAGAATATAAAAGAAGTCCAGACAACCATTCCCACAGGCCGGCTATCTCTCCGCCCACTGTTCCATTAAGGCAGAGATCATTTGGACAAAGACCCTTGATTCTTACCCAATGTTGCTGTCTTTCATTTTCTATTCTCTAGCTCAGTCGTCTGATAAAATGAATGGCTTCATAATCTCATGTTCAACCGCAAACTTTTGCGAAAAAAACCAGATCGAAACATCATCTGAGTTCAGATCTCCCTCAAAGAAAAACTTAGTTCCGTATTCAAATTTAAAAAAATAGCCCCTATTTGTTTTTAAGAGAAAGATAAGCATTACTTTATGATGTTTAAATACACTCAAACAAGTTCAATTAACGGGAATGCGGATGGATTCTGACTCTTATATGGGCCGGTGTGAAGGAAGACGGCGAGGCGAACAGCGGCACGAACTTTCCGCCACTCCAAATTCCGATGATCACGTCGATTTCAGCAGCTTCTGTCCATGGTAAGGAGCAAGTGATTTTTAGCTGAAAATGCATTTTAGTGGTTCTCCATGGACTTTCTTTCTAGTTCTTTACCTGTGTACTAACTGTAAAGTATCTCGCCTCTTCTTGAATCTCATCACTTCTGGGTCTCATCACGTCAGACCGCCCATCCGGATACACGGTCTTGACTCGAACCATTTCCAATTCATGTTCTCTCATATTGTGCACTTCGAACTCCAACGGCATTCCGTGTGGTAAATGAGCGAAGAATTTGAGTGTCTCCTCGATGGCCGTATCCTTATTAGGACTTGTGATCTTCGCATACTTCACATGGATTGTGTTGACTGCCGGGAATTTCGACGGAAGTATGGGGATGGAATTTTCGAGAAGATTCATAAGGGTACCCGATGTGATAATTTTCTTCTTATCGTCCACTAGCGATTGAGTTGGATTGAACACCGATTCACACGAATTCAGAAAGTCACAAAGTGTCGGCGATATCTCCGCATACTCTGCGATCGCTTGTTTCGCATCCAAGCAAATTGATCGTCCCGCAGCGATGACGTCTTGTTGTGGAGCAATCACTTGCATCAGCCAAATTAAAAGATCCAGAAATGAGAGGTAGACTCGACAATAGATGAGATACGAGTGGATCTGAAATTACGATTATTTTTACTCAAGAAAACCAATTTGAACTACATTTTTTTCCTAGCCTAATTCAAAAATGGAGAATTTTTTGCTAATATCACTGCTCAAAACTATAGAAACAGTTTTAGGCATTTTTTAAAACTAATTTTTTGTAAATTTTTTCAAAAATTTTTGTTTACATTAATGCATCTAAAAATGCATAATGTCCTCTTCAAAACAGACTAAAAACGAGTCAAAACAAGTCACTTTGAAGCGAGTTATAAGCGTTTGAAGTTTTGGGGAGGCTTAGGGAAATTTGTAGTTTGTAGTCTCTAAGCCTCTACAAAAAACAAAAACTGCCGTAACACGGTCAATATTCAACCAAGTTGTTCGGTTTTTGGCGAAAATTTTCTAGTATTGTTGTGCGTAGAAGCTTTGTACACGATAATTACAAAAAAATGAGCACATTTGAGCCAAAAACAAAGAAAATCGGTTGAAAATGAGCCGAGTTACGAGCTTTTGAAGTTTTGGGGAGGCTTAGAGAAAAATGTAGTTTGTAGTCTCTAAGCCTCTACAAAATGCGCAGCTATTTTTCTGTGGTTTTGTAGAGGCTTACGCGCTTTTGTAGTTTGTAGTCGCTAAGCCTCTACAAATCGTTTTTCGTTCAGATTTCTGAGTTTTAAACCATTTTTTCGACAAGCCTCCCCAAAACTTCAACCGCTCATAACTCGCTTCAAAGTGGTCCGTTTTTGCTCGTTTTTAGCCTATTTTGGAGAGGAAATCATGCATTTTTAGATGCATTAAAACTATAAGTTTTTAAATAGAAATTTCAAAAAAACTTCAAGAATTTTCTATGATGTTTTTAGCAGCGATACTAGGTGCATTGGAATCAGCGAAAAATTTTGCATATTTGAATTTCGCGATTTAAAAATCGATTTAAATTCAAAAATAATACTACCTGAACCGAGATTCCCGAGAATCGATGCTCAATCGATTGCATATCCTCAATGCTCGCCGCAATCAGCGGCTTCACATTCGTCAACTCTCCACCACGGAGTACGGTATTGATGACCGAGTCCACGTTGGCCGACACTTCTCCGAGACAGTGCACAAGACGGGCGGCACCGGAAACCGATGCGTTGTAGAGGGAGATTGCGGACGCGTCACGGAAGATGTCGTCTCTCTGGCAGTTCTTTTCGGCCATATTGAAGGTTCCGGAAATCTCACAGAGTCTCTGATAGGTGCTCAGAACGACGTCTTCTGCCTTATCATCAGTGATGCCGTCAGACTTTCTGATCCTTCCAATCTGCTTTTCCTCGTCGATCACTTTGATGGGTCGTACAATATTCGGATACGCATTCTGAAAGTAGGATTACAGTAATTTTTAAAAAAAATTTTCAAATGATCGTCCCAATTCCATTATTTACGAAAATAACAATATTTTTGCACAAAAATCGGTAAAAAATCGATTTTCACCTAAAATGTTTTCTAACCTATTTCAAAAAATTCAGAATTATTCGCTGTTCAAAACGCAATAGAAACTTTTTAAAGTCAATTTGAATTTTTGAATTTTTTCTCTGCAACTTTTTTCAAGAAATTATATTTCTAATGCATCTAAAAATGCATAATTTCCTCTTCAAAATAGGCTAAAAACGAGTCAAAACGGACCACTTTGAAGCGAGTTATGAGCGTTTGAAGTTTTGGGGAGGCTTAGGTAAATTTGTAGTTTGTAGTCTCTAAGCCTCACCAGAACGCGCCGACCGCATCGCGAACCGCTGCAGATTTGGGGAGGCTTAGAGACTACAAACTACGAACTTCCCTAAGCCTCCCCAAAAGCGCAGCGGTTCGCGATGCGGTCGGCGTGTTTTGTAGAGGCTTAGGGACTACAAACTACAAATTTTGCTAAGCCTCCCCAAAACTCCAAACGCTTATAACTCGCTTCAAAGTGGTCCGTTTTGACTCGTTTTTAGCCTATTTTGAAGAGAAAATTAAGCATTTTTAGATACATTTAAATATAGCGAAAAATTCTACATTCGTTGAAATAGGTTAGAAGAAATTTCAGGTGAGAATCGATTTTTTAACGATTTTTGTGCAAAAATATTGTTATTTTAGTAAATATTGGAAAAAACTACTGTAATCCTACTTTAAGATATCTATAATGCCTATGGACGAATTCCGGCATGAACATGACCAGCGACGGTTGACTGGCGGCTGCATTCAGGACCATTATAAGTTTCCCCACGTATTCTTGATCATCAATCGATGGTTCTCGTGTATGGAAAATCAAATGAATATCGAGAAGAGTTCGCATAATAGACTGCACTTGCACCGAATGATTATTCCCGATATCAGCCATACACGCGTAGATTTGTTCCTTGTCCTTTGGAAAGCGTTTAAGGCACGCGAGCAGAGCCTTCACACACATTTCTACACAATTCACATCGACGAATTGCGCTCGTTTCAAGAGTTCTCGCATCGCTTGACGAGATTCTGGCATGGCGTCCTGTAAAAAAATGTTTTGAAAAGAAGATCGCCACTTTTTTCAGGGAGGTCGGGTAGAAATACGAAAAAAGTCAGCAGAAAAAATATTCCTTATTAAAAAGCTAGTTGAAAAACCGTCGAAATTCATCGTTAACTAACAAACTTACGACTTGTCGAAAAAATCTTTTTTTAGTGATTTTTTTTCGGCAGTTTTGTCGATTTTCAATGAATTTTTACGGCTTTTCAACTAGCTTTTAAAAATAAAAGACCATTTTTTTCTGTTGACTTTTTTCGTATTGTTACCCAACCCCTCTGAGCTTGTCGAACTTACATCCAAACATTTCGAGATCACATTCAACTGTTCCGAATTCAATTGTCCGTGAGCAATGAGCGGTGTCAGTGCTCGGATGGCGTCGAGACGAACGTCGGCGATCTCGTCGTTGAACATATCGGCGAGATATTCGAGAGCGGAGACGGCGAATGTTGGACGAGTGCATGCGAGACGGCCCAGCGAGTAGACGGCCGCTTTTCGAACGTCTGGAAAAAAATTGATAATTTCAAATTGTAGGCTTGGCTAGAACGTTTTTAACTCTCAAAAAGGGTCAATTTGTGTCGAAAAAATGGTTTAAAACTCAGAAATCTGAACGAAAAACTATTCGTAGAGGCTTACGCGATTTTGTAGTTTGTAGTCTCTAAGCCTCTACAAAAAACGAAACCTGCAATTTTTAATAAATTTTTCGGTTTTTAACCAAAATTTTCAGTATTATTTTGCGTAAAAGCTTTTTTACACGGGATCAAAAAAAAGAGAGCAAATTTGAGCCAATAACGAAGAAAATCGGTTGTAAATGAGTAGAGTTGATGTTTTGGGGAGGCTTAGGGAAATTTGTAGTTTGTAGTCTCTAAGCCTCTACAAAATACGCAGCCAATTTTTGGTAGTCGGCCGGTTTTGGGGAGGTTTAGAAATTTTTGTAGTTTCTAGTCTCTAAGCCTCATCAAAATTGGCCGACCGCAGTGCTTTTGGGGAGGCTTAGAGACTACAAACTACAAATTTCCCTAAGCCTCCCCAAACGGTTTTCCGCTCGAATTTTCGAGTTTTCAGCTGTTTTTTCGACAAAAATTGTCATTTTTTTGGGAGTTAATAGCGGTTTTGCTTTATTTTCAGCCAGTTTTGTATGAAATTTTAAGGCAAGAAATGGAAATTTTCATATTTTCAAAAATTTTGTAGAGGCTTAGAAATTTTTGTAGTTTGTACCCTTAGCATCGTTTTAGTCAATTTTCATCGAATTTCTCGGATTATCAGCTGTCAGCTGGAAAATTGAATTTTCCAGCAAAAGTTGCGCAGATTTTTAGTAAAAAAAGAAGATTTCGCAGAGGCTTAGCGACTACAAACTACAATTGGGGAATCTGGAATTTATAGTTTATATTATATTTAATTTTTTATCGAAAATTATCAGTATTTTCATTTGTAGAAGATTTGTAGACTGAAATCTCCAAAAAAATGGAGAAAAAATGAGCCAAATTACGAGCGTTTGAAATTTTTGTAGAGGCTTCGAGAAAAATGTAGTTTGTAGTCACTAAGCCTCTACAAAAACGCAGGCGGTCGGCAGCGATTTGGGGAGGCTTAGAGACTACAAACTACAAAAATTCATAAGCCTCTACAAAACTTCAAACGCTCATAACTTGGCTCATTTTCAACCGATTTTCTTCGTTTTTGGCTCAAAATTTATCAATTTTTTGTAGTTTGTAGTGTGATGCTACTAACCCATGAATTCATCCTCCAGCGCCGAAACAAACGCTCCACACGCCCCATGCGGTATAATACTCTCCGCGTCGTCCTCCTCCTCCGCCTTTTTCTTCTCTTCCTCCCCTGGAGCCGCCGCATGCAACTCCTTTCCCCGGGACCACCCGCCACGTGTCTCCGCCTGTTTCGGCGCCTTTTTCGCGAACTTCCATCTCCGATCCTTCTGAATTGTCGCCTTCTTGGAGAGAGCAAACAACGACTGTTCCACTTTCACCACTTGCTTATTCGCCGCCGTTCTCATCATCTTCTTATCCAATGTCTGATAGATCAAGTCTTCAGAAACCTTTTGAAATTCTCCAAGCGTCTGAGCGGCTTCCACTCTAACCGCAATCTCAATATCATTCATCGCGTCGCAAATCGCTGAGAACGCATCGTCAGAAATCGAAATAGTCGCCTTCGGATCCTTTCCCTCCTTGTAAATAATCTCGTCTCCAGCATTATTAGCGAACTGAATCATGATTCGAATCGCTGCGATTCGCACATCTGAATCCGTATCTCTTAAAAATCGCTTGGCAGTGAAGTAGATATGATTGGTAAGCCGATACACTTGATTCAACTCCAGTAATCCCTCGGCGACCGCTTTTCTCACTCGAAAATCACGATCATCCTTGAGTATATTTACATGTGTCTCACAGTCCTTCATATGTTTTAGCCACGTTTCATAGTCGGGTTGTAGCTGATGTGTCGCTATTGCCAGAGCTACGTAGAACTCAACTGCGGCGATTCGATTCGGTGTCTTCGCTAGGGACATCTCAGCGAATGCGCGACGAGCGATTAGCTTCACTCTGAAAATAATTATTTTCATTAGATTGTTGGCCAAATTCCATGAATTTTGAGGGAAAATGCAAATCTTAGGCTTAAAAAATAAATTTAAAAAAAACCCCTTTTCTTATTTTGGGCGTTTCCAGACATTTTTGGACGTTTTCAACACATTTTTGGTTAAATTTGATGAATTTTGAGTAATTTTGAGGGAAAAATACAAATTTTCGGCTTTTTTGAGTCATTTTCGACACTTGGTTCAATTTTGAATGTTTCGAGAAATTTCTGGATGTTTTTAAGCCATTTTTTGGCAAAAATTGCCATTTCAAAGCGATTTGAAGCTTATTTCGAGTCATTTTAGACCAATTTCCAACATTTTCGAGCGGATTTCCATCGAAAAATTGCCAAAATCCGCAATTTTTTGAAATTTTTTCAAAAATTCACAGAAATCGTAAAAATCTAAATAGAACAAAAATAGTCAAAGTTGGATGGAAAATGACTCAAAAAGGTTGGAAATTGGTCCAAAAAATCGCAATTTTTCCTCAAATTTCATCGAAAAAACGCCCAAAAAAAAATTGACCAAAGGGATCGAAAATGACTCAAAATAGGCTAAAAAATGGTCTAATAATTGCATTTTTTCCTCTAAATCACTCTAATTTGGCTTAAAAAGGTCCAGAAATCGTAACTCTGTACATTTTCTATGAAATTTGACAGTTTTTCAACTAGCTTTTTTGGTAAGGAACAATTTTTTCTGTTGAATTTTTTTGAATTGGTTTTTCAGAGATTCTCACTTCTCTGGAACCTCATTAGCCGTAATAATCTCCTCGCGTAGGCTAGCCACATAAATCGCCAAAATTCCATAATCCAAATTCGATTTTCTAAAGAACGCGTCGACCATTGTGATATCTTCCTGCTCGATTTTCTCAATTTCCTCCGATTTTTCTTCTTCCGGTACCCATTCTTCGTCTAATTCCTTCCAATCTTCTTCTCCATCCGATTCCTCGATTTCGATTTTATAACTAACGTTTTTCTTGTATTTCTCATATTCTATAATTTTCTGAGCGAGGCCTTCACAGTTCTCTTCCAGGGAAAGTAGAAATTGTCGCTTCCTCTGATCACTACCTCGACTGAACATACTCATCAGGCAAGCCATGAGCTTTGTGGAAACTGAGTCTATCTGAAAATAATTTTTTTTGTTTAAAAAAATTTTCAAAAAAAAAAATTTTTTTTAACTAAAAAAAAATTTTTTCTTAGAATTTTCAACTTTAAAAGAAAAACTACATACTCTTGATGTCATACAAGCGTTGAGCATTTTCCTACAACTATTCTCAAAGTCCTCATCATTGATAACTCTGACATGCTCCGTGTCCAGCTCTCGAATCAATTTGTGTGTCCTAAAAATCATATTTTTTTGCATTTAAATTCTTTTTTTTCTATTACAATTGTCTATCGTTCATGCGAACTCGATGACACAACTCATTCAACACTTCGTGAATCTTCCGATCCCGATATCTCGGTCCTTGCTGTTTATTTCGTTTCAACGGCGGCGGCTCGTATAGATTCGGATCACCCGAGCTGACTAGCTCTCGTTTTCGCGACATTTTAGCGAATTCCGAGAAATTCCCGAAAAAATACGTGATTTTTTCGAAAATTCGCCATGCGCCGCAAACGCGCTCCACCGCACCGCCATTTCGCTGCGTACCTGGACGCGTGCTAAACGTTGGAAACTCAGCCAACGAGGTTTACGCGGCGGACAGCCCGCTTCAGAGCCACTGAAAATCCATCAAATTTATTGATTTTTTAAAGAATTTTGCTCACATTTTTTGTAGAATTAGTAGAGCTATCAATTTTATGTGATTCTGAGAAGTTTTGCAAAGAAATTTTCAGTTGGAGGCTCGAAAAATCGATGTTTCAACCGGCACTTTTTTCCTGCTCAAAATCTATAGTTTCTTTTGGATTTTAGTCATTTTTCAGTTCATGTTGTCTCGTATAAATTCAACAGAAAAAAATGTATTGAAAATTATGCTTGGAGGCTCAAAAAATCGATTTTTCAAACAAACTCTGTGTGTAATTCTTTTTGTTAGCTTTATAGCGTTTTCCTGCTCAAAATCTTTTTTTTCTGTTGGATTCTTTATCATTCGTGAATTTCCGTAATGCTCTGCAGAAAAAAATACGCGAGAAAAATTATGTTTGAACCTCAAAAATCTCAAAATCGATTTTCCTCTTTTCTCTCTTTTTTCTTGCTTTCAGGTTTTTCCTGCTCAAAATCTATACTTTCTGTTGGATTTTAGTCTTTTTTGTGTCGTTTCTGTGCCACAAAAAAAATGCGTCAAAAATTCAGGCTTGGATGCTCAAAAAATCTATCTTTCAACCGAATCTGTTTGTAAATCTTTTTTCTAGCGTTTTCCTGTTTGAAATCTGTATTTTCTGTTGAATTTTTTAGTTATTCTTGAGGCTCTGTTGTCTCTTTTATGCTCCACAGGGAAAATATGCGAAAAATTATAAGTTTGAGTCTCATAAATTCGATGTTTCAATTTGCTTTTCTTTTTTCTTGCCGCTAGCTTTTTCCTGCTCAAAATCTATATTTTCTGTTAGATTTGGATCATTCTGAAAATCTTGCAATGCAACTATGCATAGAAAATTATTAATTGTGTCTTCGGAGGCTCAAAAAATTGATTTGCTCTTTTTTTCTTGCTGCTAGCTTCTTCCTGCTCTTCATTAATTCCATCTCTCTTTCAGGTATGTTGGCCCGTCAAATGATGCTGCCACGATTGGCTCTCCGCGCCATCCACACGACCACCCGTGTCGCTGGAGGACAAGAATTCTACTGGGGACCAGCCAAGGCCGCTGGACGCGAACTCGTCGGATACGGAGCCAACGGAGATAACGTGAGTCTGGAATCCTGAAATATATGTAAAAACCGTACAAATTTTCAGATCTACCAAGATCGTCTCGATTACTGGTACCCGGCCATCAGATTCCGCAAGGAGGACAGTGTTATCGCGCCAATCCGTGCCAAGGAGCAGGCTGACTGGAAGAACTTGTCTGCTGAGGAGAAGAAGCTTTGTGAGTTTTTGCTTTCAAAAACAAACAAATTGTAAAAATCGCATTTTTCAGTGTACCGCTACAGCTTCCGTCAAACACTCTCCGAGTTCGAGGCCCCAACCGGATACTGGAAGGTCATCGGAGCCGTCATCCTCTCCGTTCTCGGATTGTGCACCTACTACGCTGTCCTTCTGAATGTCTACGTCTACCCAGAGCTGCCACCAACCTTCCAGAACGAGTACAAGGAGGCTCAAGTGGAGCGCGCTTTGGTGCTCGAGAAGGGACAATTCCTCGGAGCTCCAACCAAATACGATTACGAGAACCAGAAATGGAAGTAAATGTCGATTCAGCAATAAAATTTCGTAGTTTCTTTAACTCTCGTTTGTATATGCTCTCTTGGTTGTCGTTCTTCTTCTCGTCAAACATTCAAGCTTTTTCACCGCCCCCACATCCCTCATCTGATACATAGATAAGCTGTAAATCTCTCTTAGCGGTCGAACGCACTGTCCCAATTTCTTTCGTCTCTCTTTTTGCTTTCTCCGCGATCTTCCTTTTTAGTGGTTCGGCTTCTTGAGAGATGGGCTACCCAAAACACAGAAAATAAATAGATTGAATGTGATTGTTAATCAAGCTGTATTAACTGGTTTATTCATAATTTTTGACTACAAAAGTGAAATTTTGGTTTGACACTCGGCGATAGATTGTAATAGTGCGGCGAAGGGTTCGGGTGGAGCAGCATCGGTTTTAAATTGTGACATTTTCAGAATCTTCGACATCAGATGATCCTCCTTTTCCTCGATATCTATTAGTTTTGGAGCAGCTGGCTCCGGAGGCGCTGCTGTAGAAGAAGTGGATGCACTTTTCGATAGTGTCTTGATCTTTCCCAATAGCGCGCCCATCGCCGCCATCGATTTTCTATGTACAGACATTTGGGGAATCTGGAATTTATAATTTTATTTTTTTTGTCGAAAATTTACAGTATTTTTATTTGTAGAAGATTTTTAGAATAAAAATTGAGCCAAAAATTTAGAAAAACGGTTGAAAATGAGCCGAATTATGAGCGTTTGAAATTTTTGTAGAGGCTTATGCGTTTTTGTAGTTTGTAGTCACTAAGCCTCTACAAAAACACAGCGGCGCGCGAAGGGGTCGGCGCGTTTTGGTGAGGCTTAGAGACTACAAACTACAAAATTTCCTAAGCCTCCCCAAAACTTCAAAAGCTCATATCGCAGCTCATTTTCAACCGATTTTAGTCGTTTTTGGCTCAAATTTCCCAACTTTCGCCGCGCAACTAAATTTTGTAGAGGCTTAGAGACTACAAACTACAACTTTCCCTAAGCCTCCCCAAAGCTTCAAACGCTCATATCTTGGCTCATTTTCAACCGTTTTTCTTCGTTCTTGGCTCAATTTTTCCCCATGTTTTGGAGTTTGCTGTGTAAAAAGCATTTTCGCATAGAAACCACACAGTTTTTAATTTTTTTATTACTATTCAACCCACCGATATCTTGGCAACATGCGTGACTGCTCCTTCCGCTCCAGTGAGCATATTTCTGCCGACCTGAATCTGCTCGGCAACCGATGCAATATACTCATTCGCTTCTTCCAGCGACTTCAGCCGAAGAGCCGCATTATTGAATAGTCGAACAGTAGAAGGTCTCCAAATGAAGACACCTTCAAGGGTCTCGATTCTAGCGCATTGTCTATTGCTTCCCGAGGAGCCCACTTGAATCGTATTGATATCTTCTAATGCAACTATTTGTACATCCGTCATCTTCTCTCCATCAATTTCATATGTTACAATGTACAAATTGCTTCGTGTCAAAATCACCACGGTGTCGATTTCATCGCGACTCGACTCACACGCATTGATCAATCCCCAGCCAGCGATTACGGTTTGCTGTGTTGGCACCAGAAATTGAATGGTTTCAGTCACCATTCGACTGATATTCTCCTCCTCTTCTTTCTCATCGTTATCCTCCTCTTCTTCAACTTCTACTACTTCTGTCTGTCCCGTGACTATATTGATAGCTTTCTGGCGTTGAGCGTCTCTGGTATGCGTTAGATAGTATCTCGATGCACTGTTGTATCCATCCTTAAAGTAGGATAATATTCTTTTTTTCCCCATTATTTACGAAAACAACAATATTCACAAAATCGTTAAAAAATCGATTTTCAGCTGAAATTTTTCTAATCTATTTCAAAAAATGCAGAATTTTTCGCTGACTCGAGTGCACCTAATATCGCTGCTCAAAACGTAATAGAAACATTTTTTGGGCAAAATTTTTTTTGAAATTTTTGGTTTTTCTTAATGGATCTAGTAATACAGTGTTTTCTCTTCAAAATAGGCTGAAAACGAGTCAAAACGGACCATTTTGAAGCGAGTTATGAGCGTTTAAATTTTTGGTGAGGCTTAGGGAAATTTGTAGTTTGTAGTCTCTAAGCCTCACCAAAACTGCCGCGCTTTTGGGGAGGCTTAGGAAATGTTGTAGTATGTAGTCTCTAAGCCTCACCAAAAGCACAGGGGCGCGTTTTGGTGAGGCTTAGAGACTACAAACTACAAGTTTCCCTAAGCCTCCCCAAAACTTCAAACGCTCATAACTCGCTTCAGAGCGGTCCGTTTTGACTCGTTTTTTGACCACTTCGAAGAGAAAATTAAGCATTTTTAGACGCATTTAAAATATAATTTTTTGAATAGAAATTTTTGAGAAAAATTCAAAAATTAAAATTGATAAAAAAATTTCCATTGCGTTTTGAACAGCGAAAAATTCTGCATTTATTGAAATAGGTTAGAAAAAAATTAAAGCTTGAAAATCGGGTTTTTAACGATTCTTATTTATATTTTTTCGTAAATACTAGAGGATCAATTGAGAAAACAAAAAAATAAGCCTACTTTCATCACTCCCATTAACTTCCGCTCCCCATTCCTCGTCACATCTCCTTTCAACGCCGCCGTTCCCGCATACTGCGTCGAAATCACATCTCCATTATCAGCCCACATCACTTGTAGCGTTTGCACCAGGGCTTCTGGCGGCTCACAAAGTGGTCCGAAGATTCCGAGACGTTGTGCTTGGTGCAGCACTATGGACAGTGAGATTTGTCCCTGTACCAAATTCGTTCGATCCAAACAATCGATGCAATTCGTTCGAATCACTCCCCTCTGCCGCTGCACCACTTCTCCCGTCTTATCCACCCAACAGAATCCGATGGTCTTCATGGTGTCTTCCATTGAAGTGATTAGAGTCTGCAGCTTCTGGAAGTTCAATCCCCGGCAGTGTTGGTGTAAATCAAACGAGAAGAAAGTGACATCTTTATCGTTCGCCTTCACACAATGCTCTAAAAATCTCGTCGCCAGGGGGAGCTCTCTTCCTCGTTGATCCACGAGACTCACTGCGACCAGAGGCGCTTCGTAATGAGCTTTGAGTCGTCTAAAATGCTCCGAGAATACTTCTTGTGTCTCTTCTAGCGATCTATTGATAGTTAACGGCGGGCGATACTTGAATCCACGTTGCGACCAGAACACCGGAATGGATCCTCTACACTGTACAAAACTGAGCTCGTGCTCGAAAATATTCAAGACGAGCTCAGTTTCCACGAAGTTAGCGACATTCGAAGACTCGTCGATTCCTCGCCGGAGATAGCGAGCGCCAGCGCGAAGGGTGGATCTTCTGGAGATTATTGTGATTGTCAGGACGGCGTTTATCTGGAAAAAAATTTTTTTGAGCCGAAATTCATCATTTTTGAGATATTTTATGCTAAAAATCACGTTTTCAAAGCTATTTTGAGTAAAAAACGTAGTTGTTGAGCTATTTCAAGTCAAAAATCATCATTTTGAGCTATTTTCGGCCGAAAATCAGCGTTTAAAAAAAAAGCTATTTTCAGCCAAAAATCATATCGTTTTAAAGCTATTTTGAGCTGAAAATCATATTTTTAAAGCTATTTTGAGCTGAAAATCATAGTTTTTGAGCTATTTTGAGCTAAAATTTATGATTTTAAAGCTATATTGAGCCAAAAATCATTTTAAATGTGTGTTGAGGTTTTTTTTATGTGTGTTGAGGTTTTTTTTTGAGAATTTACATGGTTTTCGAGCCAGAAATCTACATTTTAAAGCTACTTTGAGCCACAGATCGTCGTTTATGAGTTATTTTGAGCCTAAAATTCATCATTTTTGACGTAATCTGAGCCAGAAATCATCTTTTTGAAAAATATATGTTTGTTCAGGTTTTTTTTGAGTTTTACATGGTTTTCGAGCCCAAAATATTCATTTTTGAGATATTTTGAGCCCAAAATTATTACAGCTATTTTGAGCTTAAACCCACAGTTTTTGAGCCGTTTTGAGCAGAAATTTACAGTTTTTGAGCTATTTCGAGTCGAAGATTATCATTTTAAAGCTATTTTGAGCTAAAAATAACGGTTTTTAAAGTTATTTCGAGACGAAAATCATCGCCTTTTGAAAAATCTATTTTTAGCCGAACTTAATCATTTTAAGGCTATTTTGAGCCAAAAATTATAGTTTTTGAGCTATTTTGAGCCAAAAGTCATGGTTTTTAAGCTTACTTGATCACTAATCTCTAGCTGAGTCGTCGCAACGAATCCCTGCATTATTGGGCAGGAAAAGTTTTCAAAATTCGGAAAATCCGCCAGCATTTTTTTATTCCAGAAGAAGGAGTCTTCAGAAGACGAGCCACCTCGTTTTGTGAAGAATTTTTGCGAGGAAATCGTCACATCTCGCTCTCGACAGAAATAAAAGTCTTTTGAATCATTGAAAAGCTTCAGAACGTCTTCAAGAAGCGCTGGACGTGTCTCTTTGTTAGCCTTGAAAAATTTCATCAATTTTTCAGTCTTCGAACCCGGCGTAATTTGTGACTTGATCGTTGAACTATCCGATTTTACGTTTATCGCAATGACTCGCTCGATTTTCCGGATTTCGTGTTTGGTCTGAATTTGGAAAAAATTTTTTTTTTTGAAAATTTAAAAATAAATTAAACTTACTGCTGCAGCCGTGCCTCTATAATAAGCAGCCACCGAGCTCTCTACCACAAAAAATAAATAATTTTGATGGGGCTCGAATGATATTTTTCCGACTAGAAATTCTACTTCTCCACATAAATGTACTTCTTCGTCTAGAACAGTCAATGACTCGGATGGGCTCTTTAAAATCTCTCCATTCTTCCGCCCGAAATGCACTCGCTCTCCTCGTTCTTCCAGAATTAAAGCGTTCGACGTAGTATAAATCAACATCTGCAATTTTTTAATTTTTTTCATATATTTTTTCAAAACCAACTTTTCGGTACTTTTCCTGCTATATTCTCTATATTTGGCTTACAAATCGAATACCCTGAGTCCGAAAATCAATAATTTAGCATTTGGAATGAAAGTTTTCGCTTTTTATTTGTACAAATCGCTCCCGTTTTGTGAGTCATTCGCGAAAAAAAAATAAACTAAGCGAGAGAAATGCAAACGCGCTCCATTGAACTTCAAAGGCGCACGCATTTTCGCCGATGGGTCTCGCAGCGATCTCTGAAATTCGCCGATTTTCTCAATTTTTATCCTAAAATTTTCCGCTTTTCTGTGCTTTTTTTTCAATTTTTCATGGTATTTGTTGCAGAATTTTTCATTTTTTGTTCCGAAAAATCGTTTTTTTTTCTGAAGTGCCTTTTTCAACTCCGCTATTTCTGAAGAGCTTTAATTTTCTCCAATGATTTTTCTCCAAATTTATTTTCCATTTTTTTCAGGTAATCCAGTCACGATGGCTCCAAAGAACGAGAAGAAGTCTCGCAGCACCATCAACGAGGTTGTCACTCGTGAGTACTCCATCCACATCCACCGTCGCCTCAAGGGAATGTGAGTTTTTTGCCTTATTTTCTCTCAAATCTATGCTAACACAAGCTCCACCTGGAAGCGGTGTGTTGGCCCACGCCAGTCACTGTAGCTCATATGGGAGCAGGTTCTAGCCCGAACCACAGTGGCTGGACTAACGGAGCTATTGGCCTCGCATTTGGTGAGTGGCTCTCTCCAGAAGCGCCGCTCGTTTCTCACTCGAGATTCGGGCGGAGAACTCAGGGGCATCCTCAAAATTCGTTTTGAAAATTTGGGTGAACCGCCAGGTACTATTCCCAATTAAAATCAACTTTTTTCAATGTTTTATTTTCAGCGGAGCCAAGAAGCGCGCCCCACGTGCCATTGATGAGATCAAGAAGTTCGCCAGAATCCAAATGAAGACTGAGGATGTCCGCGTCGACACCAAGCTCAACAAGTTCATCTGGTCCAAGGGAATCAAGAACGTTCCATTCAGAGTTCGTGTCCGCCTTTCCCGCCGCCGTAACGAGGATGAGGACTCCGCCCACAAGCTCTACACCCTCTGCACCTACGTTCCATGCACCAACTTCCACGGACTCACCAACGTCAACGTCGACAGCGAGGAATAAGTGTGTTGTTGTTTCAATAAATTTGTTGATTTCTAAGGAAACCTGTGTTTTGTTATTCAAATTAGGTGGCAATTCAGATTCTTCCGAAACACTAGCCGTGAAAAAGAAAGTTCACGTTTCCAACAAATCGAAGCGGGGGACTCTAGAAATGTATTACTTGATATTTCAATATCCTCTTTTCTCCGTTCGAAGTTTCGGTTTTCTGTGAGCAAATCGTCGATAGTTTACCGAGATCCCTCAAATGTCTCTCGAAATTCTTTTGAATCTTCTGATGATCATCGGTCCATCGCTTCTACTGCTTCTAGTGCAATGTGGTGGTAAGAAGAAAGGAAAATCAACGGTGTCGCAGAAAAGTGAAAAGAGCGAAGAAGAGTCAGAAGAAGATTCAGCAGCTGATAAGAAGAAAAAGAAGTCGAAGAAACCAAAGAAAACCGCGGACACATCGGAGAGTCAGAATGCAAATGTACCGAAGCCACCGAAGAATATGGCTCAAATTGCGGCAACTCAAGATCCAAACTATCAAACATTGGCTGGTCTCAATAATGATGCAGTTTTTGGTGCAGGTGGTGGTGCTGGTGGAGCAGGTTTAGAATATCGATAGATTAGTATCGAAATATCTTCGGGGAATTCAGGAATGGGTGGTGGGGGTCCGAAGGCTCCGCCTGCTGGCTCGAAACCTGGAATGGCTGGAACACAGGATCCGAATTATCAAACGTTGGCTGGACTCAATAACGACGCTGTTTTCGGGGGAGGTGGTGGCGGTGGAGCCGCTGGTGCTCCGAAGGCTCCGGCTGTTGGCGGAAAAGCGGCGACGAATGATCCGAATTATCAGGTTTGTAGAGGCTTAGAGAATTTTGTAGTTTGTAGTCGCTAAGCCTCTACAAAAAAGCAAAGCCTGCTGAAACTCGGTCAACTTTTCACTAATTTTTTCAGTATTTTTATTTGTAGAAGATTTGCAGACTACAAACTCCGAAAAAATTGAAGAATTTTTAGCCAAGAATGAATAAAAACAGATGAAAATGAGCCGAATTTCGAGCGTTTGAAATTTTTGTAGAGGCTTAGAGAAATGTGTAGTTTGTAGTCTCTAAGCCTCTACAAAAATTTAGTTGCGCGGCGCGGTCGCAACGCGTTTTTGTAGAGGCTTAGAGACTACAAACTACAACTTTTCCGAAGCCTCTACAAAAAACTAAATCGCTCATAACTCGCCTTGTTTTCAACCATTTTTCTTCGTTTTTGGCTCAAAATTTTCAATTTTTTTAGAGTTTGTAGTGTGAAAAGCTTTCACGAATAAAAATACTGAAAAATTGAGCCAAAAACGAAGAAAATTGGTTGAAAATGAGCCGAGTATTTTTTGTAGAGGCTTACGCGATTTTGTAGTTTGTAGTTTTTTAGGCGGGAATTTGAATTTTTCAGACCCTCGCTGGACTCAACAACGATGAAATCTTCAAAGTAGGCGGTGGCGGCGGTGGCGGAGCAGGCCCCAAAGCTCCAGTTGCTCCCGGTGGAAAAGCGGCAACAAACGATCCGAATTATCAGGTGGAGCGCATTTGCAACGGTTGAAATTTAGGAGGAAATTTGAATTTTTCAGACACTTGCCGGTCTCAACAATGCGGATATTTTCAAGGATAAGGCTGGTGGCGGAGGTGGTGGAGCAGGAGCACCGCCACGTGCCCCAGCTCAAATCGGAGCAAAAGCCGCGACTCATGATCCGAATTATCAGACGCTGGCCGGACTCAATCAAGATATCTTTGGAGCTGATAAGAAGAAGTTTTGAATGATTTTTTGTGTGTGAATGAATCTGTCAATAAATGATTTGTTTAAAAAAACATTCTTTCAGTCGGAAATATGAAAGACAGATTCAGAATCCGTTCTTGAGCATAATGCAAAGATCAAAAAAATTGCTTCAAAAAGTCGAAAAAAAATTTTTTTTCACGTTTTCTTGCAGCTTGAACTTCCACGTTTCCTTCTGAAAAAAGTTGTTTAAAAATCCAAAAATCCGATCAGTTCCGAAAGTCAGTTCCGCATTTTCCTGTCAATACAAATCGAGACGGAAATAAAATGGAAAAGAAAAAATCGAAAACAAACCTGTTGCAAAAGTTTGCCGACAAGTTCAAGAAGAAGAAGAGAGCCAAGTCGACGTCGGTGAGTGGGCGGAGCTTGTACTTATAAATTGAGCCTGCTATAGGACTCTAGAAACCTCTGTATCTTGAGAACTAAGCTAGATGGTAAAATTTTGTCAACTGCAAAAATGTAGAGCATTAAATTTCACACATTTTTGTAGTTGAAAACTTTTTGCTAGCTACAAAATGCAGCGAGATATAAGCTTACAAAGCTAGCGACGACAAAGAAGCCAGAGCACTCTCGTCGTCTGCGTCTCTTCAGAGATTGTCACTTTTTGTGGTTTGTAGTTTGTAGTCTTTGTAGTTTGTAGTTTGCAGTCTGTAGTTTGTAGTCTTTGAGCGGGAAATTCAAATTTTTGAGAGAGAAATTGTGAAAAATCGGGGTTTTCAAAGTTTTTGGATTTTGAGCTGGAAAATTGGATTTTTTCAATGAAAACTGTCAGAAATTGAAATTAGATCAATTTATATGGATTTTGAGTTGGATAAATCAAAATTTCTCGCCGCAAAATGCTCCGGAATTGAAAATTGACCATTTATGAGAGAATTTTGAGCGGTAAATTCAAATTTCTCGCTGAAAATAACAATTTTTGAGTCTCCAATCTTCCAGGCTTCCCGCGAACGAAGCTCCGAAATGAGCCGCCGCCCGGCCCGTCAACGTTCTCCATCGAAAGCCAAAAAATCCGGAGGGACCCCATCGGCATCGGCAGAATCGAAAAGTAAAATCGATTTGATGGAAGTGACAGCGAAGGGAATAAGAGCATCGAAAAAGGAGCCGAAGAAGGAAAAAAAAGAAAAAGCCAAGGAAAAAGAGAAAGAAAAAGAGGTTTTGTAGTTTGTAGTCTTTGTAGTCTTTGTAGTTTTTGTAGTTTGTGACCCCTACAAAAACGTCATCTACACTGACCCTCCGTCGTGCGGATAGTCAAATGGAGTTGTCACAAAATAGCAAAATAGTGGAGAAAACAATGAAGACGTGGATGGAGACGTTGGAGAAGTTGGATTTTAAGAAAACGATGGAATCAGACTTCTCTTCTATTGATTCGACCAAGGTGGACCCGGAAAAGTGTCACGCTTTCAAGAAGAATATCGATTCGTGTCAATCTGATAATTTGGAAGTGTTGGATGCGAATCGAGTCAAAGGAAACGGGGAATCGGATTTTTTCTATCATGGAAGTGTATTGAATTTGTCTCCGGTTAGTAGTCTTAAATTATGAAACTCTAGGAATCCAAAAGAACTTTGGGATACTGTAGTTATGAGTAGGGACCACCACACGTGAGGGGCGGGGCGTTCTGATTTTTCATCCGTTTTTCCTTTGCCATGTTTGATGGGTCATAAATCAACTTGTAGTGGACAAAAACACATAAAATTTTGTGGTCTTATGTAATAGACTACAGAGAAACGATATATCAAACAATTTTTTTGGTCCGGGCACTGACTAGGCAGATAATGCGAAAAAAGTGTGATGAGAAGTCCATTTGACCTAGATACGAGGAGCGTTCGTTTGAAATTTGATAATATTTTGAATGTTCACAGTATGTAGCATCAACTTTTGTATCTGGAATTTAGTTCCTACCGTGCCCGTGTGGTGAAAAACTAGGTCAAACTTTAACACCCACTTTGACCCAGTTCAGAGGAATAACAAAAATTCTTGATAAGACAGAAAGTTTTGGCATCTCATGTAGTGACCCTCTGCAAATTTTAAAGGCAAATGGTCAACAACGAAGCAAGTTAGGAGGAATACCAAGCAGTATATAAAAATTCAATAACAGTTTTTGAGGTTTTTCTATCCCTAACCAAGAGCGTTCGCTCAAAATCTAAAGCTCATCAGATGCAGAATTGAATTTTCTATAACTTTCCAGTTGATCACTTTTTGATCTGACCGTGCCCGTGGGTCGAAAAATGCACTTTTCTACATTCTTCAGTACATTTTGAGGCCTAAAAATGTTTTTGATCTTTGGTTTTGTACTGTGAAAAAGATGAAAACGTGAAAATTACGTGCTCTACTTAATGGTATTCACTGTTCTAAGCTCCGCCCACAAGGAGAGAATCAGTTGAAATTGAAAAGGCACATTTATGGCTGTATCTCGGTCAAGACCAATTCTTTTCACGTGAAAACTCAGTGTCGCCCTTTTTTGAACCTAATAAACAAGATAGTGTTAAAAGTTTTCGGAAATTTTCGCTTTTGTGAAGCAGCTGGTGGTCCCTAGTTATGAGATTCTTAGATTCTTAGATTCTTAGATTCTTAGATTCTTAGATTCTTAGATTCTTAGATTCTTAGATTCTTAGATTCTTAGATTCTTAGATTCTTAGATTCTTAGATTCTTAGATTCTTAGATTCTTAGATTCTTAGATTCTTAGATTCTTAGATTCTTAGATTCTTAGATTCTTAGATTCTTAGATTCTTAGATTCTTAGATTCTTAGATTCTTAGATTCTTAGATTCTTAGATTCTTAGATTCTTAGATTCTTAGATTCTTAGGTTCTTAGGTTCTTAGGTTCTTAGATTCTTAGATTCTTAGATTCTCGGATTCATTTAGAATATCAAAACCTCCCCAATCCATAATTCACAAAAATAGTTGTTCTTTTCGAAAAAATCGATTTTGAATTCAATTTTTTTGTAACCTATTTCAAAAAATGTAATTTTTTTCGCTGATTCAAATAAGCCTAATATCGCCACTCAAAACCTAGTAGAAACAGTTTTATGATCGTTTGAAATTTTCGTGAGAGACGCAGAGAAATCAGACACTCTCGCTCTAGAAGAGACGCAGAGAAACAAGACAGTGTCTGCGTCTCTCCTGAAACTTCAAACGCTCATAACTCGCTTCAAAATGGTTCATTATGGCCCGTTTTTAGACCATTTCAAAGAGAAAATTATGCTTTATTAGATGAAATAAAATTTCACTTTTAAAAATCAAAACTGAATTTGCAGATCACCACAAAAAGCACAATTCTCGCTCAACTCGCCGACACAGACTCTCCACAATCTCTGGAATCATTTTGGCTTATGGTGGCCGGACAAAAAATCCAAAGAGTCTACGCACTAATGGACGAGGGTACCACCGAATTGACCGACACTACAAAAGACATTTATTTTCCGCCGGACTTTGTGGAATTCAAAACGATTCGTGTGAATAATCGAAATATCGTGAAATCGACCGATGATCAGCCGAATACACAAATGTACTACGAGGTTGTGCCGAAGGATTGTGCCGAGGCACCGTTTTGTATGATTGAGATTTGCGATTTTTGGCCCGACGCCAAAATGCCACTCAAACAGTCGGGACGTGTTGCGGCGACGGCTGCCACGGTTTTTGAGACGGACATTGTGAGTACTGTAGTAAATGGCCTAAAAAAGGGGCAAAACGGACCACTTTGAAGCGAGTTATGAGCTTTAGAAGTTTCAGTGAGAGACACGCAGACAAGAGACACGCAGACACTGTCTCGTTTCTCTGCGTCTCTACGGCAGCGAGAGTGTCTGCTTTCTCTGCGTCTCCTATTGAAACTTGCAGCGTTCATAACTCGGCTCGTTTTTCGGTCATCAAAATAATTGAAACTTTGCTTCATTAGATTTACTTTAAAAAAAACTTCAAACCTTGCCTGCGTCTCTTCAGAGATTGTTACTTATAGTTTATAGTTTTCTATATATTCCAGGACGCCGACGCCTCTTGTGCCATCATCAGTCACTACGGAGCCGGAAGAGCCGGCTCATTTCTAGTTGGAGCACTGGCGATCGAAAAGCTTCGGAATGGAGAGCAGCCAAACATGAAGGTATTCATTTGTTTCTTCTTCTTCTAGATTCCCAACTTTCAGGACATTGCCCAAATGGTACGAAGCCAACGACCAGGAGCCATTGAAACTCTTCCACAATACATTTTCACGTACAACATTGCTCTCTACTTTGGAGTCAAACATGTGAAAGATAACGGATTGAAGACAAGAATTTTGGCATTTATTGGGTCGTTGGAGACGTTTGGATCGGCGAAAATGTTGGAAGGAGATGAGGATGAAAGTGATGAAACTGGCACGAATAGTAATACACTTGAATGAATAAAGATTTATCGATTATTAAGGGTTTTGAAGTAAGAATATCTCGCTTCTAAATCATTTTTGCGAGTTGAGACTAAGTTTTTCGGGACAAAAATTTTGAAGCCAATAAGTAAAAAAATCAATTTTGACCCAAAAATCGACTTTATAAAAATGACTATATCTCGCTTCAAACTAATTTCTGTGATCTGGGACCTTGTTTTTTGAACTTTCCGTGTCTTATTTAGTCTAGAAGATTTGTAGTCAATATGATCAGAAATTGTCAAAATAATCAAAAAAAAAAACAAAAAAATTTCGGCCAAAAAAGTTTGTTGCAGATTTATTGTACTAAACATAACACAAAAAATTCAAAAATGTTAGTCTTGAGCAAGATTACTGTACCTGTTTTTGATATAAAAAATATAAGGAAAATAAGATATAAGATATAAGATATAAGATATAAGGAAAAAGACTCCTTCCCAAATCTTTTTGGTTAAATAGATGACGTGACTCATGTATAACCCATATTATGTCACCCTGGCCTTTTTTTCTTTTCTTTTCTTTTTTTCATTTTCTCTTTTCCATTCACGTACTACATACGTAATAAATCAATCAATCAATATAAACGTTTTAGAGGGCTGAGAAATTGTTCAAACTTATTTAACGAGCACAAGAGCGACGATGTGTGGCGGGGCGTCGTGGCGCCACGTGGCACTCTTCGGGTCACGGCGACGTTTGATAGAATAATTGCCTCTGGCAACTCCTGCAAGATGCCGGTTTTTGGGGTGGCCTTATGCGCACTGTAGGTTCGTCTTTTTCTCATCATCTCTTTCTCTCTGCCCTAATGGAACAGTGGGCGGAGAGGAATAGCTGCCTTGTGGGAATGGTTGTCTGAACTTCTCTGATATTCTCATTCTTTCTCTCTCCCATCCAGGGGGAGGGGATTAGCAGGAGTGAGAAGACAAGACAATCCCACAGGTCACTGTTCCATCATTCATTCCACTCATTCTATCTGCAAACCACCGTCCCCCATGAATTCCAAATTTCCACTGCTACAAGTCCCCATGCTTGTATTATCCAAAATCGTCAGTTTAGCGGATCCAAGTGCACTGTAAGTAGTTGAATACTGTAATGATCTCAAAAAACCCGTTTCTCCCAGAGTCAACATTTCGCTGTGCTCGAAAAAGGCCAACATTGCAATAAAGAGTGTTGCAAGATTCGAAAACTGGCAACTTAGAATCGAAAACTTCCAAAATCCGCGAGTCATTCTAACCCATCACTCGGAAACGATCATCTGTTATGTGGATGTTTTTGGAGTACGCAGTGCTTCTGAACTGTTGACAAACCAACATTCAGAATCTGTCACAATCGGAAACTCCAAGGTAGGCCGTTCTTACTCAAATGTTCGTCCCAGTTCCAGTATTTACGAAAAGCACAATACTGTTTCATAAATGTCGATAGAAAATTAATCAAGTTTTGAACCTAAATTTATTCAAACATATTTATTATGTTTGAGAAAAAATAATGTTTCGCCTTTTCGAATGCGGCTAACTTCGTCGTTGAGAACCCAGATTAAAATGTTTTCTGGGCGTTTGAAGTTTTAACGAGAGACGCAGAGAAAGCAGACACTCTCGCTGTCGAAGAGACGCAGAGAAACGAGACAGTGTCTGCGTCTCACACTGAAACTTCAAACGCTTATAACTCGCTTAAAATCGTATGTTTTGACCCGTTTTTGAACTATTTCCATGAGCAAACTATGGATTATTAGACTCATGCGTTCAGACAAGGGGCTACTCTCGACGAAGACCTATTTTTAAGGACTCTTTTGGAACTATTTAGTATAATACATTGGATCAAAATCTGCAATAAAAAACTTTGGGCTTAAAATCAAAAAAGATACAGTCAAACCATGAAATAATAAGAACATAAATTGTTAAAAAGTTGTTTTTCTTTTTTCTCAAAATTTGTTTAATGCATTTAATAATGCATATTTTTCTCTTTCAAACGGTCCAAGAACGAGTCAAAACGGACCATTTTGAAGCGAGTTATGAGCGTTTGAAGTTTCAGTGAGAGAGACGCAGACACATGTCTCGTTTCTCTGCGTCTCTTCGACAGCGAGAATGTCTGCGACGCTCTTACCAATCTTCAAACGCTCATAAAACATCATATTGTCGTAAATTTGAGTAGAAATAAAGAATGACCGACTTTCCACTTAAGGTGCCCGTTCTCAAGAATACATGTCGGAACTCATACTGCGATTTTGATCAAATTGATAACCCGGATCCAGTGATGGGATATTGTCTGGACACATACTGGGAGGATCGAATTGAGGGATTTAAACAAGTGATCGAGTACGTTTCGGATCTTTTCCATCTGAGTGTCAGCGATGTGAGTATTGGTCGAGGCGATGAATGGGTATTAGAATGGATCAAACATCGTCAGAATGAGAAATTGAAGAAGGTTAGCCTCGGTATTGGTCGAAGCGAATGTTATCCGGGGAAGGACTTGGAACTAGTTCTAAGGTATGTGAGTAGAAACAGTGGCAGTTCAGGGTAAGTACGGTGAATACACCGAAATTCGAAAATGAGAAAACGTATAGTTTCCGGAACGTTTATCTGAAGGGATAGAGGGATATTGAAGTTATCTATTTCGTGTCAAGCCTTACTCGTAAATCAAACTGCGCAATGTCGAATTGTAACATAATGGAACCACTAATCAAACTGCTCTTTTCGATATGTAATGCTTACGAGTGGGCACCACTTTGATTCCGCACCTTCTAGGTGTCAAGTGTGCCCGTATCTAAAAGGCAAATGTGGTTTCATCTTGTAACAGTTCGATTTCCGAGTAACCCGTGAAGTTGAGAAATTGTTTGAATTCTTTCGAGGCTCTGTTTTTCTTGTAATTCTGATAAACTGATAAACTAAGCTCAAAAATATCTAACTAACCAAAAAAATTATATTAAAAATTTTTCAAAATCCAGAAATAGCACTCCAACCGAATTACTTTCCATTTATGCTGTGGCACCCGAAAATTTTCGTTTCACCGGAAATTTTCCAGTTGTCGATGAAATACGCATCCATCTCGGAAAGTGGATAACAGTCGGCGATTTGATGAAAATCGATTCATTGGAATGTGTTTTATGGGATACGACACTTTCCGGCACCGATTTCAATCAATTTTTGCATTTCTGGATAGAAGGAGGCAGTCCACGATTACAGTATCTTGAAGTGAGAACTGAAAAAAATCTCGATTATTTATCGATTTTCGGAAATGATTGGATCGACTTTCGTTTGGAGGAGACACACGAAGTTCGTTGGTACAAACGACGGTAAGCTCTTTTCATTCAGTAGAATATTAATGGTTTTTCATGAAAACTGAGCTGCCTATTCTATTAAATGCGGAAAGTGTGAGCTTTTCGATTTGTGGGCGGAGCCTAACTTTTTGTCAAAAATGCGGAATATTTTGTCAGAAAGTCTCTCTGATTTTTGCACCATCAGATAGAACTTAGAGAGGTAGACTGTTACGTCAATTGTCTTGAGCTCGAATTTCAGCTCAAAATCTTAAAAAACAAAAAATAGAGCCATAAAAGTATATGTCAATTTTGGCACTTTTTCTCATTCTCGATCTCTTATCTCACATTTTGATCTTTTATCTTGATTTTGAGCTAACACACGCAGCAAGTAACGCGGCGCGGCCGTGTCCAGTATTTAAATGTAGAGTTAAATTTGAAAATGTAAAATGTTTCGTCTTATTTTTTGTCTTATTTCAGTCCTCTCGGAATGGAACGGCAAATCGAAGGTGGCTACACTATTCAACGGAAGAATGGATTGAAAGCTACAATCAAATGTTATCAGAACGAGTTTCACATGGTCATTTGGCCACAATCGATTGTTTCAGATTGAATTTTCTGTTTTTTTCAGTTGACGCTCTCAGCGTAATGTCTCTTTTTTCTCTTAATTGTTAATCTTTGGTATTATTAATGTAAATTTCCTGTTGAACTGAACTATTAATGTACGGCTTGAAAACGTTTGATATAAAAATGGGTGTCGTTGTTTTTCGGGCCGGGTCGTCATGCACAAAATAATGCCTGAAACTGATTTCTGAAAAGATTTTCCATCTATCATGAATTCTAAATTTTTCGATTTTCAGACTATAGCTCATGTTTTCAGTATCTCAAAATGGGCGGAGCTTAAAGGTGGCGTCCGCTAATTCCAAAATTTTTGATTTTTTTTTATATGAATCGACGTAAAATTGGAATACGGGATCAACATCCTCTTGGAGGGTAGTCTGAAAATTACTCCTTTTCAAAATATTGGTCAAAAACAGCTCAAAAATTAGTACTGTGAGGGTGCGATTTGAGGTTTTTCACCAGAGTTAGAATCTCTGAGGGTGCACGTGAGAAAATTAATAAAAACGTGAATTCTTTTCGCACCCTCATAGTACTAATTTTTGAGCTGTTTTTGACCTATATCTTGAAAATGAGTAATTTTCAGACTACCCTCCGAGAGGATTTTGTTCCTAAAATCCAATTCTGCGTCGAATCATATAAAAATAGAATAGTTTGAAATTAACGGACGCCCCCTTTAAAAAAGTGTTTTCACATTTTCATCTAACAGGCCTAGGTACATACCACACCAAATATCAAAACTTTTGAATAAGTTTGAAGGAACCGTGCCATGGTGTGTTCGACCTAGTCAGACATCGGCTCATAAAAATTTTCATTCAAAAATCCAGACAACCATACAGAGAGACACTGATATCGATTTGGAAGAAAGAGTGTTTTGACAAGAGAAATGAGATGTACAAATGCAAACGCGCTCTATTGAACATTTATCAATAGAGCACATTTGCATATATGATTCATATAAGAGCACCACATAATTGTAATTTTTTAAAAAATCAATAAATTAATGGGAAGCCGGACCATAGAGAACATCATCTTGAGGGCTCGTTAGGTATCTGAAAATGCGCTCTATTGAGAAATCAAGCTCCAGTGCAAAACCAACCTCGGTGTATTCAATCGAACTTCCAAATCCCTCAAATCTCGATACAATTGTTCACCCTTCAACCATCCATGCTCTAGACACTTTTCTATAGACATTCGAGCTTCGATCTGGAAAAAAACAGAAAATGGATTTCAAAAATTTGAATTTCGCGCCAACCTCGACTTTAAGAAGTTTCTGAATGAGATCAACTGCCAGTGGTTCTACTTCACTCCATGGCTCTGTCGGGAACATGAACGAGGCGTTTTGGATTTGTTCGGAGATCTGGAAGTTTTGGAAATTTGTGAAAACTTAAAAAAAAATTATATGGGAACAAATACTTCATGTTTTCCTCTTGAAAATGATTTAAAAACGAGTCAAAACGGACCACTTTGAAGCGAGTTATGAGCGTTTGAAGTTTTAACGAGAGACGCAGAGAAAACATACACTCTGACCTTTGAAGAGACGCAGAGAAACGAGACAGTGTCTGCGTCTCTCTATCGAAATTTCAAACGCTCATAACTCGCTTCCAAGTAGTCCGTTTGAGCTGATTTTAAAACTATTTTAAAGGGAAAATTATTGACTTTTGATTTTTAAACAATTTGAGAAAAACTATCCTTTTTGGGAAATTCCAGTTGCAAATGTAATATTTAGTTATGTGTTTAATAATATGCAATTTATTGTTTAAAATGGTCCAAAAACGAGTCAAAACGGACCATTTTAAAGCGAGTTATAAGCGTTTTAAGTTCCAGTGAGAGACGAAGACACTGACTCGTTTCTCTGCGTCTCTTTGAAGGTGAGAGCGTCTGTTTTCTCTGCGTCTCTCGTTAAAACTTCAAACGTTCATAACTTGCTTCAAAATGATCCGTTTGGACTCGTTTTTTGACCATTCGAAAGAAAAACTTCTATATTATCAAATGCATAAACAAATCTCAAAATTGAAATATTTTAGAAGGAAATTGTTGCAAAAAGTTTTTATTATCTTTGATAAGTTGTTTATGCGTTGGATAATATACAATCTCCTCTTCAAAATAGTCAAAAAATCAACTAAAACGGACCACCTTGAAGCGAGTTATAAGCGTTTAAAGTTTCAGTGAGAGACGCAGAGAAAGCAGACACTCTCGCTGTAGAAGAGACGCAGAGAAACGAGACAGTGTCTGCGTCTCTCACTGAAACTTAAAACACTCGTAACTCGCTTCAAAATGTACCGTTTTATTCGCTCTTTTCTCCAAAACAAAGCCCTACCTCTTCTCCTTCATTAAACGGAAAAGTTCCAGATAGTGTGACATAAATAATGACACCCACAGACCACATATCCAACGATTTGTTGTATCCTTTTCTCTGTAATACTTCTGGCGGTAGATATGCAGGTGTTCCAACAACAGTCTTCCTAAATTGAGACTCTGGAATGAATCTGGCGTATCCGAAGTCACAAATTTTGGTTTGCGGAAAATTGGATCCCATGTCAGAGAGAAGCACATTTTCTGGCTTCAAATCACAATGGGCGATTCCTTGATCGTGAAGATATTTCAGGGCGCACAGGATTTGAACGAGTAGAAATTTGGTGGCTCGCGAGTTGAGACGACCGAGTTCTTGACTGCAAAATTCGAGATTTTGGATACCAATTCAAATAAAAAATGTGTTTTTATATAAATTTAATAAAGCTAGGTTTCTTCTTGAAAATGGTCTAAAAGCGAGCCAAAACGGACCACTTTGAAGCGAGTTATGAGCGTTTGAAGTTTCAGTAAGAGACGCAGAGAAAGCAGACATTCTCGTTGTCGAAGAGACGCAGAGAAACGAGACAGTGTCTGCGTCTCTCACGAAAACTTCAAACGCTCATAACTCGCTTCAAAGTGGTCCATTTCGACTCGTTTTTGGACCAATTTGAACAAAAAAGTATGTCACTTTAATACATAAATTAATTTCGAAAATAAAATATTTTAGAAGAGAGTTGAAAATTGTTAATAAAAGCTGTTATTAAAATATAACTATTGCACGTCATGAATCAAAAGTCAACACTCTCCTCTTCAAAATGGTCCAAAAACGAGTCGAAACGGACCACTTTGAAGCGAGTTAGGAGCGTTTGAAGTTTCCGTCTCGTTCCTCTGCGTCTCTTCGACAGTGAGATCGTCTGATTTCTCTGCGTCTCTCACTGAAACTTCAAACGCTCATAACTCGCTTCAAAGTGGTCCGTTTCGACTCGTTCTTGAACAATTTTAAACAGGAAATTGTACGCTATTAAATACATACATGAAATTTATATTTGCATATGCAATTTTTCAGGATCAAGTTATATTTTTCACAAGTGTTTAAAAATCAAAAATCTACACTCTCCTCTTCAAAATGGTTCAAAAATGAGCCAAAACTGGCCATTTTTAAGCGAGTTATGAGCGTTTGAAGTTTCAGTGAAAGAGACGCAGACACTGTCTCCTTTCTCTGCTTCTCTTCGACAGCGAGAGTGTCTGCGCTTCAAAATGCGCTTTGAGCAGCGATATTAGGCTCATTCGAATCAGCGAAAAATTCTACATTTTTTGAATTAAAAATTTTCGGAAAAAAAATTTTCAAAAAAATGTTCTAACCTCAAAATCATTTCCAACATATCTCCATTCATCTTTTCCATGACCACAAAAATCTTATCCTTCGTTTCACACATGAATTCTAAACAAACGATTCCCGGATGACAAGTTTGTTGGAGAATCGCCACTTCTGCTCTCATCGACTCGGCCCCGCTGCCTTTTTTCGAAAATCTCTCTTTTGATATTACCTGAAAGTTTTGGAGTTTTGCAGTATCAATTAAGCATTGCTACGCAGCGAATTCCAGAGGCTCACAACTTTAGAGATTTCGAAAAAGTTTGCAGTATCAACTTACCTTAACCGCAACCTCCTTCCCCGAATGCCTCTGAATTGCCGAGTATACTGTGCCAAATTGCCCGCTTCCCAAAGTTTTATCGCTCAAAACTTGATAAAGATTTGCAAATTCCAAAGCTTGCTCAGCATTTTCTTCATTGCGAGATGGCGGTTGGAGGGATTCTTTGATGAACTGAAAAAAAATATTTTTGAAAAAAAAAACATTTTTGTGAAAATTTTGTTTCAAACTTATTCCAAAAAATGCAGAATTTTTTGCTGATTCAAATGAGCCTAATAACGTCGCTCAAAACCTTCTAGACACAGTTTTATGAGCCTTTGAAGATTTCGTGAGAGACGCAGAGAAGGCAGACACTCTCGCTGTCGAAGAGACGCAGAGAAACGAGACAGTGTCTGCGTCTCTCACTGAAACTTCAAACGCTCATAACTCGCTTCAAAATGGTCGGTTCAGACTCGTTTGTGGACAATTTTGAAGAGAAGAGTGTTGACTTTTGATTCTCGATGTTCAATAGTTCAAAATATTTCAAAAACAGTTTTCAACTCAATTCTAAAATGTCTTATTTTTGAAATTCACTTATGTATTTATGTAATTTACACTTTTTTCTTCAAAATGGTCGAAAAACGAACCAAAACGGACCATTTTGAATCGAGTTATGAGCGTTTAAAGTTTCAGAAGAGACGCAGACACTGTCTCGTTTCTCTGCGTTTCTTCGGCAGCGAAAGTGTCTGCGTTCTCTGCGTCTCTCTAAAACTTTAAACACTCATAAAACTGTTTCTAAAAGGATTTGAGCGACGATATTAGGCTCATTTAAATCAGCAAAACATTCTACATTTTTTGAAATAGGTTAGAAAAAAATTTCAAAAAAAAATTTTTTTCAAAAAAATTCTGATCTCACCTGAAACCACATGGTAGTATTGGAAGTTGGTCTCACACTCATACTCCTCGGAATTTTTTTGGGTGGTCCACCGGAGAACGCATGATAATCCTCACCGACACAAAATACCGTATTCGTTGTCGTGCGAATCTCGAAACAGTGCGGCGGATGTTTGGCGAGCACGGATTTGCCATTATTCTGTACGACTGATGTGATTTCGGCGAGTGGAATGATTCGATAGACTCGATTCGGATTGACGCCGATTCCCTCGGAATACTCATTGTATAGATGAATCGCGTTGTTTTGCATCATCCAGTAGTGTTTGAGACGACGTTCCGGATCGGATAGTATAAAGTGGATCATCCATCCTTCGAGGTTCTTCTTTTCTGTGGCACGCACTCCAACTTGGCCTGGAAAATACAAACTACAAAAAAAGGCCTGATCCAGACTAAAAACTTCAAAAATTCCTATAAGCATCGAAAAAAGCTTCCACAAAGGAAGTTAAAGAAATTGGTCAAATTTCTGTTAGAAAATTCTATTATTTTCATTCATGCATCTAATAAAGCATGTTTTCCTCTTCAAAATAGTACCAAAACGAGCCAAAACGGACCACTTTGAAGCGAGTTATAAGCGTTTGAAGTTTCAGTAAGAGAGACGCAGACACTGTCTCGTTTCTCTGCGTCTCTCTTCTTGAAACTTCAAACGCTCATAACTCGCTTCAAAATGGTCCGTTTTGGCTCATTTTTGAACCATTTCGAGGAAGAAATTATGCATTTTCAGATGCGTTAATAACAATAATAAAATTTTTGAACTGGAATTTTCCAAAAATAAAAATAAAATTTTTTGAAATTTCTGTTGAAAACGTTCTTTTATTTTTATTCATGCATCTAATAAAGTATGTTTTCCTCTTCAAAATAGTCCTAGAACGAGCAAAAATGGACCATTTTAAAGCGAGTTATCAGCTTTCAAAGTTTCAGTGAGAGACGCAGACACTGTCTCGTTTCTCTGCGTCTCTTCGGCAACGAGGGTGTCTGCATTCTCTGCGCCTCCTCTTGAAACTTCAAACGCTCGTAAAACCGTTTTTAACTGGGGTTTGAGCGACGATATTATGCTCATTTGAATAAGCAAAACATTCTGAATTATTTGAAGTAGGTTTGAAAAAATTTTACAACAAATTTTTTTTCAAAAATTTTAGAAATTTGCTCACTAACCTGGCAATCGAAACAATGGAATGTTATCCGACGACGATGCTGCCCCCTCAGCTTCCGAATCGGCAAAGTTGACTCTTGAAATCGCATTCTCCGAGAGCACACAATTCGACGCCAACTCCATGGCACATTTTCGATGTACATTAACACCACAGTCCCGGCATTTTAAGCCTTGTTTCATGAGACCAACTAGTAGATGATCACACACTTTACACACGGTGAATTGACGATACGAGTGTTCGATGAGAGTGTGTGGCAGACCTGGAAATTTCCAGAAATTTTTCGCAGAAAACTTTTTAAAACCGAATTCAAAAAATGCAGAACTTTTTTCTGGTTCGAATGAGCCTAATATCGTCGCTCAAAACCCAGTAGAAGCTGTTTTATGGGCCTTTGAAGTTATGGTGAGAGACGCAGAGAAAGCATACACTCTCGCTGTCGAAGAGACGCAGAGAAACGAGACAGTGTCTGCGTCTCTCACGAACACTTCAAACGCTTATAACTCGCTTCAAAATCGTCCGTTTTGAGTCATTTTTGAACCATTTTGAAGAAGAAATTATATATTATCAAATGCAAAAACATTCTATAACTTATAGAAGAAACTTGAAATTAAAAAATTTTAGTTTATTCAAGAATTTTTAATTGCATTAAATAATATATAATTTTCTCTTAAAAATGGTTCAAAAACGAGTCAAAACGGACGACTTTGAAGCGAGTTAAGAGCGTTTGAAGTTTCAGTGAGAGAGAGAGAGAGAGAGAGAGAGAGAGAGAGAGAGAGAGAGAGAGAGAGAGAGAGAGAGAGAGAGAGAGAGAGAGGCAGACATTGTCTCGCTTCTCTGCGTCTCTTCGACAGCGAGAGCGTTCTCTTTCTCTGCGTCTCTCACAAAAACTTCAAACCTTCATAAAACTGTTTCTAGAAGGTTTTGAGCGACGATATTAGGCTCATTCGAATCAGCAAAAAATTTTGCATTTTTAAAAAAAGGTTTGAAAATTTTAAGTTTAAAACTTGAAAACCGATTTTTATGAAACAAAAAAATAATCTGGGATAATCAGTAATTGCGCTCCAATGAACTACACGTTCTTTAGAGCGCAATTACTAAAGTCTAAATTTTCAAAAAATCTCTCACCCGAAGGAGTTGGTAATGCCTGAAATCCCGTAGGCGTTGGTGGCAGTGGAGGTAACATGGGCGGCCTGGAATTCGAATTGACGCCTTGGGGGCTTTGCGGAGCACCGCAATTATTCCTCGCCGCATTTGAGCATCTTTTATGGAAATTTCGATTGCAATTCTTGCACTTGACTCCTTGTCTGAGAATTCCTGTCAAAAGTTCTCCACAGAAGTCACAAAATGTTGGAAGCATATACGATTCGGGCTCAACGACGTGAGGGATGACTGCGGTCTCGGTACGGTCGACGAGAATGATTTCTAGAATGCATCCGGGATTCTGAAGAAACATTTTTTGAAAAAAAAAATTTTTCCGAAAAATTTTTTTAAATATATTCTGAAAAATACAGAATTTTTTGCTGATTCGAATGATCCTAATATCGTCGCTCAAAACCCAGTAGAAACGGTTTTATGAGAGTTTGAAGTTTTAGCGAGAGACGCAGAGAAAGCAGACATTCTCGTTGTCGAAGAGACGCAGAGAAACGAAACAGTGTCTGCGTCTCTCACTGAAACTTCAATCGCTCATAACTCGCTTCAAAATGGTCCATTTTGGCTCGAGTTTGGACCATTTTGAAGAGAAAATCTTGATTTATTAGATGTACAAATGAGAAACCACAAAAAAAAATTTTTTGAAATTCTTGAAAAAAAATTTTTAGAAAATGTTTTTCTAACCTATTCTGAAAAATACAGAATTTTTCGCTGATTCGAATGAGCCTAATATCGTCGCTCAAAACCCAGTAGAAACCGTTTTATGAGCGTTTGAACACAAAGAGAGACGCAGAGAAAGCAGACACTCTCACCTTCGAAGAGACGCAGAGAAACGAGACAGTGTCTGCGTCTCTCACTGAAACTTCAAACGCTCATAACTCGCTTCAAAGTGGTCCGTTTTGAGTCGTTTTTGGGCAATTTTGAAGAGAAAATCTTGCTTTATTAGATGTACAAATAAAAAATTTTAAAAAAAAATATTTTTTTGAAAAAAAAATTTTTTTTTTGAAATTTTGAGATTTCTATAGCAAAAAATCGCGATTTTTAGGGTTCTCAGGTTTTGTGGCTCTGGTTCTCTTGGAGTTCTAGTTTTATTCGGAAAAAAACTGAGAAATCGTAAGATGAGCAATCAATTTGACTGCGTTTTTTCCTAACAATTTTCAGTCAAAAAAATGCAAGTTCAAAAGACTCACAATCTGACTTGGCGATGTTATTGGATACAGTAGTGTTGGCGAATTGTATTCATGACGGAACAAGTACATATTTCTTGTGTCCAAACTCCCGAATCCTTGTACTATTTGACGGGCACGCTCCATTAACATTTCGAGCATCTGAAAAAATATCAAAAATTTTTATCAATAGAGCGCAATTGCAATCTCGCAAAGTTCAAACCAACCTGTTCATGCCTTATCAATGGTACCATTTCTTTTGTCCCTCCATACCGTAACACCACATGGTCCCCAAAATCCGAGGACCCTCCGGTGTCCATCTTTAAAAAAGTATTATCAATAGAGCGTAGTTGCCATGATGGTCAAAAAGATATCAAAAAATGAGTCATTCGAAGAAATGGAGCCGTTTATAAATATTTGATGATGGTCTCGCCGCGATCTTTTCATCGGTCACCTAGTGACGTAAAAAATAGTGTGGGCGGAGTCTGGTGTTTCAATGGTTTCGTCGAGTGGATTTTCGATGTTTTATAATTGCCCGGGAGGGGCATCAATTGGTCAGAAGTGAGTCATACATGAAGCAAAAAGAAAATGAAGGGGGTGGGAGTCGAACCCGGGACCTCTGGGACGGTAGGCAAAAGCGTTGCCGGCGACACCACGCGCACACCACGGGAGGAGGGGGGAGGGAGGGCGTATAAAAATGGGGGAGAGGGGAGGTGGCGGATGGGTTCCAGGAAGGGGAGGAGACGGTAATTTGGAAATTGAAAAATTGTAAAAATGTTTTGCCAATTGAAAATAGAATATCTTGATAATTCCTAAATTTTGAACAGGGATTACATTATTTTGAAAATTTTTTTCGATTTCATCTAATTTCTTCCCTGAAAACCTTTAAAACCTCTTATAATCCAAATATACTGGCTTCAAAAAAAAAAAAATTCGTTAATCTGAATCGAACTTCGACTATAAGAGGAATTTTGAAATTTCCAACTCTATCAAAAGATGTGAAATTAAAAAAAACAATTTGTTATTTTATTTGTGCATCTAATAACGCAAGTTTTCCTCTTCAAAATGGTCCAAAAACGAGTCGAAACGGACCATTTTCAAGCGAGTTATAAGCGTTTGAAGTTTCAGTGAGAGACGCAGACACTGTCTCGTTTCTCTGCGTCTCTTCGAAGGCGAGAGCGGCTGCTTTCTCTGCGTCTCTCACCAAAACTTTGAAAGCTCATAAAACAGTTTCTAGAAGGTGTTGAGCTGCGATATTAGGCTCATTTGAATCAGCGGAAAATTCTGCATTTTGAATTTGATTTTAGAAAAAAATTTCAAAAAAAAATTTTTTTAGTTTATTAATCCAGTAATCGCGACATCGATTTCCAAAGTCAAAAGTGTGTGGTGTTTTCAAGATTTCATGAACTTTTAGAGGAGAGAAAAGCGTATTAGGAATAAATGAACACGTGGATATCGATGTCATCTCTTTAGATGATGAGATTGTATAGAAAGAGAGGAGATAGAGATCTTCAAAGGACAAATGAAATCTTGTTTAGAACTTTTTCAAAAAACGTTTGCTAAAAGGAAGAATAGACTATGTAAAAAGGATATTTCCTTCCATGTTTTTTTCCTTTCGAGGGGGGCATAAATGTATTGTACATCTTTTTCTCGACATATGTAGAAACGTATGTCTCTCTCTCTCTCTCTCTCTCTCTCTCTCTCTCTCTGAATAGAAAAGATTTCTGTTTGGGAATGAAACGAGAATATTGAAGAGAGAAAGTACTGTGATCGGAGAGACGCAGACAATCAGAGAAAGGACTGCGCAAGACCCCCACCCGGGAGAGAAAGAGAACCGGTTCTCTTTTAGAGATTTTTGTAGCGGAGAGACGCAGGGATGGAGAGGGAAAGTGGGGGGGGGGGGGGGGTTGTTAAAGTTTTTATAAAGCGTTTTCCAAAATGTACAGTAATCCTTGGCCCGGACGAATTCTTCAACGAAAAGTGGTTTTTTGAAAACTAAAAAAGTTTTTTTTTTGAAAAAAAATTTTTTTTAATTTTTTTTAAAAAAAGCAGAATTTGTCGATCGACGAGAATGATTTCTAGAATGCACCCGGGATTCTAAAGAAAAATTTTTGAGATTTTTGAAAAAAAAATTTTTTTAATTTTTTTCAAATCAAATTTAAAAAATGCAGATTTTTTCGCTGATTCAAATGAGCCTAATATCACCGCTTTAAACCTTCTAGAAACATTTTAATGAGCATTTCAAATTTTGGAGAGACGCAGAGAAGCAGACACTCACGCTGTCGAAGAGACGCAGAGAAACGAGACAGTGTCTGCGTCTCTTACTGAAACTTCAAACGATCATAACTCACTTCAAAATGATCCGTTTTGACTCGTTTTTAAACCATTCGAAAGAGGAAAACATGAGTTATTAGATGGACAAACAAAATTTTTGAAAGAAAATTGTTTTTTTTTTTTGAAAATTTTTTTGAACTTCCGAGCCGTCGATATTTTTGAGATTTTGAGATCTTTTCAAGTGAAAAAGGTTTTGAGGCTATGGTTTTTTTGGAGTTCTAGTTCTATTCTGGGAAACTGTGCAATCTTATGATGAGCAATCTCCAACTAATTTTGAAAAAAAAATTTTTAATACAATTTTCACATTTCTGCGTATATCTTTTGATAGATATTGAAATTTCGAAATTCCTCTTTCAGTTATGCTCTAATTATTAAGAGCGTTTGAATAATGCAAATTATTTGAAAAAATATTGAGTTTGAGAAAAGTTATAAGGAATTCAATTTCCTCCTCCAGTTTTTTGATCTTTCGCACCTTTTCCGAAAACTAAAACATCTTTGCAAAAAGTTGCAACCAGGCAATAAATATTTCCGTTCAAAATCACAGTATAAAACTGACAACTTTTGAAAACCCCCCAGTATCGAACAAACATGTTCCGTCGCTTCATCGTTCTTTTCGCTGTAAGTTTTTTTAATCAATAGAGCGCATTTGTATAGTTTGTATTATTACAGTCTCTGTCAATATCAGTCCTGGCTGAATTTTCCTGATTTTTTGGCTGCGATATCTCGGCACGAAAACTCTACAGTAATTATTAAAATTTAAAGGAACATACCCTGATTTTCAGATCAATTTTTAAAATTTTCATGTTCTTCGAGCGATTTTCAACAAATTTCGAATCGGAATGTATTTTTTTGCTCCGAAATTTGTTGAAAATCGTTCGAAAAACATAAAAATTTGAAAAATAGATCTGAAAATCAGGGTATGCCACTTTAAATTTTAATACATTACTGTAGAATTTTCGTGCCGAGATATCCCAGCCAGGACTGACTTTGACTGAGACTGGCATAATAGACTTTGTTTCCGGAAAAAAAAAATTTTCCTACAAAAATTTTTTTTTCTTCAAAATCCATAGGAAGCCTCTGCTGCGTCGCGCACACCACCCTCTTTACATACGCCAAGCAACCACCTCGTCTCCTGTTGCACGCGTGGTGGAGTGGCTGCGCGGGGGTGTGGTGTGCGCCGGGTTCGATTCCGGTCGGCGGCAAATTTCCTTTTACTTCCAGATTCTTCTCCACGTCTTCATCGCTTCGGCTCACAACACCATCGCTCCACCAGCAGTCACATGCAAGGTGGCCTCTGATTGCCATTTCGGACACGATCAATTCCAGTGTATCGATGGAAAGTGTGTTACCATTCAACACAAAGTCAAGTCTGGATGAGAATGAATGACGATAATTCTGTTTAGATTCAATGAACATTTTTATATCCAAACATTAACATTAAATTTACGTTAAGAATTAAGAACAAAGACATGAGATTGGGAGTGCCGACAAAAAAACAGAAAATTCAATCCTGTGGCCAAATAACCATGAGAAAATTGTTCGGGTTGTATTGGATTGTAGCTTTCAATCCATTCTTCTGTTGAATAGTGTAACCACCTTCGATTAGATGTTTGGTTCCGAAAGGACTGAAAAAAGAACATACGAAAATAATATTTTTTGAAAATCGATTTTCAAATTTTAAACTAAACTTTTTTCTAATCTATTTCAAAAAAATGCAGAATTTTTTTCTGATTCAAAAAAGCATAATATCGTCGCTCAAAATCCAGTAGAAACTGTTTTATGAGAGTTTAAAGTTTTGATAAGAGAAACGCAGAGAAAACACACTGTCTCACCTTCGAAGAGACGCAGAGAAACGAGACAGTGTCTGCGTCTCTCACTGAAACTTCAAACGCTCATAACTCGCTTCAAAGTGGTCCGTTTTGAATGGTTTCTGCATAATTTTGGAGAGGAAAATGTATATTCTCAAACCCATAAACATTTTATAATTTATAGAAAAGGAGTTGAAAACGAAAATGTTCAGTTACTTCAAGAATTCTCAAATGTGTTGAATAATATACAATTTCGCATTCAAAATGGTTCGAAAACGAGACAAAACGGCTTATTTTGAAGCAAGTTGAAAATTTCAGTCTCTGCGTCTCTCTTACTGAACTTCAAACGCCTATGAAACATTTTCTACTGGGTTTTTTGAGCAGTGTTGAGCGGAAATGAGATTGAGAAAATTGAGGAAAATGAGGAAATGAGGAAATGAGATTCTTCCGGAAGACGGAAGACGGAAGACGGAACAAAAATTTTTCTTTGGCGAAAACCATAAAAATCATGCATTTTTTCCCAAAAACCCGAGTTTTCCCAGCTTTCATTCACAAAAAACTGAACGGGAAAGTAATTTTTCCCGGAAGACGGAACTCTGAAAAAATTATATTCCTATGAAAAACCTTACCGTCGGTTGTACCATCGAACTTCGTGTGTTGTCTCCCAACGAAGCTCATTCCGATCATTTCCGAAAATCGAATCGAGATGTTTTTCAGTTTCTACTCTCAGATACTGTAATCGTGGACTGCCCCCATCCATCCAGAAATGCAAAAACTGATTGATATCGGTGCCGGAAAGTGTCGTATCATATAAAACACATTCCAATGAATCGATTTTCATCAAATCGCCGACCGTTATCCACTTTCCGTTTTCAATTGTTATCTCATTGACGATTGGAAAATTTCCGGTGAATCGAAAATTTTCAGGCGCCAACGCACCAATGTGAAGTGTTTTGGTTGGAGTGCTACTTCTGAATACTCAAAGAAAAATTGTTATTTTTGTAAATGCCCTTTACTGTACCTGAGCACCAGTTCCAATTCCTCGCTCTGATAACATTCGCTTCCAAAAATTGAGACATCCTTCAATTTCTCATTCTGACGGGTTTTGATCCATTCTAGCACCCATTCATCGCCTCGATGAATACACACATCTCTGACACTCAACTGGAAAAGATCCGAAACGTACTCGATCACTTGTTTAAATCCCTCAATTCGATCCTCCCAGTATGTGTCCAGACAGTATCCCTTCATTGGGTTCAATATGTTGGCTTCACAATCAAGTGTTCCGTTCCCACAAGTATTGAGAACAACGGGTACCTCAAAAGAATTTATGGAAATAACAATGTTTTACCGTAAAAACTCTATTGTTCGGAGATGTCTGGGGCGGCACTGTATTAGGGGCTGGCACTTTATTTTTCGGAGATAATTTTTTTACTTGAACAGGTCACAAAATTACTATATTCACAACTTTTTTATCAACAAATTCCTCAATTAGTACTTTGACAGATACAGTACCCCATTTAACCTTGAAAAAAGTTTCAAAAAAGCATAAAAACCAGAAAATGTTATTTAATATTGTTCACTCAAGTAAATTTGACCACAGCAGTGGCATTATATTAGAGGCTGACATTCAAATAGGGGTGGCTACCTAATAGAGTTTTTACGATAACTCAAATTTTTGAAAATTAAAAATTTTGAAATTTTTGAAAAAATAACATTTTTTGAAAATTTTTCTCTAACCTATTTTAAAAATGCAGATTTTTTTGCTAATTCGAATGAGCCTAATATCGTCGCTCAAAACCCTGTAGAAAGTGTTTTATGAGTGTTTGAAGTTTTCGTGAGAGACGCAGAGAAATCAGACAGTCTCACCTTCGAAGAGACGCAGAGAAACGAGACAGTGTCTGCGTCTCTCCCCAAAACTTCAAACGCTCATAACTCGCTTCAAAATGCTCCGTTTTTGCTCGTTCTTGGACTATTTTGAAGAGGACTCTGTGAATTACTAGATGTGTCAATGAAACTGTAGAAAATTTTGAAACAGATTTTTTTCTGAAAAACGAAATCAACTCAATTCTAAAACAGTTCATCGTTAAAATTTGAATTAAATTTTTGCATTTGGTAATACACACTTTTCTCTTAAAAATGGTTTAAAAACTAGTTGAAACGGACCATTTTGAAAAGAGTCATGAACGTTATTAGGGCGCCAAAAATTATCGTAAGTACGCTCCCTAGCACCTGTCGGGCGTGGCCGAACTTTGACGGCCCCGGGACTAGGATTCTCCGCGCCGGAAAAAAAACTCTTCCACTGATTTTTTGGAATTTTTAGGGCTACATTTAGGCGAAAAATAATAGTTCAATGCCAAAATCAGGGAATAATGCCTACAGTTAGGCCAAATATTTCAAATAATCGGTGGAAGAGTTTTCTCCCGCGCGGAGAATCCTAGTCCCGGGGCCGTCAAAGTTCGGCCACGCCCGGCAGGTACAAGGGAGCGCACTTACGATAACTTTTGGCGCCCTAATAGAAGTTTCAGTGAGAGACGCACACACTGTCTCGTTTCTCTGCGTCTCTCTTATTGAAACTTTAAACGCTCATAAATCATTTTCTACGAGGTTTTAAGATATGATATTAGGTGCGTTCGAATCAGCAAAAAATTCTGAATTTTTTAAAATAGATTATAAACAAATTGAACTCAAATTTTGAAATATCGATTTTTATGAAAACGTCCTACCTTGGAGTTTCCGATTGTCACAGATTCTGAATGTTGATTAGACAACAATTCAGAAGCACTTCGTGCTCCTAGAGCATTCAGATGCCATTGGACCATTCCTGTGCGGTAGGTTATAATGGTTCGCGGATTTTGGACGTTTTCGATTCTTAGTTGCCAGTTTTTGAATCTTCCAACACTCTTTATTGCAATGTTGGCATTTTTCGAGCACAAAGAAATGTTGACTCTGGGAGAAACGGGTTTTTTGAAAACATTACAGTATTCAACTACTTACAGTTCACTTGGATCCGCTAAACTGACAATTTTGGATAATACAAGCATGGGGACTTGTAACAGTGGAAATTTAGAATTCATGGGGATTTGCAGATAGAATGAGTGGAATGAGTGATGGAACAGTGGGTGAAGAGAGATTGGTGACCTGTGGGATTGATTGTCTTGTCTTCTCACTCCTGCTAATCCCCTCCCCCTGGATGGGAAAGAGAAAGAGAATGAGAATATCAGAGAAGTCCAGACAACCATTCCCACAGGACAGCTATTCCTCTCCGCCCACTGTTCCATTAGGGCAGAGAGAAAGAGACGATGAGAAAAAGACAAACCTATTTGGGTGTATCCAAATATAGCCTTCAAGGGCGTTTAAGGTCTGTAGAGAAAAAACCAAACAATTTTTGAATTAAAAACAGGAAATCTTAAAAGCAAACAGTAAAAAATGAGCTTGTAGCGAGACAATTTTGACCAATATCCGGTTTCGAAATCCCTCTACAAATGATTCTCCCAGACAATATTTTTCAATAAAATCGAATAAATTCAAATCTCGAATTCCAATTCTTTAAAACCTATTTCAAAAAATGCAGATTTTTTTTTCTGATTCGAATGAGCCGCACAAAACCCAATAGAAACCACTAATCTCCACTAATTTTTACCTTTACACTACAAACGAAAGAAAAAAAATTTGCAGAACTCCATAAACTGTCACTCGAGAGTGTCTCCTAGCGGATTTGAATCCACATTTTAGGTGAGGTTTTTTTTTGTTAAAGGGGGAGTAAGCTATTTCAAAACTGTTTGATTTTTTTTTTGTATAGATCGACTCAGAGTTTCGAGATAATGGGAGTCTCAGTTGAGAAAAAAATCTGAAAATTTGTCTAAAAAAATATATAAGCTGTCAAAGGTGCTAAAAAGGGTATTTTCGGGTAGCTATTTCCTTATATTTTCAATTCAAAATTGGTTTCGGGTAGCTCGTGAAAAAATGAATTTTACGTGAATCTTTTTTCAGTACAAAAATTGAAAAATTAGCTACCCGAAAGCACCCTTTTTAGCACCTTTGACAGCTTATATCTTTTTTTAGACAAACTTTCAGTATTTTTTCTCAACTGAGACTCTCATTATCTCGAAACTCTGAGTCGATCTATACAAAAAAAAATCAAACAGTTTTGAAATAGCGTACTCCCCCTTTAATTTCTGATTAGAAAAAAACGGAGCTATTAGGATTTGGGAGTCATCTGCATCTATACTTCATTCTGAAATTTTCTGTACATCTACTTTTTTTTTTGAATTCGAACCGTACTCGTATAAGAATCAGCCCAAAATTCTTAATTTTTCGAAACGACACAACTATTTTGAGCCGAGAATAGGCCCTTGTCTGAACTAAAAAGTTAGAATCCCGTAATCAGAGGGACCAAATCCGAACCTCTTTTAACCAAACTTGGCAAATCCCGTGCCGGCCCGGTCGGCCCAGGTAGGAAAACATAGGGAAATGTTTTTTTTTTTTGTAATTTTTCGCTATTAAAATGACACAAAATACTCAATCATCAAAAAAATATATGACTCGTTCAGGGAAAACCATCGAAAAAAAAAGATTTTATCATACATGTCCAAACCCGGGACGGGGCGGGCCGGGCCGACGGAGGAATTTCAAAATTTTTTCAAATGTCAATTTTTGGAAAAAAAATCGATTTTTTGACTGCTTTCTGTTCAATTTTAGAATGTTTCATACTTTTAGTACTTTCATGATTTTTCATGCAATTCAGAAACTTTTTCATGAAAAATTGATTTTTTTTTTCGGAAAAATTTTGACGAACATTTCCTATCCGGACCGACCGGGCCGGGAAAATTCCCCTCTGGCACGACCCGGCCCGCAGGCCGGCCCGGGTTTGGACATGTATGGATTTCATGCTTTAAAAATTCAAACCAAAACTTTTGACACCAGAAATCCGGGATGTCAGAATTTCAGATTTTGGCTTCTGCTGCTGCTGCTCACCGGGTTCGTGCGCCGCCAGTGCCCATGGATCCTCCACTCACACCCAAGTAGGCCGTCGTGGCTCCGCCTCTTCCACAACCTCCCGGTGATGGATTGAATGGACCCGTGATAGACGGCCCGAAGTCAGGCAGTCATATAGAAATCATAAATTGAGATCCCCAGACTTGGCTAACTCCGGGCCGGGCCAAGCCAGGATAGAAATTTAACAAGTATTGGGGTCTCGTCAATATTGACTCCAAAAACCCCAAATCCGAAAATCAAAAAAAGGTCATAAAAATCCATTCATTTTCTTTAAAAGAGTACATACCGTAAAACCTTTAATATAAGAACATGCTCTTCTATTATTCAACCTCCTAAAAAATTCAGTACATAAAAATTGCAAGTTATAAAAGTTTTGAATGCTGTAACTTTGTTACTTATTCCTCAATTTTTATTTAAAATGTACCATTTTGTAGAAAATCTTAATGCTGTAAAGAACTTTTACAATTTTCAAAATTTGTAAAAGTTATGATCGTTTTAAATAAACACAACTAATTTTTGAGAACTAAATCATGACGTATTTCATATCAATCCTAGTCTATTTTTGATAGGGAATCGATTGAGACCACTTTAAGATTTTTAGAAATCTGACAAAGGGCTCTCTCACGGCTCGCTTGGGTGTCCTTCTATTAGAGGTAGTACGGTAGATTGAGAAGTTAGTTCCGTTGATTTAAGATAAGTGAGAGTGTTTAAGGATAAAGTGAGAGTGTCTTTTACTTTTGTGAAAAGTATCCTCCTGTGCCACTGGCTCCCATGTACTCCGGTCGTCCTGGAATGCCGCCTGCAAAAAATGATACTAAACTTTTCCAAGGGGATTACGCAAAGTCGTGTGTTGCACTTTTCTGAAACTTGCGCCTTAGACTAAATTTACCCTGAAAAGCTCGAATCTGCAATAAAAAATGGCGAAATGTACATGTAACTCGAGATATGAGCCCTCAAAGTTGAGGGCAGTACTAAAACTGGGGTACTTTGACGGCCCGTATCTCAGCTCAAAATCACTTTCAGAATGTCTAGTTGTTTGTGTTAAATTCAGAATTCAATGTTTAAGTGCATCCTATACTTAAAAAAAATTTTTTTTGAGTCAAAACTTCAAATTTTCCCACCATTTGGGTGCAGATTTTTTCAGTCCGTTTGGGTTAATCAAATTTTTTCTTTCAAATCGGATTTTTTTGATTGGAAACTGTAGATATGTGTATGAAAGAGTGTTTCTGACGAAATAAAAAAAATTCCAATTCGAAAGAATGTCTAGTTTTTTTTGTTCCGTACTCAGAATTTACTATTTAACAGCATCTGATGCTTTTTGGAGAAAAAAAATTTTGAGCCAAAACTTCGAATTTTCCCACCATTTGGGTGCTGTTTTTTCAGTCCATTTGGGTTAATCAAATTCTTTCTTTCGAATTGGAATTTTTTTTATTTCGTCAGAAACACTCTTTCATACACATATCTACAGTTTCCAATCAAAAAAATCCAATTCGAAAGAAAGAATTTGATTAACCCAAATGGACTGAAAAAAACAGCACCCAAATGGTGGGAAAATTCGAAGTTTTGGCTCAAAATTTTTTTTCTCCAAAAAGCATCAGATGCTGTTAAATAGTAAATTCTGAGTACGGAACAAAAAAAACTAGACATTCTGAAAGTGATTTTGAGCAGAAATATGAGTCCTCCAAGTACCTCATTTACTAGGGAATGGTCAGAACTGACCGTGGCCTTTCTACATGAGTGATATACCATTCGAAAGAGGAGAAAATTTTATTACCAACGCAAGTTTCAATTTTTGCCGCGGACATCTGAGAATCGAGAAATTTCAGTCTGAAATTCTAGTACTGAAACTGCATATTTAGCACTGCTTCCCACCTTCCCCCCTCCTCCCTCTTCCACCGCACACTTGTACACATTTCCAACCCACGTATTTCAACGGTTGGATGGCCGACTGGTGAGTGTCGACGGCTGCGGAAAGTGAGGTGTTGGTTCCGTTCCCACTTTTTCAAAAACTTTTCTGTTTCTTTTTTTTACATAACAAACGAGAAACTTACCAATAAGCCTTTTTATGCACCTGAAATACAATTTAGCTCATTGTTATTGAGTGAAAACTTGAATACTTTATGTGCTCGAACGATAAATCAAAAAGCGCAACCCGAACGAAGTAATTTTCAGAAAATTTATGGAAAATAAATTCAAAATTATCATTATTTTACCAGCCATAATTGTTTTTCAATCAAAAACTTAAAGAAAAAGTTCGAAAATCAAGAAAATAGTATAAGTTTGGAACTTGCTGGGAAAAAAAATGTCGAGATCGCCGGTCACATTTTCCGCTAAACAACGATACATTTTTTGAAGGCTTCCATATTCCATCCATATTAGACCCATCGCCGTCCATAGTTGGCTGATGTGTCTTATATGGACACATTATGCGTCGGATATGGATAAGATCCATTATGCGTATTAGTGCCCACGACCTGTGGGCCATCCAACCGTTGAAATACGTGGGTTCGAAGTGCGTACAAGTGTGCGGTGGAAGAGGGAGGAGGGGGGAAGGTGGGAAGCAGTGCTAAATATGCAGTTTCAGTACTAGAATTTCAGACTGAAATTTCTCGATTCTCACTAGGGAATGATCCAAACTTAACTTGGAGTTATGAGTTGAGACTTATATCACTGAAAAGCTTATTAAAAGTTATGTACAAATTTGAATTTATAGCTGCCCAATGACCTTGCGAGCTGAGTTATTTGGGTTAGAAGTGCCATTTTTCACTGTTTTCAGTACGTATTTTCCACTAGAAATTGACAAAATTGAATCGAAATTGATCCGCGTGAGTTTAAGTGCCCAAAAATTGAGGAAAACAGTGAAAAATAACACATCTAACCCAAATAACTTAGCTCACAAGGTCATTGGGCAGCTATAAATTCAACTTTGTACCTAACTTTTTACCAGCTTTCGAATGATATAGGTCTCAACTCATAACTCCAAATTAAGTTCGAAGCATTCCCTAGTCAGATGTCCGCGGCAAAAATTGAAACTTGCGTTGGCAATAAAATTTCCTCCTCTTTCGAATGGTATATCACTCATGTTGCAAGGCCACGGTCAGTTCTGACCATTCCCTAGTTAGTACTGACCTCAACTTTGAGGGCTCATATCTCGAGTTACGTGAACAATTCGCCATTTTTTATTGCAGATTCGAGCTTATCAGAGTCAATTTAGTCTAAGGCCGAAGTTTCAGAAAAATTGTTCAACTCACGACTTTGCGTAAGGGCTACTGTACCTTGACTTGGCGCGGCTCCGCCGATGCCATTGCCCATGGATCCTGCGCCTCCGATCGCCGATTGTGCTCCAGCTTGGCCTCCAGGCATTGTCGAGAATCCACGGAGTCTTTCAGCTTCACGCTTCTTCTTCTCTTCTGGATCAAAGAAAGTCGAAATTGATGGCAACATTATTGAACTCTCTATAGTAAGAGTACGGGAGGGAAGATTGCTGGCCACTCTGCGTCTCTTCGTCTCCCCGTCTCCCGCGCATATGTGACGAAATAGGAGACCGAAAAAGAGATTTAGAGGCAGAAACTCCCCCTACCCAGTGTTACATTAGGGCAGAGAGAAAACGAAGATGTTTGTCTAAACGGAGGGTCCACAACGTGAGAAGTACTGTAGAAATAGGGAAAACGGCTATATCTCGCTTCAAGATCATTTTTGGGAGTTGCAACTTAGTTTTTTGGGTTTTTCGTGTTTTATTTAGTACAGTAGTATCAAAATCTGAAAAAAAAATTTTGACCCAAAAATTGACTTACTTTTCGATTTTTGGCCTTAAAGTTTTTTATCTCAGATTTTGATACTACTGTACTAAATAAGACATGGGGAGTCTGAAAAATGTGTTTTCAGGCCATGAAAATGACTTTGAAGTCAGATATGAGCCAAAACATTTTCTAATAATCATTTGATTTTTGAACATGCTATATCTCGCTTTGAAATCATTTTTGTGAGTTGCAACCATAAGTTTTTTGGGTTTCTCGTGGTCTATTTGGCTAGAATGAATCAAAATTAAGCCTTAAAAATTACATAAGAAATTTGACCAAAAATTGAAAAAAAATTTTGACCCAAAAATTACTTTTCGATTTTTGGCCTTAAAGTTTTTTATCTCAGATTTTGATACTACTGTACTAAATAAGACATGGGAAGTCTAAAAAACTAAGTTTCAGCTCACAAAAATGGTTTTGAAGCGAGATATACTCATTTTTATGAAGTCGATTTTCAAGGCTCAGACGACTGCCTATTTCGGCCTATAACTCGCTTTGAAATCATTTTTGTGAGTTGAAATTTATTTTTTTGGGTTTTTTGTGCTCTATTTAGTACAGTACTATCTTTAAAATTTTTTGGCCCAAAAGTGATTTTTTTTCGATTTTTGGGTCACAATTTTTGGTTTCAGATTTTAAAACTACTGTGCTATTGTCAGATTTTTTAAAGTGAGACTCGGTGTTTGCGGACTTTACAGTATCGCAAGCCAAATTTGGCTTGGTGAACTGAAAAGTCCGCAAACACCGAGTCTCACTTTGAATAATCCGACAATAAATAGGGCATGGGGAATCCGAAAAACTAAGTTTCAACTTACCAAAATGATTTTGAAGCGAGATATACTGATTTTTATGAAGTCGATTTTCAAGGCTCAGACGACGGCCTATGTCGGCCTATAACTCGCTTCAAAATTATTTCTGTGAGTTGAAATTTAATTTTTTGGGTTTTTGGTGTTTTATTTAGTACAGTAGTATCAAAACCTGAAACAAATATTTTTGAGCCCAAAAATTGAAAAAAAATTGTTTTCCGATTTTAGGTCAATTTTCTTGTTTTTTAGGACTCTTTAGACATTTTCTGATCGAATCGACCATGGAACGCCCAAAAAATTTAGTCTAAACTCACAAAAACGATTTTAAAGCGAGATGCAGTTGTTTTTCCTAAAACCTTACTATTAGACGCAACTTTTTTTAAATGGATTTCCTTGGAAACTACACATGTCTTTTTGAAAATTCCAGAAAATTTAAAAAATATCACAAAAACGCTTTATTTTTCTCAAACAAATTCATAACCAGGCTCTTCGCTTTGATGTGGTTCTGCAGATGGAAATTTTTCGTGCCAAACGAAAAAAAAATGAAATAATATTTTGTGTAGGGTCTAGATTTCCGCAAAAATTTTTCACTGTAGAAGTTCTATTATCAACCTTGTTCCACGTTAGGTCAAATGTATGTTTGCAGTCCAAAACGTCGAACACTTTTTGGAAGAAATTTGATTTTGAAAATTTGTTTGAATTTCGATGCATCATAACTTTCTTGCATTTTGTTCAATTTCAATAAAAGCTACACCATTATGTAGACAATTTAAAAAGCTTCAAAATAGTGTTTAAAAAAACTTTGAAAAAATTAAAACATGTCAAATGTTATGGGTGTTTCAACTCAGTACATAAAAAAATTGCAAGTTATGAAAGTTTTGAATGCTCTAACTTTGTTGGTTATCGCTGAATTTTAATGAAAATTAAACCATATTGTAGGAAATTTAAAGTAGGATTACAGTCATTTTTTAAATATTCTCAAATGATCGTCCCAATTCCAGTATTTACGAAAATAACAATATTTTTGCACAAAAATCGTTAAAACTCGAGAAAATCGATTTTCAAAACGCCAACTTACATTTTTTCTAACCCAATTCAATGAATGTAGAATTTTTCGCTGATTCAAATGCACCTAATATCGCTGCTCAAAACGCAATAGAAACATTTTTATGAACGAAATTGCACTTTGTCGCGCCGCCCGCTGCCGACTTGAGTCTGCTGTCGCGCTCGCCGCTGCCTGCTCATACGTTTTCAACGGGCGGCGCGACAATTGAACAATTGTTATTAAAAAATTTTCTAGAGCGTTTTGAGCAGCGATATTAGGTGCATTTGAATCAGCGAAAAATTCTACATTCATTGAATTGGGTTAGAAAAAATGTAAGTTGGCGTTTTGAAAATCGATTTTCTCGAGTTTTAACGATTTTTGTGCAAAAATATTGTTATTTTCGTAAATACTGGAATTGGGACGATCATTTGAGAATATTTAAAAAATGACTGTAATCCTACTTTAAAAAGCTTTAAAACAATGTAAAGAACTATTGTGATTTTCAAAATTGTTAAAAGTTATGATTGTTTCAAATATAACACAGAAACGTTGCAAATCTTTAAAGTTTCGAAAACTCTATCTTTGTTAGTTATAGCTTAATTTTGACGAAAAATATATAATTTTGTTGGATATTTAAAGGATTTTTAAATGTTATAAAAATTAAGACACGTTCTCTGAGAAACTCGAGTATGCCGTTGTACAGAAAAAAGTCAAACTGATTTTCATAAGTTGGTGATTGGTATAGTAGGTACCTATGAACTTCTAAGAACTTTGCCCCATGTTCCATTTGGCTCCGCCCCCTTTTGGCTAAAATATGCATATGGTAGGCTGAAACTTGAAATTTTTTTCGAGGTCGAGATTTTGATCTGGTTTTGTTTGGAATGAATAATACGCACTATTTTAAGTATTTTCTCAGTTCAGACCGAAATTCTAACTCTTCTTGTTCCAATGGAAAAATTGAACTTTGTGGTGAGAATTCATTTTTCAAGTAAATTTTCGTTCATGTTGAGAAATTTTTGTACTGACTACATTGAGATTATTGCAGATTCGGATTCCTCGTAAAATTTTGCTCTAGAAAAATGTACTTCAAACAAGATCGGCATGGTACGTATTTTTGCTATAGGCCAAAATATGCGATTTTTCGCCACTTTTTCATGTATCTACTCATGGTGTATTTTCACCAAAAACCGAAATTGAAAAGTTTGGTTGAGGTATGTTGCGTTTGACGGTACAACACTCACAAAGTTCACTGACAAAGTTTCAGAGCTTTTCCTTTCAGTTTTCCCAAGTGGCACCCTTTTGAAGTTCACTCTATTAACCGACTCTTACTTACTCCAAATGAATGAAAAAGCTCTGAAACTTTGTCAGTGAACTTTGTGAGTGTTGTACCGTCAAACGCAACATACCTCAACCAAACTTTTCAATTTCGGTTTTTGGTGAAAATACACCATGAGTAGATACATGAAAAAGTGGCGAAAAATCGCATATTTTGGCCTATAGCAAAAATACGTACCATGCCGATCTTGTTTGAAGTACATTTTTCTAGAGCAAAATTTTACGAGAAATCCGAATCTGCAATAATCTCAATGTAGTCAGTACAAAAATTTCTCAACATGAACGAAAATTGACTTGAAAAATGAATTCTCACCACAAAGTTCAATTTTTCCATTGGAACAAGAAGAGTTAGAATTTCGGTCTGAACTGAGAAAATACTTAAAATAGTGCGTATTATTCATTCCAAACAAAACCAGATCAAAATCTCGACCTCGAAAAAAATTTCAATTTTCAGCCTACCATATGCATATTTTAGCCAAAAGGGGGCGGAGCCAAATGGAACATGGGGCAAAGTTCTTAGAAGTTCATAGGTACCTACTATACCAATCACCAACTTATGAAAATCAGTTTGACTTTTTTCTGTACAAAGGGTCAGTAGTGATACACTCGATTCTCACAGAGAATGTGTCTTAAACAGTTCAAATATTACTACAAAAAGAGTTTAAACTTTTCCGACCACTAAATTGAAACCCTCATAACTCCATTGGTTCTTGCTCAACTTTGATGAAAAATAGATTGTTTTGTAGGGAATGTCATTGTTTGACAAAGTCTCTGAACAGATTATGAGAGAGGTTCTTCATTTAAACATTTATTTTGACTATTCCCGTTCGCAAGTTCACTGCCTTCTTCCCTTTATCCTCCGCCTTGCTCGTCCTCCCCAAAGAGCACTTTCGAAGCGACGCAATCCGTAGCATGTTGTCTGGCCTTTTTCGGCGATGTCGATTCCTGATGACATCCTTGACAAACACGAACAGTCTGAAAGTTGGAGCAGGAATGAAAAACCAAATACCAGTTTTCTCTTACTTGATTCTGACGGATAGTTTGTTGTTGGCATCGAGACAAGTCTTCCGACATCTCTCGGGTGATGCTCGGCTCCAAAGATCCGGCACCACCACCAGCCGTCGATCCTTGAGGTCCACCACCGTCCAGCACCAATCCAGCTTGTCCAGAACCACCACCGGGAATCGATCCATGAGGTGCGGCAACGTCGAGAACCAATCCAGGGTGTCCAGAGCCTCCACCAGGAGGACCAACTTCACCCGTCTCCGGCTTATTCTTGGAGAAGATGCTTATCGATGGAAACATCGCTTAACAGTCCCCATCAAAACTCCTGCTATTTATGCAAATTCTTATCAAGATGTACCAGTTTTAAAGGTCAGAAAGAAAAATGTTTCCACGTTTTCTGTTTCCCTCCGTTTTTCGGTTTATTCTTTTGTTATCAAGGAGGTTATTCTTTCTACAATTTCACGTAACGGAAGGATTGTTACGACAATTACCGTTTTCTTGCCCGGACCGGCCCGGTGGCAAAAATGTTCGACCCAAACATCGAAAAAAAATGGATCCAATTTTTGGGTAAATTATAAAAAATTGTTTTTTAGGATTAATTTGACATTTTCTGATTGAACAAGCTACGAGAAACCCGAAAAACGTTGTCTCAAGTTACAAAACTGAATTTGAAACGAGATATATCCATTTTCGCATCGTCGTTTTTCCTCTTTCGATTCAATATTATTCCATGTCACAAAATTTCGAAAACGTCCATTGACTGCTTAGGAGTGAAATAACCCCAGATAAATAAGCTTCCATTGCATTCTTCATTCCACTGAATTTACCTCGTAAATTCGAATTTTTGAGCTCAAAGTCAATAAGAAGGAAAGGTGCAGAGGGTCCCTTCGATTCTACATCTCACACTATTTTCTTGTTCCATGCATAATTAATTTCCCTGAAAGGCGTGAACAAGACGGACCTCATCATAATAGTGGAAATTTCATAAAAAAGAAACAAAATTCAAGAGAAGAAGACGATAATTGTACAAATGTTTTGTGTGTTAAAAATTAAAATTCCAATTAATTATTATGCATTTCGATTAAACAGTCCCAGACCGCCCATTCGCTTCTTCATCGTTCCGCCCGCTCCAGACGACACCGTTGGTGGCGGACTCGACTTCGTTGAGTTCAACGTGGAATTCTGTGAATTCTCATTGTACGTGGCAGCCAACGATGTCTGCGATGAAGTGAGCGTTCCACCGTTGCGAAGTTCGGCAATCTCGTGACGGAGGCGAATGATTTCGGCGCGTTTCGCGTCGATTTTATGGCGGTTTTGAGTTTCGGCGTCTTCCAGTGCCGACATGCGTTCATCGTTGCGTTGTTTGCGAGCGCCGGTTTTCTCGTTGAATACCTGAAAAAATTTCCAATTTTTTGAGCCAAAAACGAGCTAAAACGCTTGAAAATAAGTAAAGTTACAGCGTTTTGAAGTTTTGTAGAGGCTTAGGGAGTTTTGTAGTTTGTAGTCGCTAAGCCTCTACAAAATGGGCCGCTCTATATTGGCAAGCGCGTGTTTTGTAGAGGCTTAGGAATTTTTGTAGTTTGTAGTCGCTAAGCCTCTCCAAACGCTACGGCGATTTTGGTGAGGCTTAGCGACTACAAACTACAAATTTCTCTAAGCCTCTACAAAAATCGAAAAAGCTCGTAGAATAGCTAATTTTCATCGGTTTCGACGATTTTTATATGAAAATGTAGGAAATTTTCAGCTTTACACATTTTCCGGCTACAAAAATTTTTTCGGAATTTATGAGCGTTTCCAAACAGTTTCGAATCATATTTTCGGTAGAAACCTGCTAACTTTGCTATTTTGAGCTCGTTTTTGGATGTGTGGCTCAAAATGAAGCTGAAAATCTGGAATGTTTTCACTATTTTAAAAACCTTCGAATTTGACACAATTTTGATGAAAAAAATCGTCAAAAACCAGAGATTCTACAAGCATTTTCAATTTTTGTAGAGGCTTAGAGCGTTTTGTAGTTTGTAGTCGCTAAGCCTCTCCAAACGCTCCTCCGCCGACTTTGGGGAGGCTTAGCGACTACAAACTACAAAAATCGCTAAGCCTCTACAAAACTTCAAACGCTTATAACTCGGTCAATTTTCAACCAAATTTTCTCGCTGTTGGCTCAAAATTTCTATATTTATTCAATGTTGAAAAAGTTTCTAAATTTTCAAGACAAAAACGAGCAAAAATGCTTGAAAATGAGTAGAATTACAGCGTTTTGAAGTTTTGTAGAGGCTTAGTGCGTTTTTGTAGTTTGTAGTCGCTCAGCCTCTACACACGTACCTTCTCCAGCGTCTCACGCTTCTCCATCAACTCCTTCTCCCTTTGCGCCTTCTCGTCTTCCAAATGAGTGAATGGGTCGCTGAAATTAGCTTAATAATAACACCAACAAAAAAAAAGCGAATACCGATTCTTCTCATTCTTCGGCAACCCCTCCATCTGCCGGAATCGAAAGTTCTCATAATGCACATTACGAGTCACATCGATCATATCGATGAGATTCGTACGAATGATCATATCACGGAGTGTTAGGAAATCATTGTGTTCCATGTTCTCCACCTCCACGGTTCCCCATGGATACTCTCGATACCGAATGCGTCGCCCGTCTTTTTGCTTCAACGCATTCGATCCGATAATCGCGAACGGAAGCGCTTTCCGCAACTTCTCCACCGTCTCCTTATCCGTCGCCGGATCCTCGAGCTCCGGGAACTTGTACAGTTTGATCTCCGCCGCCTCGGCGTCCTTCACAATTTGCTTTTTGAAGCGACGAAGCTCATCGCGTGTCAAGCAGTCCGCCTTGGCTATAACTGGAACAATATTAACGCGTCCGTGAAGATGCTTCATCAGCTCAATGTCGATCGGTTTCAGTCCGTGACCGGACGGTTCGATGAAGTATAAACAGAGATGGACGCATTTGTCAACGAGCTTATCGCCACGATCGATGCGCGTCTCTTCGCAGAATTGCTCGAAGAACTTGCTCTCCACATAGTTCACGATTGGCTCCCAGCACTTTGAATTGTTGACGGCGTCGCCGAATCCCGGCGTATCGACTAGTGTTAGATTCAGAGAAACACTGTTCTCCATCAACTTCACGAGCTTCTCCTCGACACGGACCGTTGATGGGAGTGGCGATTGTGCGGTTTCTTTCTCGTTCAAATTGTTGATTTCGGCGAGGAATAGCGTGTTGATGAATGTCGATTTTCCGAGACCGCTGCGACCTGAAAGATAGGAATTTTGAGCTAAAAACCAAGAAAATCGGCTGAAAATGAGCCGAGTTATGAGTGTTTTTGGTTTTGTAGAGGCTTAGACGGGTTTTGTAGTTTGTAGTCGCTAAGCCTCCCCAAAATCGGTCTGCCGCCTTGCGCGCGCACTCAAATTTTGTAGAGGCTTAGCGACTACGAACTACGAAAATTCCTAAGCCTCTACAAAACAATTTTTACTCAATTTTTTCGGCTTTTGGCTCATTTTTTCAGTATTTTCATTTTTGGAAGTTTTCTAGATTACAAGCAAGCAAAAAAAAAAGTAATTTTGAGCCAAAAACCAAGAAAATCGGTTGAAAATAAGCAAAGTTATGAGTGTTTTTGGTTTTGTAGAGGCTTAGTTTTGTAGTTTGTAGCCTGTAAGCCTCTACACAATTTACCAACAGCTTTGTGCGCGCGTCTGCGTTTTGGTGAGGCTTAGAGGCTACAAACTACAAATTTCTCTAAGCCTCACCAAAATCAGTCGACCGCCTTGCGCGCACTCACATTTTGTAGAGGCTTAGCGACTACAAACTACATCTTTTCATAAGCCTCTACAAAAAACGTAACCGCTCATAACTCGGCTTGTTTTTAACCGATTTTCTTCGTTTTTGGCACAAATTTTGGGATTTTTTCTCTCCTTCGTTGTCAAAATGATTCCAATGTCAATTTTTCATCGATTCTTCCAAAATTTTCGACGATTTTCAGCTACTCACCCACAACCATCAGCGTAAAATCGAAGCCATTCTTGACGGCTCGCCGAAACACTTGATTCGGGAAATTCGCGAAACCCCAATAGTTTTGAGTCTCTTTTTGACTCGCACCATCGGATTTCGAGCCGAGCGTTGTTGTAGTTCGAGTGCTCATCTGAAACATGACCATAGTGGCTAGGGGGTCTTGGAGAATGAATAAGAAAGCGCGAACAAGAAGAAGGTTCTATTTGAGAAAAGGATGTGTATGCTGAGTAAGTAGACATATGTAGCCGCCCCTCAGGGGGTCGGGGTCAATTCGAATACGAAATCAATTGAGCGGGTCGAACGAACGCGAGGAGGAGACAGATGTGCAATAGATTTTGTGTGCGCGCTGCGCGAAATGACAGCTGCGAGGTCGTTTTTCGATACTGACGGAAATGGGAAGCGAATTGAATGAAGTTTAAACGGAGGAATTGATAAAATATTGAATAAACTTTCAAAGTCTGAAAAATGCAAGAATAATTGAGAAATTTACATAAAATTGTGTGAAAATTGCTTTATTTGGGTCACAGTTTTCAAATTTTTCAACTTTATCACCTTTTTTCTCCTTTCGAAATCTCTAGAACTCAATATTCCAATTGCAATTCCAAAAATATTTCTCGAAAAAACGCAAAAAATCGCAATAAAAAATAATCAGATTCAAATCTCGCGCCGCATGTCAACTTTTCGCGGCGAGATATCTGTGTCGATTTACGCGCTGCGCCTTTAATGCGAAACAATTTCTTTCACGAGTTTCTGCACTTTTCCACCCAATTTTTTGAAGGAAAAATGTTTTTCGCAAGATTTTTGTTTGTAAAATTCAAAATTTTGAATGCTGGGAATATTTTTAATGATTTTTCATTCAATTTCGCTCGAAAAATGAGCTGAAAATCACCGAATCGCTACAGAAATTTTAAAGTTTTTCACTGTTCAAAATGCTTTAATTTCCAGATCCACTCGACTTGTTGTAATATATAGATAAACAGAATGCCGCAGAACGAGCATATTGAGCTACACAGAAAACGTCACGGACGTCGTCTCGATTATGAGGAAAGACAGTGAGTTTTTTTTCAAATTAATTTTTGGATTTTCACCCTGAAATTTTTTTCTAGACGCAAGAAGCTGGCTCGTGCCGCACACGACCGCTCCCAAATGGCGAAGACGTTGCGTGGACACAAGGCGAAACTCTATCACAAGAAGAGATACTCGGAGAAGGTGGAGATGCGTAAACTTTTGAAGCAGCACGAGGAGAAAGAGCAGAAGAACACCGTGGAGCAGCCGGATAAGGGAGCAGTGCCAGCGTATCTACTTGACAGACAGCAACAGACGACAGGAACAGTTCTGTCGAATATGATTAAGCAGAAGAGAAAGCAGAAGGCTGGAAAGTTCAACGTTCCGATTCCACAAGTGCGCGCTGTCAGTGACGCCGAGGCGTTTAAGGTGGTGAAGACTGGAAAGACGAATCGAAAAGGATGGAAGAGAATGGTCACAAAAGTCACATTTGTCGGAGAGTCGTTCACTCGGAAGCCCGCGAAATTCGAACGATTCATTCGCCCGATGGGTCTTCGATTCAAGAAAGCGCACGTCACACATCCAGAACTCCAGACGACATTCCATCTTCCCATCGTCGGTGTCAAGAAGAATCCGTCCAGTCAAATGTACACATCGCTGGGCGTCATCACAAAAGGAACCATCATCGAGGTGAACGTCTCCGAGCTGGGAATGGTGACGCAGGGTGGAAAAGTGGTGTGGGGAAAGTTCGCGCAGGTGACGAACAATCCGGAGAACGACGGATGCATCAATGCTGTTCTTCTCATCTAATAATTCCCCGCTTTTTTCATGATCTTTCTGCGATTTTTTTGTTGATTTTATCATTGTTTTCCCTCCCTTCCATCATCCGAATAAAGTTGATTTACTTGTTTCTTCATTTATCTTTTTTTCAGCTGTTTCTATGCGAGAACCAGAAAAATTAGATATTTTTGGATGCCTACGTGGCTTAGAAGATTGTGAAATGCGCAAATCTCCATTAATAAAAAGTCCGCAATGACGTCGCGGCATTATAAACGACGCACAAATGCACACAACTGTCGTGTCCACTCGAAGGGACACTCATCTGGCAATAATAAAGTTTTAATGAGCCAGTTTTTATTTTAAAAATTTATTCAGTTCTTCTAGACCTTCTCTGAATCTTCATCGATCTGAAAATATATTTTCCAGAAAAAGAAATGCGTCCATAAAAAGCTTCCAGTTATGAACCAAGTGTCGAGCGGTCTTCAGAAGAAATCGATCGGCAATATGTTTTTGAGAAGCGGAATTGAGAAGATCTTGGCTGATAAAGATATTAAGAAAAAGGAGAATTTACAGCTGAAAAAAGCGTGCGATAATGCACTTGGTGGGTATTTTTACTGGTCGAAAAATCGTGTAGAAATCTGACAGAAAATATAGACGAAAAACAAGGAAAATAATGAAAAATCAGCGAAAAAAAACTATCAAAAACTGCACAAAACCGAGTAAAATTGTGAAAAACGAGAAAAATGATGAAAAATCGTCGAAAAATCAGTGAAAAACAATGAAAAATCCACACTTGAATATTTGTAAAGGCTTAGGAAAAAATGTAGTTTGTAGTCTCTAAGCCTCACCAAAACGCGCCGACCAAACGCGACTGTGGGGAGGCTTAGAAAATTTTGTAGTTTGTAGTCGCTAAGCCTCACCAAAGTTGGCCGACCGCCTTGCGTTTAGCTGCGATTTTGTAGAGGCTTAGCGACTACAAACTACAATTTTCTCTAAGCCTCCCTAAATCGTGTTTCGTTCAGATTTTCGAGTTTTTCATCATTTTTTCGACATAAATTGTTGTTTTTTGTGAATTTTTAGTGTTTCAGCACCATTTCTAGGCGATTTTGAATGTTATTTTTAGTATATTTTGTAGAGGCTTAGCGACTATAAACTACAAAACTTCCTAAGCCTCTACAAGACTTCAAAACGCTGTAATTTTGCTCATTTTCAAGCATGTTTGCTCGTTTTTGTCTTGAAAATTCAGAAATTTCTTCAAAATTGAGAAAATAGAGACATTTTTTTAAACCGCATTTTTTGGTTTTGTAGAGGCCTAAAAAAACCACTACAACATAACTTTACACAGAAAAAAACCTTGCAGAAGAACTAAAAGCCGCGGAAGAACAAAACGGAGCACCGAGTAGCAACGGAGAATATCTGCCAGATGCCGCCGGAACCCTCATCGAAGCGGATCGATACTTTTTACCCTTCGAACTCGCCTGCAATTCCAAAAATCCACGAGTAGTTATAACAGCACTAGACTGTCTTCAAAAGTTGATCGCTTATGGACATTTGACGGGTCGCGGTCCGGATACATCGAATCCGGAGCGAAAGTTGATCGATCGAATAGTTGAGGCCATTTGTGCGCCGTTTTTAGGCCAAGGAACCGATGAAAATGTTTTGTTACAGTTGATAAAAGTGAGTTTTTCTGAAAGGAAGATCTGGTAGCAAGAGCTCTAAAAGTTACAGGCCGTGCTCGCCGTTGTGCTCTCAAAACACTGTCAAGTGCACGGAGCATCACTGATTCTTGCCGTTCGAACGTGCTTCAACATCTATCTAACGTCGAAAAATCATGTGAATCAGGCGACGGCGAAAGCCACGTTGACACAGGTCATCAGTACGGTATTCAGTCGAATGGAGATGTTTGGGAATATCAAGGACGATGAGACGGTGGTACGAGAAGTGGTGGAGATGTTGGTGACGACGACGGTGTCGAATGAAGCGGTGAGAGAATTTTTTTGGAGAAAAAATTGGGGGAAAAACAGTGAAAAAGCGATAAAAACGAAAGACTGAAATGCTTATAACTTGGTCAACTCTTGACCGTTTCTAAAAATCGTCTTACGATGCTCACTGAGAGTAAAAATTCCCAAATTTTGAGCCAAAAACGAAGAAAATCGGTTGAAGACCAGCCGAGTTATGAGCGATTTCGATTTTTTTGTAGAGGCTTAGGAAAAAATGTAGTTTGTAGTCGCTAAGCCTCACTAAAACACGCCGACCGACAAGGCGTTTTCGTGAGGCTTAGCGACTACAAACTACAATTCTTCCTAAGCCTCTACAAATCGTTTTTCGCCCCGAATTTCGAGTTTTCGATCCCTTTTTCGACATAAATTGGCATTTTTTAGGGAGCTAAAAAAATTTCCAGCCAGTTTGCGTGATATTTTTGATATAAATCTTGTCAAAAATATTTTTCGATATTTTCGACTAATAGATTTAGAATTCGAAGAAAAATGTGTAGAGCTAAAAATTTCCTACATTTTCGTACAAAAATCATCGAAAACCGATGAAAATTAGAGATTCTACAAGCGTTTTCGATTTTTGTAGAGGCTTAGGAAAAAATGTAGTTTGTAGTCGCTAAGCTACAAAACCCGCAGGCGATTTTGTAGAGGCTTAGAGACTACAAACTACATTTTTTCCTAAGCCTCTACAAAAAAACGAAAACGCTCATAACTCGGCTTGTTTTCGATCGATTTTCTTCGTTTTTGGCTTGAATTTTGGGATTTTTTCTTCGTTGCCAAGACGATTTTAAAAGTTAAACAATTTTTTTAGTTTAAAAAATTCCTAAACCTCTATGAAACCAATAAATTTTCCAGACGGACGAAACGAGCGAAGGCGGCGGAACCCACCGACGGAACGGCTCAACGATGGGAGAAAGCGAGGCCCCACTAGACGATCAATTCACATTCCAAAACGCCTATCAAAAAGACGCGTTCCTAGTATTCCGAGCCCTCTGTATCCTCGCACAAAAAGAAGAAGGTGGTCCCTCCAACGAGATGAGCCTTCGATCGAAAATTCTCGCCCTCGAAATGCTGCTCCTCGTCCTTCAAAGCTCCTCATCGGTGCTCCAATCCTCTCAACCCTGTATAATCGTTATCAAACGGACACTGTGCATGGCTCTGACTCGAAACGCAGTCAGTTCGAATATTCAAGTTTTCGAAAAGTCGCTGGCGATTTTTGTGGAGCTCCTCGACAAATTTAAGGCTCATTTGAAAGCATCCATTGAGGTGTTCTTTAATAGTGTGATTCTTCCGATTTTGGATTCTAATACATGCGCTTTTGAGCAAAAGTGGATTGTTCTTAATACTATTGGTACGTTTTTCAGTGAAAAAAAATCGATTTTGGTTTTTTTTCCAGCAAAAATCCTTGCCAATCCTCAATCTGTGGTTGACATGTTTGTAAATTACGATTGCGATATGACGTCGCCGAATCTCTTCAAATCTATTGTTGAAGTCGTCTCAAAGACGACGAGAACGACGATCAACGAGAATGCGCCACCGGCACAGAAAGAGAAGTGAGAATAACTATTTTCAGGAGGATCGGGCAAAAATACTGTCAACAGAAAAAATGTTCCTTATTAAAAAAGCTTTCGATTGGTTGAAAAACCGTCAAATTTCATCAAAAATTAACAAAGTTACGATTTTTTTTAAATCGCAAATTTTTCGGCAATGCGTAACTTTGTTAATTTTCGATGAATTTTTACGGTTTTTCAACCGATCGATAGCTTTTTTAATAAGGAACATTTTTTCTGTTGACCGTATTTTTATCCAATTATCCTGAAAAAAGTTATTCACGTTTGAACCGGAAAGCCGGAAAGTTTCGGCCCGGATTGCTATCCCGGTTAAGAGCTTCAAAAGACGTCAAATTCTGAATTTTTCAAAAGTTCAAAGTCTCAAAATGTTCTACAGACGATTTCCAATCTATCCGTATAATTTTGATAGAAATTGATTCACTAAATTTTGAGATATAGCGAAATGAAAGTCGAGACACTTCATCTTGCTCTATCTCAAAATCTAGTGGACCAATTTCTATAAAAATTATACGATCAGATTGGGAATTATCTGTAGAACATTTTGAGACTTTGAACTTTTGAAAAATTCAGAATTTGACGTCTTCTGGAGGCCCAAACAAGAAAATCGCCATTCTTAATATTCCAAAATGTTTCCAGAGAACGAGCAATGCGACTACTGGGTCTCAGCTGTCTAACAGATCTTCTCCAATGTCTTGTCGACTGGTGGCAAGTTTGTGAGGTTCAAAAAATCACATCCGACATTGACGACGTGGAAGCGACAGAGCAACAAGGAGACGAGACGACGTTTGAAAAGTTCGAGACGCTGAAACATCAGAAGAATCTAATGGAACAAGGAATTCAGCTGTTCTCTGAGAAGCCAAAAAAGGGCTTGAAGTTTTTGCAAGAGCATGGTTTTGTTGGAACCGACGCTGTGGAGGTGGCTGAATTTATGATGAAGGAGGAGAGGTTGAATAAGACACAAGTTGGAGACTTCCTTGGCGATTCTGACGAATTCAACAATTCTGTAATGCACGCTTATATCGATTTCCTGGACTTTTCGTCGATTGACATTCTCGCTGCGTTGCGGCTGTTCTTGGAGAAGTTTCGACTGCCTGGAGAGGCACAGAAGATTGATCGGCTCATGTTGAAGTTCGCTTCAAGATATCTTGACTGTAATCCAAGGCAGGGAATTTTCGCGTCAGCAGATGCTGCATATGTTCTCGCGTTCTCTATCATCATGCTCACCACTGACCTGCATAATAAGACTGTGAAGAATAAGATGACGAAGCAAGGATACATAAATATGAATCGAGGAATAAACGAAGGTGGAAACATCCCCACCGAGCTGCTAGAAGCGATTTTCGAGGACATTTCCAAGAATGAAATCAAGATGAGAGCCGGAGCAACAGCGCTTTTAAGATCGCGAGTAACGCCCGGGCAAGGAGCCCTAGCGACGGATAAAGAGCGACGAGCGATGGCTGCGCTGGAAATGGAAGCGATGTCGGAGACAGCGAGAGCTCTCATGGAGTCTGCGTCAGATGCAGACGCCTACTTCACACCGGCACAACATCAGCATCATGTGAAGCCGATGTTCAAAGTAAGAATACACTCATTTTTTTAAACATTTTCTCAGAGGATCGTCCCAATTCCACGAAAACAACAACTTTTTTGCACAAAAATCGTTAAAAAATCGATTTTCAAGCCTCAATTTTTTCAAACCTATTTCAATGAATGTAGATTTTTTTGCCATATTTTAATGTATCTAAAAATGCTTAATTTTCTATTCGAAATGGTCCAAAAACAAGTCAAAACGGACCAAATTGAAGCGAGTTATGAGCGTTTGGAGTTTTGTAGAGGCTTAGGGAAATTTGTAGTTTGTAGTCTCTAAGCCTCACCAAAACGCGCCGACCGCTTTGCGCGCCGTTGTGTTTTTGGTGAGGCTTAGAGACTACAAACTACAAATTTCCCTAAGCCTCCCCAAAACTTCAAACGCTCATAACTCGCTTCAAAATTGTCCGTTTTGACTCGTTTTTAGTCTATTTTGAAGAGGAAATTATAAATTTTCAGATGCATTAATAAAAACAAAAATTTCAAACAGAAATTTCAATTTTTTGTTGCCTAAAAATATTTCTATAGTTCTTGAGAAGTGATATTAGGTGCATTCGAATCAGCGAAAAATTCTACATTCATTAAAACGGGTTAGAAAAAAATTGGGCTTGAAAATCGAATTTTTAAAATAGGTTTTTGTGCAGAAATATTGTTATTTTCGTAAATAATGGAATTGGGACGATCATTTGAGAAAATGGTAAAAAATGACTGTATTCCTATTTTTAGATCTGCTGGACGCCGTGTCTCGCCGCGTTCTCTGTCGGCGTCCAAATGTCGGATGACGAGGAGGAATGGTCGCTGTGTTTGAGAGGATTCCGATTGGGAGTCCGAGCGGCGTGTGTACTCCAGGCGAATCTCGAAAGGAACGCTTTCATCCAGGCGTTGGCTCGTTTCACACTGCTCACCGCGAAGAATTCGTTGGGAGAGATGAAGGTGAAGAATATCGAGGCGATCAAGTTGCTGTTGTTGATTGGCGACGAGGATGGAGAGTTTCTCGAGGAGAATTGGTTGGATGTGATGAAGTGTATGAGCTCGTTGGAGTTGGTGCAACTCATTGGAACTGGATTGAATTCGGCAATGTCTCATGATAGTGATAGTAGTCGGCAGTGTGAGTTTGTCTCTCTAAAGGCAGCGATAAACAGTGCGAAAACTGAGAATTTATGTCAGAAAATGGCTGAAAACTACATGAAAATCTACAAAAATTTGGTAAAAAATCGTAGTAATGTAGTTTGTAGTCTCTAAACCTCTACAAAAACAAGCAGCGACGGCGATTTTGTAGAGGCTTAGAGACTACAAACTACAAATTTACTAAGCCTCTACAAAAAACAAAACCTGCCGTAACTCAGTCAACTTTCAACCAATTTTTCCGGTTCTTGGCGAAAATTTTAAAGTGTTTTTATTTGTAGAAGCTTTACACACCAAAAACTACAAAACTTGAGAATTTTGAGCCAAAAATTAACAAAATCAGTTGAAAATTGACCGAATTATGAGCATTTTTAGTTTTGTAGAGGCTTAGAGAAAATTGTAGTTTGTAGTCTCTAAGCCTCACTAAAACGCTGCCGACCACCGTCCGCGCGCGCTCATTTTGTAGAGGCTTACGTGGTTTTGTAGTTTGTAGTCGCTTAGCCTCTACAAAACGCAGTCGCGCGCAAACTGTCGGCAGATTTTGGTGAGGCTTAGAGACTACAAACTACAAATTTTCCTAAGCCTCTACAAAAAGCGAAATCGCTCATATCTCGGCTTGTTTTCAACCGATTTTCTTCGTTTTTGGATCAAAGTTTGGGAATTTTTGTTCTCTGAATCATCTAGAGAAAATATCTTGAGACTCAAATACGTTGCCCAAACGATTTCAAGAATTTCAAGCCAAAAATGAAGAAAATCGGTTGAGAACTGACCACGTAATAGGGATTGGAAATTTTGTAGAGATTTTTGTAGTTTTTAGCCGCTAAGCCTCACCAAAAACGCGTATTTTCCAGATGTCCTAAAAGCCACCGGTGGAATCGACGAGAAGACTCTCCACTCGCTTCAAGATGCTCTCGGTGAAACCTCATCTCAATCCGTCGTCGTTGCCATCGATCGGATATTCAACGGATCCGCGCGTCTCTCCGCAGAAGCCATCGTTCATTTCGTCCGTGCCCTCTGTGCGGTGTCCCGCGAAGAGCTCTCGCATCCGGCGGCTCCCCGTATGTTCCTACTGGGAAAAGTCGTCGAGGTGGCGTTCTACAATATGAATCGGATTCGTTTGGAGTGGAGCCGCATCTGGCACGTCATCGGCGAGCACTTCAACGCCGCCGGATGTAATTCGAATGAGGCGGTTGCTTACTTCTCTGTGGACGCACTTCGACAACTATCGATAAAGTTCTTGGAGAAGGGAGAACTTCCGAATTTCAAGTTCCAGAAAGACTTTTTGAGGCCTTTTGAGGTTATTATGGTGAAAAATGGGAATACACAGACGCGGGATTTGGTCGTCAGATGCTGCACACATCTCGTTGAGGCTCACTCGTCTCGGCTCAAATCCGGATGGCAAAATCTCTTCTCAGTATGGACGATTGCCGCCGGGGACTCTTCCATGGAAATTGTGGAGACCTCATTCCTCACAGCCAGTCATGTCATCGAGAAACGATTCAAGGAGGACTTCACATCGATTCTCGACTCATTCCAGGAGGCCTTGAAGGTAGGTTTACAGTCATTTTTTTATTTTCTCAAATGATCCTTTAGTATTTACGAAAAAATATAAATAAAAACCGTTAAAAAACTATTTTCAATCCTCAATTTTTTCTAACCTATTTAAATGAATGTAGAATTTTTCGCTGATTCGAATCAGCCTTGTTCGGAGAAACTTTTTCGAAAAAATGAGTTCTCGAAATTTTTTCGGAAAAAAAATCGAAAAATCGGAAAAAAAATTAGCTCAAAAATTATGATTTTTCGTCAAAATCTCTAATTTTGCGACTATTTTGCTCTATTTTTTTCCGAATTTCCAAAAAATTTTCCGATTTTCCGAAAAAAAAATTCGTAAAATAAAAAACTTTCCGAGAAAAATTGAAAAACCGGAAAAAAGAGAGCTCGTTTTTCCGATTCCAACCAAGCCTGGTGGTCCCAATCCCATTATTCACGAAAGCAACAATATTTTTGCACAAAAATCGTGAAAAAAATCGATTTTCACCTGAAATTTTTTTAACCTATTTCAATGAATGTAGAATTTTTCGCTGATTCGAATGCACCTAATCTCGCTGCTCAAAACGCATTTTGAAGCGATTTATGAGCGTTTGAACATTCCGTGAGAGACGCAGACACTGCCTCGTTTCTCTGCGTCTCTACGACAACGAGAGCGTCTGATTTCTCTGCGTCTCTCTTACTGAAACTTCAAACGCTCATAACTCGCTTCAAAATGCGTTCTGAGCAGCGATATTAGGTGCATTCGAATCAGCGAAAAATTCTACATCTATTGAATTTGGTTTGAAAAAATTTCAGGTGAAAGTCGATTTTTTAACGATTTTTGTGCAAAAATATTGTTATTTTCGTAAATAATGAAATTGGGGCGATCATTTGAGAAAATAAAAAAATGAGTGTAATTTTTAAGTGTCTACAAGAGTTCGCGTGCAATGCGAACCTTCCCGATATGAATATGGAGGCGATTCGGCTGATTCGACTGTGCGCCGACTATGTCTCCGAGAACAGCGACAAGATCGACGAGGCCGCCCGTCGTGACGATCATTTGCACAAGGGACTGACGGCCGACCAGCATGTTTGGCTGAGGGGATGGTTCCCGATCTTCTTCGAGCTGAGTTGTATTATAAATCGATGCAAATTGGATGTTCGAACGCGCAGTCTGACCGTGATGTTCGAGATTATGAAGACGCATGGAAACGATTTTCGACCCGAATGGTGGAAGGATCTTTTCGAGATTGTATTCCGTATTTTCGATCCATCGAAAATGGACGATCATAGAAGTGATAAACGAGAATGGATGTCCACCACGTGTAATCATGCGATGCTCAGTGTCGTCGAGGTGTTCACCCAATTCTTCAATCAGCTATCCGTCTACGCTCTCCCCATGATCTACCGTCAATTCGGAGTCTTTATTCGCCAGCAAAACGAACAGCTAGCCAGATGCACGATTAGCTGTCTAGAATCGCTCATCTCTCAAAACGGCGAGCGATTCACTGAATCGATGTGGGAGCAGACGATCGAGCTGATCCGTGAGCTCTTCGCTGCGACTCTCCCGAAATCGCTGCTAACCTGGGAGCCTCCGAGCTCTTCCAATGGAATCGAGGAGCGAACCAATGGCTCCGACGCGTTGTTCACCGAGCAAATCGTCTTCTGTGTCGTGCAGAATGAACTCGTCGAAGCGGTCTCCAGAATCGTCCTTGGCGATGTGCGGGAGTCGACGAAAAGTTTGCAAGCCGATGGACTCTTCACACAAATGTCACCACAGTTGCTTCTCTCGATCTGCGATGCGCTCGCCGAGAGTCACAAGTTGGCCAAACAGTTTAACGATAATAATGGGCAGCGGACGTTGTTATGGAAGGCCGGACTGAGAGGATCCAGCAAGCCGAATCTTATAAAGTTAGTTGGATTCTAGCATACATGTGATCCCGACTTTTTTGAGCCTTCAATTTTCTCTAATTCAAATTCAAGACTTTTGGTCGATCTTCATACCAAAATGTAGAATTCGATGAGATCTATAGAATGGTATTAAAATCACTCAGATTGCATGTCTCAGTTTTTGTCTAGAGGCGTTTTACAAGTTCTAGACAACAACTAAGACATGCAATCTGAGTGATTTTAATACCATTTTAAAGATCTCATCGAGTTCTACATTTTGGTGTTAGGATCGACCAAAAATTTTGAATTTGAAGTAGAGAAAATTGAAGGCCCTGAAAAGCCCTAGAGGCTCATTAAAAGTTGCGTTTTTTTTTCAGCCAAGAAACCCGCTCGCTTAGCGCAATGCTCGCCATCATTCTCCGCCTTCTGTACGACCTGCGTGCCAAGGAAATCGCCGGACAAATTTCGATTCGAGTCTTGGAGTGAGTTTTCGAACTTCCAAAATTGAACCAAAAAAAAAACGATTAAATTTGGCCAAAAATGAAAAAAATTTCGTTTTTGTTAGGAAAATTTGTAGTTTGTAGTCCTTGGTCAGTTTTGAACCGATTTTTTTCTTTATTGGCTGGAAATTTTAAAAATTGTCGAAGCAAGAGAAAAAATCCTTAATTTTTAACCAAAAACGAAGAAAATCGGTTGAAAACACGCCGAGTTATGTGCGATTTCGCTTTTTTGGAGAGGCTTAGTGATTTTTGTAGTTTGTAGTCGCTAAGCCTCCCCAAAGCCGGCGCGCTTTGTAGAGGCTTAACGACTACAAACTACAAAAATCTCTAAGCCTCTACAAATTTCGATTCGAGTCTTGGAGTAAGCTTTTGAGCTTGCAAAATTCCAAAATAATAAATTTTTAATTCCAAAATTTGGGAGCTTCAATCTATCCTACATTCCAGAGTCGTCTCACTAGCGCTAAATGGATACGGTGAGGCCGAGTCGGATACGAGACGGACCGCTTACGGGCCCGTTATTTGTGAGCTTCTTCGGGAGTGTATAGCTCTTCCGACAGAGTTGTTGCCAGTGTTGGGACCCGAGTTCCCGTTGAAGTGGGTTTCTTTCAGGATTTTTTTTGGCTAAAGATTGAGCTAAAACGCTCATAAATCATGAAAAATGACAATTGATGTCGAAAAATTGGACGAAAACGATTTGTAGAGGCTCAGGCGATCATTGTAGTTTGTAGTCCTCAAGCCTCTACAAAAATATGAAAATATCATTGAAAACTGTCTGGGAATGAAGCTAAAACATTTAGTAAAAACATTAAGAAAAATTGTGAATTTCAATAAAAATGCTAGTCAAAAACTCCAATTTTTAGCTAAAAATTGAGCTAAAACGCGAAAAAATCCCCAAAAAATGACTATTTGTGCCGAAAAAATGAGTAAAAACTCGAAAATCTGGTCGAAAAACGATTTTGGGGAGGCTTAGATATTTTTGTAGTTTGTAGCCCCTAAGCCTCTACAAAACGCCTTGACAGTCGGCGCGTTTTGGTGAGGCTTAGAGACTACAAACTACAAATTTCACTAAGCCTCTACAAAAAATCGAAATCGCTCATAACTTGACTTGTTTTGAACCGATTTTCTTCGTTTTTGGCTCAAAATTTGGGATTTTTTTCTCACATTGAACATTGTCAACACGATTGTAAGAATTCCAAACCAAAAACGAAGAAAATCGGTTCAAAACTGACCAAATTACAAGAATTTGAATTTTTGTAGAGGCTTAGAGCGTTTTGTAGTTTGTAGTTTCTAAGCCTCTACAAAATCGCCGGTGCTCTGCAGAGGCTTAGAGACTACAAACTACAAAAATCTCTAAGCCTCTACAAAATCGTTTTTCGTCCAGATTTTCGAGTTTTTGATAATTTTTTTGATATAAATTGTTGTTTTTTTGGAGTTTAAGCTCCATTTCCAGAAATTGTTTTATGAAATTTATTTTCAGACTCTGCGATCTCGTCGTCACCGCCGAAGGACAACAAATGCGACGTCATCTGGCGAATCTTCTCCGTCGATGGATGCCCTCTCCCGATCACAATGCGAACAACTCGTCGGATCCAGTAGTAGAACAATGATCTTATTCTTAAAAAATATGCACATTTTCAAAATTACTTCACTTATAGATGCATTGCTCAATTTCTTGTAATTCAAAAAATGCACCATTCGCTTTACTCTCTCTGTTTTTTTCTTTGTCATTTTAATGGTTGTGTCTTCATTTTCCCCCAGCTAGTTTTCATTATAAGAAACCCGATCAAAAACCCTCAAAAATGTGATATATTTTCTCTTCTAATTTATTCGATTCATTCTTTTTTTTCGAAGAAAAATATCTGGTCGATTTAAATTATTGCACCTTCGCCTGTTTTTTTCTCCCTCAAGCTATGCTATGGTTTACGGTTGAATTTTAATTATCAAGAAAAATAGTTGTAAAATTTGTTTTGATATTCTAATTGTCCAAAAAATGGGTCGAAAGCCCTATTTTTACCTAATTTTATCAATTTTTTGGCTATTTCTTGTATCGAGGATTTAGGATGGCGTTACTGGGATTCCACGTGGTGATATGCCTGATAGCAATCACGATAATAACGAAATGTATACGGAGAGCCAATTTCATTGATATCTTCATTACCAATGGGTTAGTATTTGTCTGGAAAGAATCCCTCGAAAAATCTGAAATTGTTTCCTAGATTATATCGATTCCTATCGCCATCGAATCAAGAACTGAAAGCGTTATTGCCACCGACAAAGGAGAAGATGAATCAGAGGAATCGTAGGAAGAAACGGTACGGTTTGGAGGTTTAAGATGAGAAACCCCCAGAAAAAAACGATTGAATTTGACCAAAAATGACCATTTTCAGTTTTGGGGAGGCTTAGGAAGTTTTGTAGTTCGTAGTCTCTGAGCCTTTACAAAATTTCTAATGCTCATAACATGGTCAGTTTTGAACGAGAAAAAATCCCTTATTTTGGGCTAAAAACGAAGAAAATCGGTTGAAAACAAGCCGAGTTATGTGCGATTTGTTTTTTTTTTTTTGGAGAGGCTTAGGGAAAATGTAGTTTGTAGTCGCTAAGCCTCTACAAAACCGCCGCTCGTTTTTGTAGAGGCTTAGCGACTACAAACTACAAAGCGCCCTAAGCCTCTACAAATCGTTTTTCGTCAAGATTTTCGAGTTTTTAATAATTTTTTCTTCGACATAAATTGAATTTTTAGAAAGTTTAGGCAACATTTTCATGCAGTTTCCTATTATATTTTCCGTTATTTTTTGTAGAGGCTTAGAAAATGTGTAGTTTGTAGTTTATCAATATACATTTTTGCTTTTGCAGCGAAGAAGAAGCCGAGGAAGGATTCTCGATTCCGAAATCCTCATCATTCCAACTCAACCTCTATCCAGTCAACGTTGCCGACCTAATCCAATTCGAAATGTACACTCAACTCCATTGGATGTGTCTCTGTATCCCTGTGTGCCTTCTCGTCTACTCCCTATCCGAGATCTACAACTATGTGATGCCTGAGAACAAGGATTTCAACGTCTCCATCGTCTTCGTCCTTGTCGTTATCATGTTCGTCCTTCAAGTGCTCACTTCCCTTGCAGCTTATCTCGTGTCGAGTGTCGATGAGCGAGGATTCATGATCTCGATCGCGGCCGTCTATTTTCTCTTCTCCTTCATTTTCACAATGAATTGCCATCGAATTTTTGATATTCCGCTCCTGGAGGCCTACGATAAGCTCAGTAACAATATCGCAGACTTTGTGGAGAGCTCTGGGCTCTTCGACAATTCCACATCAAACATCAGAGACTACCGTCCAACGAACCCACTTCTGATGTACCTCTCCCTATCGGTTTTCTTCTCCGTTCTATCCGCGATGCTCGTTTTCCCCAACTTCCGATGCGCTATGATGTATCTGAAGGCGTTGGAAATTGATGGAAGGGTTCGGAGAGCTGTCGATCATGTTGGATTCTTACTGCCCGCTTTTATTCTAGCATCCTTCTCGAAACCATTGGTTTATCAGTTGGTGCACGGATCGAGGAAATCGTGAGTTTTCTGGGGGTCTGTTCCCTTTGAAATTAGTCTTATTAGAATCCTCGTCAAAAATTGATTGGGAAAGTCAAAAAATGTGTCCTAAATCGGCTCCGGGACATTTCGAAAGTAAGACATTTTGAAAGTGTGAAATTGCGCTTTGGTTCAATTTTTTGAAATTTTCGTATACATTTGCGCCAAAAAGATATGAAAAGTTTAAAAAATTAGGCAAAAACGCGATTTCAGACTTTCGAAATGTCTCGCTTTCGAAATGTCCACTTTCCAAATGGAGCCCTTAAATCTCGTCTTGAGGATTCAAAAACCAAAAAAAATGTTTTTGAAAAATTTTTCCTAAATTTTCAGCATCACAATCGACCAACTCGAAGCGGTTCGTCTCTACTTGCTCCTAGTATGGGTTTCGACCAAATTCATCACCAGGACCTCCCATCTTCAAGCACATCTTAATTTGGCTTACGATAAGATTGCCGAGATGAGAACAGAGTCAGGAAAAGTCAAAAATTATACGATTCAAGCGATGGTAAGCCGATCTACAGTAATCGAAAATGAAACTAAAATGACTGAAAATGGAGCTTGAGTCCCAAAAAAATCACAGTTTCTGTCGAAAAAAAGGCTGAAAACTCGAAGTTTTAGACGAAAAACGAGTTGTAGAGGCTTAGGAATAGTTGTAGTTTGTAGTCGACGGCGATTTTGGAGAGGCTTAGCGACTACAAACTACAAAGAGCGTAAGCCTCTACAAAACTTCAAACCCTTGTAACTCGGTTAATTTTCAACCAATTTTTCTCGCTTTTACTCTCTTTTAAAGACATTTCTAAATTTTCAGGACGAAAACGAGCAAAAATGCTTGAAAATGAGTAAAATTACAGCGTTTTAAAGTTTTTAAGTGGCTTACGCGTTTTTGTAGTTTGTAGTCTCTAAGCATCACCAAAACCGCCACCGCCGCTCGTTTTTTGTAGACTACAAACTACAACAAAATCGATTTTAGAAAGGCTTAGGATTTTTTGTAGTTTGTAGTCTCGAAGCCTCCACAAAACCCGCAGGCGATTTTGTAGAGGCCTATCGGCTACAAACTACAAAACTTCCTAAGCCTCTCCAAAACATCAAAACGCTGTAATTTTGCTCATTTTCAAGTATTTTTGCTCGTTTTTGTCTTGAAAATTAAGACATTTCTTCAAAATTTATAAAATAGAGAAACTTTGAGCCAAAAACGGGCGAAAATGCTTGAAAATGAGCAAAATTACAGCGTTTTGAAGTTTTGCAGTTTGTAGTCTCTACGCCTCACCAAAACCCTCAGGAGATTTTGTAGAGGCTTAGAGGCTACAAACTACACATTTTTCTAAGCCTCTACAAAAAAAAACAAAACCTGCCGTAACGCAGTCAACTTTTAACCAATTTTTCCAGGTTTTGGCAAGAATTTTCAGTATTTTAATCTTCAGATCTACCGCTACTATCGCTACCTCTGCTGCGCCGCCATCCAATACTTTGGTCCAGCAATTCTCGCTCTCCTCTTCGCCCTGCTCCTCAAAACCACTGGAAATCTTTCATGGCTCGGCACGGCACCACCTGCGGAATCTCCAGAACTCAACACGCTCGCCCTCACCGGACCGATTCGTTTCGTTTTCGATGCTTATGTTTGCCGGGCGTTTTTCTCGTTCCTTTTGGTTGTCACCCTGTTGATCAATTTCTCATTACAATTGTTAGGCGTCGTTTATCACTCGTATTTCATTGGAAATAGTGCTGCCAACTAAAGGACGTTTCGAAAGTGAGACATTTCGCAGCCAAAAATGCACTATTTTTTTTTGCAAAAAAAAGTACCTTAAAATGACTGCAAAAAATGACAATTGTTGATAATTCTCCATTTGTTTTTCATTTTTACAAAATTTATGCGAAAGATTTTTGTTTTCGAAAGTGGACATTTCGCATAAATTTTGTCAAAATGAACAACAAATGGAGAATTATCAACAATTCTCATTTTATGAATTATTGTCACTTTTGCAGTCATTTTGAGGTGTTTTTTTTTTTGCGAAAACTAGTACATTTTGTCTGCGAAATGTCCACTTTCAAAATGTCTCGGAGGCGTTTTTTAGATTCTAGAAGTTATATTTGTTTCCCTTTTTTCTTGTTCCTTATAATATGTATCATTGTTATCCCCCTCTAAGTCAATTGCCCCTCAAAATCTGCTCAAAATTCTCTATCAGTGCTTTCAACAGCTTTAAAAATTCTAAATTTTTTGTATGGTCACCTAATTAAACGGTTTTTTTCTTTTTTTTTTGCTTGAATGCTTCCAACTGTATATACAGCTTCTCTAGTACCGGATCCTCATTTTCTTTCTGTTTTTCAAACCAAAACCCTCTCCAGATGTCAACACAAACGATGAGCGAATGTCTCATGTTCGGCATGGACTGTGAGGCGAGGTGTATGACGTCGATGACGGCGGATGAGGATAATATTTGTTTTCTAGTCGGAACAAATAATATCAAGAATGATAAGAATCAGGTAAACGCAAAGAAAAACCGTGAAAAAACGAGCCAATTTGAGCGAAAATGACGAAGATTCGGATTTTGTAGAGGCTTATGTAAGCCTCTACAAAAAACGCGTAGTTTTTGCTGTTTTCGAGTTTTTCGATGGCTTATGAAATCAAAAATCGAAGGGAAATGTGTAAAACAGAAAATTTCCTACAATTTCGTCTAAAAATCATCAAAAACCGATGAAATTTAGCGATTCTGAGAGCTTTTTCGATTTTTGTAGAGGCTTACGCGTTTTTGTAGTTTGTAGTCGCTTAGCCTCACCAAAACGCGCCGAGCGAAAAGGCTATTTTGGTGAGGCTTAGCGACTACAAACTACAAAAGAGTGTAAGCCTCTACAAAACTTCAAACCCTTGTAACTCGGTCAATTTTTAACCAATTTTTCTCGCTTTTCTCTCAAAATTTCTCTATTTTCTCAATTTTGAAGAAATTTCTAAATTCTCAAGACAAAAACGAGCAAAAATGCCTGAAAATGAGCAAAATTACAGCGTTTTGAAGTTTTGGGGAGGCTTAGGAAGTTTTGTAGTTTGTAGTCTCTAAGCCTCACCAAAACGCGCCGACCGACAAGGAGATTTTGTAGAGGCTTAGAGACTACAAAAACTACAAAATTTCGTAAGCCTCCCCAAAATCGTTTTTCGTCCAGATTTTCGAGTTTTTTTTTCATTTTTTCGACTTAAATTGGCATTTTTTGGAATTTAAAAGAGTTTTCAGGCAGTTTCGTATAATATTTTAGATGTAAATCTGCTAACTTTGGTAGTTTTTAACATTTTGAGATCATTTTTGGCTCAAAATGAAGCTGAAAAATTGGATTTTCTTTTTTTTACACTATTTCAAAAATAATGACTTTCAAATTTGACACAATTTGGTTTAAACATTGTCAAAAACGGTTGAAAATGCCATGAGCAGCGATACTGTACACTACAAACTAAAAAATGTTCCAAGGCTCTACAAATCGATTTTTCCCCAGATTTTCGAGTTTTTGGTCATTTTTTAAATAAAAATATCATGTTTTCAGGTCAATAAGCTGTTCATGGACCCCGAAGCGTCTCGTCTAATGTCCAAATCGTTTCGACACCCGGCGGGAGAAGTACGCGCGATAGCTGCTCATCCAACGAAGAGCACCATCCTTGCCACGTGTACAGCTGATTGTAAGACTACAAACTACACTCCCTCGGGCCTATAGATTCACTGTTTCAGTCAGCAGTTTGGGTGGAACCCATTCGATTACCGTATGGAACATTGAGGAGGATAAACGAACACTGGAGACTGTTAGCCGTCTTCCAACAGAACCCGTGATGTCGTGTCTGGAATGGGAACCCACTTCGATGCGTTGCGCGACGATGACCCCGTTTACACCGGAAATTCAGCTGCTCGACATGGAATCGGAGCCTCGGGTAGTGCAGACGCTGAAAATTCAGCAACAAAGCGAGGAGGACGAGATGTTCGGCGCCCGTTGGAGTCCGCATTACGATGGAAACATGTTGGGAGTGACGACGGGACGGACGGCGATGTGTGTGGATTGTCGGACGGAAAGTGATCATTTGAAGGTCCGAAATGCGCATTTACATCGGACAATTGCCATGGATTTTAATCCGAATTTACAGCATGTGTGAGTAGGCGAGATTGTTCAAATGGAAATAACTTTTTTCAGAGAGGTCGAGTAACAATACTGTCGACAAAAAAAATATTCCTTTTCAAAAAAGCTATCGATTGGTTAAAAAAGCATCAAATTTCGTTGAAAATGAGCAGAGTTTCGCTTTCCGAAAAAATTTCGAAAATTGGAAAAGGCGTAACTTTGCTAATTTTCGATGAATTTTCACGATTTTTCTGCCAATCTATAGCTTTTTTAACAAGGAACATTTTTCCTGTTGACAGTATTTTTACCCGACCCCTCTGAAAAGAGTTATTCACATTTTGAATGAAGCCCTGAATCCAGCTAGGCTCATCTAAACCCTGCGCCTTTTCAGAATCGCCACTGGCGGCGACGATGGCTACGTTCGAATCTGGGACACTCGCTCGCCGACCACCGCGCTCATGTCGCTCCATCCGCACGCTCACTGGGTGTGGAGTGTACGGTATCATCCGGTACACGATCAACTCTTGCTCACCGGCGGATCCGACGCGTCGGTGGTGCTCTCGTGTGCACAGAGTGTTAGTAGTGAGCAGCAGAAGGCGTTTAGGAATGATGATGATGAAGAAGAGGAGGAGGATGAGGATTTGGTCGAGAGATTGCAGGATGGACAATTGGAACGAATAGATGAGCACGAGGATAGTGTGTGAGTTTTTTTGTGAGCCTATACCAAGAGCTCGGAGCGATTTTGACTCAAAGACTACAAACTACAAGATTTTTTGGCCGGAAAACGAGCTAAACGGCTCTTAAATCCCGAAAATTGCCAATTTATGTCGAAAAAATGCACGAGGCTTGGCGATTTTGTAGAGGCTTAGCGTCTACAAACTACAAAATTTCCTAAGCCTCTACAAAAAATGAAATCGACAGATTTTCTTCGTATTTTTAATGCCATTTTCAACCGTTTTTGACGATTTGTTAATCGAATTGTGTCAAATTTGAACGTCATAGTTTTTGAAATACTGAAATAAATCCGATTTTTCAGCTTAAAAATGTTAAAAACTACCAAAGTTAACAGATTTACATCTAAAATATTATACGAAACTGCCTGAAAACTCTTTTAAATTCCAAAAAATGAAAATTTATGTCGGAAAAATGAAGAAAAACGATTTTGGGGAGGCTTACGAAATTTTGTAGTTTGTAGTCGCTAAGCCTCACCAAAGCACGCTGGTCTGCAAAGCAATTTTGTAAAGGCTTAGCGACTACAAACTACACTAATTCCTAAGCCTCTACAAAATGGGCCGCTCTTTATTGGCAAAAGCGCGTTTTGTAGAGGCTTAGGAAGTTTTGTAGTTTGTAGTCGCTAAGCCTCACCAAAATCGCCTTTTCGCTCGGCGCGATTTGTAGAGGCTTAGCGACTACAAACTACAAAATTTCCTAAGCCTCTACAAATCGTTTTTCGTCCAGATTTTCAAGTTTTCTGCCATTTTTTCGATATAAATTGTCATTTCTTGGGATTTCTGAGCGTTTTATTGTCTATTCAGAATGAATTGCATTAAGAAAAGTTTCCCGCGCAGAAATTTGTGAACAACAACGTAACGCTGACAAATAAAATAGATCAAATTTTTTGTGATCTATTTTGAATAGAGAATATCTTAATTCTCAGGAGAAAATTTTGTAGTTTGTGGTCAATGACTCATCGATTTTTTCCTCTTATCACACTCAATAAATTTCATAATCTTTCTCTTTTTTTCTTCCTTTTCTTATCACTTTTTCCTTCAGATATTCCTGTGCCTGGTCATCAGCAGATCCCTGGACATTCGCCTCTCTTTCCTATGATGGTCGAATGATTGTATCGAATGTGTCGCGGAAGCACAAATACGCTCTAATGCAATTATAGATTTTCGAAAATTACTTTGATTTGAATAATTTATTGTTTTATACTGCCTGGTATTGTGAATAATTTTTGCTTATTGACTAAATTTTTAACTCGGGTTTTATTTATTGCATGCTTTGAAATTTTTTAAATGTTGAAAAATTGCTTCAAATTATTATTTTTCTATTTTTCTCTCTTTTGCCCCGATGCGTTCTTCAGACGCTGAAATATCTCATGTCAACTTCCAACAGCTCTCTCTCTCAATACAAAAATCTATATTTGCAGCTCCAAAAATGTCGCAAAATTCGAATCTGATGCGTGAAGTACGACTATTCGAGAATCACTCGGAACGTGAGCAAATGGAGAATTTGTCGGAACTTTTTGCAGGTAAAAATATTGAGAAAATGGAAGGGTTCGAAAAAAAAAATACAATCTTCTCCAAAAAATGTCGAAAAAAATGGTTAAAAACTCGAAAATCTGAACGAAAAACAATTTTGGAGAGGCTTAGGATTTTTTGTAGTTTGTAGTCTCTAAGCCTCTACAAAATCGATTTTCGTCCAGATTTTCGAGTTTTCAACCATTTTTTCGACATAAAAAGTCATTTTTTGGGATTTTTTTCGCGTTTTAGCTCAATTTTCAGGCAAAAATTGAAGTTTTTGACTAGCTTTTTCATTGAAATTCACAATTTTACAATAATTTGTAAGCCTCTACAAAAAATGAAATCGGCCGATTTTCTTCGTTTTTGGCTCAATTTTTGGGAATTTTTTCTCTAAACCTAATTGCCAAGATGATTTTAAGAATTTTAAGCCAAAAACGAAGAAAATCGGTTCAGAACTGACCAAGTTATAAGCATTCGAAGTAGCCACTAAGCCTTGGCGATTTTGTAGAGGCTTAGCGACTACAAACTACAAATTTCCCTAAGCCTCCCCAAATCGTTTTTTCCCCAATTTTCCAGTTTTTTCTATGTAAAAATAATTTTTTCGATGTAAAATGCCTTTTTTGGGATTTTTAAGAGTTTTAAGGCAGTTTTGTATGAAGTTTTCGGATTGAATATATGCGAGCGCGCTCAATTTGGCTTGTTTTCAATCGATTTTCTTCGTTTTTGACTCAAATTTTGGGAATTTTTTTCTGTAAACCTAATTGCCAAGACGATTTTAAGAATTTCAAGCCAAAAACGAAGAAAATCGGTTAGAAATGAGCCAAGTTATGAGCGTTTGAAGTTTTGTAGAGGCTTAGGGAAAAGTGTAGTTTGTAGTCTCTAAGCCTTGACGATTTTATAGAGGCTTAGCGACTACAAACTACAAAAATTCCTAAGCCTCTACAAAATCGTTTTTCGTCCAAATTTTCCATTTTTCAGCCACTTTTCGACATAAATGGTCATTTTTTTGCATTTTTAACAGTATGAGCTCCATTTTCAGAGAAAAAAGGTGTAGTTTGTAGTCTCTAATGTAAGCCTCTACAAACCAATTGCTGCGTAGATGGAACATTTTCTTAGATTTTGGGCTCAAAAATCGCTTATTTTCAGTACTAAACGCCCTCGAACACCTCGAAAAGATGTTCAGTCGAGACCACGTGACGGCGGATGAATACAAAACGGAATGTTTCAAATTGATCGATCAGTACAAAGTGACAATGCGGCTGGTTCATGGAGCAACGAGCATCGAAGAATTCGCCAAAAAGTATCGTCTACACTGTCCGGCGGCAATTGAGAGAATTCGAGAGGGACGGCCGATTACGGTGAAAGATGATCAAGGGAATGTACTCAAACATATTGCATCCATTGTTGAGGTGGGATTTTTTTTTGGGAAAAAGATTGGAAAAATGGCTTCGAAACTTAAAAAATTGACTATAAAAATGAGTATATCTCGCTTTAAAATCATTTTTGTGAGCTGAAATTACGTTTCGCTGAATGTTCATAGCCTATTTGAGCAGAATTGATAAAAACTAGACCTTGAAATTTTTGGAACAATTTTGAAAAAAAAACAAAAACTTTAAAAAATACTTTTTTTTCAATTTTTGGGTCAAAAATTTTTGTCTCAGATTTTGATGGTACTGTACTAAATAGGACATGGGAAGTTCGAAAAACTTGATCACAACTCACAGAAATAAGTTTGAAATGAGATATAGGCCGAAGTAGGTCGTTGTCTGAAACCTGGAAAATTGAGTTCACAAAACTGAACATAACTCGCTCAATAATCATTTTTGTGACTTGAGACTATGTTTGTCGGGTTTCTCGTGGTCTATTCAATTAAAATCGATAAAAATTAGACCGGTAAATACTTTGGCAGATTTTTGCCGCCAAAATCGAAAAAAAGATTTTTTTTTTCAATTTTTGGGTCAAAAATTATTGTCTCAAATTTTGATAGCACTGTACTAAATAGAACATGGAAAGTCTGAAAAACTTGGTCTCAACTCACAAAAATGATTTTGAAGCGAGATATAGTCCGAAATATACCATTTTTTTACACCGGATATATCGAGTTCAGAAAAAGGGCTATATCTCGCTTAAAAATCAGTTTCGTGAGCTGAAATTACATTTTTTGAAATTTTCGTAGTCTATTTGATCAGATTAGATTAAAATTAGGCCTAAAAATATTTTGGCCAATTCTTACCGCCAAAATCGAAAAAACGAATTTTTTTCAATTTTTGGGTCAAAACTTTTTGTCTCTGATTTTGATAGTACTGTACTAAGTAGGACATGGGAAGTTCGAAAAACTTGATCACAACTCACAGAAACGATTTTGAAGCGAGTTATGCTCACTAGGGAGTGCCTCAGACAAAAGGTGGAGTTATGAGACGAGACCTATACCATTCGAAAGAGGATGAAATTTCATTTTCAAATATATGTTCAGATTTTGCTGCGGCCTCCGCTAACTCGAGAAATCTGGGTCAGAAGTTTTCAGTTGGTTTTGCACTGAAATTCACACGTGAGCGCCCTCCACGTCCTCCTTTCTTTTATACGCTTTGAAAAACCATTGAAAACAGCAGTGGGATGGTTCAGTGGTAAAGTGGCGGGGTGGGGATGGTACTCTGTGGTTCGACTCCTTCATAGTCGAAACTCTTTTTTTATTTTTTGTCTGTTTTATTTATGAACTGTTTTTGAGCTCATAAGTAGTTTGCAGCAGTTTTTCATAATGTACGCATCTTTGGCATCTTGTCAAATACCAATTAATCAACTTCTAAAAAAAATTTTTTTTTGAAAAAATTCACAAGATTTCATGATCCATACACCACTTTTCAAAAATTTTGAAAAAATTTTTTTTTTCAAAATACATTTTTATAGTCATAAACAGATTTACATTGATGCTTGTTTTCGATGATAAAGTAATCGAAACATTTGAACTCCTTGTACCTGGAGCACTTGAAGAAGACGAGATTCGAACGTTTCGGAGAGGTTTCAACCATTTCTGAAACATTCTTGGATAAAAAATTGACTATGACTCTTATGCTCCTTTTTTAGACCTTCGGAATTCTGCTTTAAACATGTCAACCACGAAGACGGCTTCTCTCCGAATCGTCCGAATCTTGCCTTCCTCAAGTGCTCCAGGTACAAGGAGTTCAAATGTTTCGATTACTTTATCATCGAAAACAAGCATCAATGTAAATCTGTTTATGACTATAAAAATGTATTTTGAAAAAAAATTTTTCAAAATTTTTGAAAAGTGGTGTATGGATCATGTGAATTTTGAAATTTGAATTTGAAATTTCGAATTTTGAATTTTCTTGTGAATTTTTTCAAAAAAAAATTTTTTTTAGAAGTTGATTAATTGGTATTTGACAAGATGCCAAAGATGCGTACATTATGAAAAACTGCTGCAAACTACTTATGAGCTCAAAAACAGTTCATAAATAAAACAGACAAAAAATAAAAAAAGAGTTTCGACTATGAAGGAGTCGAACCACAGAGTACCATCCCCACCCCGCCACTTTACCACTGAACCATCCCACTGCTGTTTTCAATGGTTTTTCAAAGCGTATAAAAGAAAGGAGGACGTGGAGGGCGCTCACGTGTGAATTTCAGTGCAAAACCAACTGAAAACTTCTGACCCAGATTTCTCGAGTTAGCGGAGGCCGCAGCAAAATCTGAACATATATTTGAAAATGAAATTTCATCCTCTTTCGAATGGTATAGGTCTCGTCTCATAACTCCACCTTTTGTCTGAGGCACTCCCTAGTCAGTTTTGTGAGGTCGTTTTTTTCAGAATTGAACTGTGCTCTATTTGGGCCTATATCTGGCTTCAAACTTATTTTTATGAATTGAGAGATCAAAATTAGGCCGAAAAGTATTTTGGCCAATTTTTGCCGCCAAAATCGAAAAAAAACGAACTTTTTTCAATTTTCGGGTCAAAATTTTGTGTCCTAGATTTTGATGGTAATGTACTAAATAGACTACGAGAAGCACAAAAAATATAATCTCAACTCACAGAAACGATTTTACAGCAAGTTATGCTCAGTTTTGTGAGGTTGATTTTTTCAGAAATGGACAATGCTCTATTTTGGCATGAATCTGGCTTCAAACTCATTTCCGTGAATTGAGACTAGGTTTTTTGAGTTTCTCGCGGTCTATTTGATCAGAATATATCAAAATTAGTCTCAAAATTTTTGGGATTTAAAAATTCTAAACAAAGTCTAAAAAATGGGAATTTCAATTTTTTAGGCTCATAAAATTTTCAAGTCTAAAACTATGTTTTTTTCGAGTTTAGACATCTAAAACTATCCAAAACTTTCCAGCAATTCATCACATTCCTGGATTCCCTCCGCCTGAACACTCGTGCCGTCGATGATCTGTATCCAGTACTGGACGATCTCTACAATGCAATCAATTCGACGTCTCGTGTTCCAATCGATGCAAACGTCACGACAAAAGTCAAAAAATGGCACGATCGTCTGTCGTCGATGCTTGCGACTGATGAGATTTCGGATGACGATGCGCGCCAGATGATTTTCGATATCGAGTCGGCGTATCAGGCGTTCAATAAGGCGCTCAATGAACAGAAGCATTAATCGAGAATCTTTTAATTCAAATTGTGAATATATTTATGTGCTTTTGAGCTTATTGTTTTGTGTACTACTTCATTTTTTTGCACACGCCACCCTATTAGTATTCAAAATCCTATCCCCTATGAATTTTTGATCGGATTTCAATTGTTTCTAATAGACTGAACGTCGGGATATTCCGATTTTTAAAACTTCGGAATTTCGGAACCTCGGAATATTCCGAGTTTCAAATAGTCGGAATTTCGGAATTTTTGGAATATCGAAAATGGTCATTTTTTACATTATTTTTCGTTTAAAATGGACTTTTTTCGGGAAAACACTTCTAAAAGTGAAATTGTTTTGGTAAATTGACTATTTCGAAAAGCGAAAATCAGTTGAACATGCATATTCGAAATAGCATAACTTTTTCTTCGCTGCTTTTTTCTTAAAAATCGGAATGTCATTCCGAATATTTTAAAAAACATTGGTACGGAATATTCCGGTCGGAATTTCATTCCAAAAAAGCCAAAATTTTCGGAATTCCAAATTATGTTCCGCACACCCTTGCCTGGCTCATATTCAGAATCTGAACATATAAAGAAAAAGGGATTTGAGCCAAGGAACACTGAAGTCCAAGTGTCTCTCCTCCCCATTCCTTTTGCATATCGATTTCTGAAGTTTCCGGTGAGTTTGTAGGGACTCCCGGATTCTGAGAAGATACTGTGGATCGGATGGAATATCCCGCCAAGCCGTTCTGTGCCGGGGAAGCATTGAATCCAATCATGAAGTCAGTTGATCCCTCGTGACCCCTTTGGAAAACCTCGAATTGACGATCCCGCAAACGCCATCAAGCCAACATCCAATCCTTGATCCATTCGCTTTCGATGAGAATACCCAGAAAAAAAAATGAATCCCAGCGAAATCCAATTACGATAGTCCTACCCCAAACACTTCTCTGCTCCATCTCTGCTCCTCGGATCTTCCAATTCCATTCAACTCCAAAAACCAAGCCAAAAGCCAAAAGGAATCCCGATCCCATCTCTGCTCCCCGGATCGCCTCTTCTCGTCCACGACACCTCCTACCCAGAGGTGCTAACTGAATGGCATAACAAAGTTTCGAAATGGAGGGGTTGCAAAAACCTCAAAACGTCAGCTTCCACTGATGCCGTTGCTTTAGAATGTTCAAAATTCAAAAGTTCCCAAATTTCTCAGTTTGTAAACGCCTTGGTTCCAAAACATCCCAGAAACCCTTTTCGATTCTGTTTTTTGTTTCCAAGACGTCCCAACTTCTCAAATACCGTACATCCATGAATCGAACGAATTCCAAGCGCGGCTCGTTTTGTCGTTGTCCCTTTGTATCTGTAAAAATTCAGAGTTTAAAAAATTCAAATTTTTCCATAACTCCTCACCTGACGGGGGTCCATAATTTGACATTTGAGCCACAGTACACCACAAGTTGTTGAGAAACGAAAAATAGGAAAAAGGGGCTCGTGGAGTTTCATTATACAAGGCCAAGCAGGACTGCAATTTGACGGGCCGGCCCGCGCGGGCACAAAATTTTTTTTTTGGAACTTTTCAATTTTTCTCGAAATTCTAAAGGTAAACTAGCGAAATTTTGAAAAAAAAGGTGTCATAGAAGTTATTAGCGACTAAAACTGGAAATTAGACATTTTAAAACCGAAGATTTTTTACCAAAATTTTTCCTCAGCGGCCCGATGCATCCCTGAGGCCAAGAGCTTCTAGTAATAACAGATGAAAACTCCAATTTTTGCTCTCCGGAGGTACAGTAACCAAGTGGGCGGGACCAGGAATCAACGTTTTTGTTTAAGCAATTCCAAAAAAAGGACAACTGTCCGTATAAGAAGAGAATCAGCGCGTCGAATGTATGTTCCCCTCCTATCTCTCTCTTCACACCTTTACAATCTTCTGATAAGCATAGACTCCGCCCATTTTCCCATATAAAAGATAGAGATTCGCGGAACCCGACAGTCGTCCGAACACCCGGAGAATGACATCTCCGATGCTTGAGGCGATTGACATGTGCCGATTTAAGGTAAGTCTTTTTATTTATTTATAAAATGTACTTATTTTGAATTCGTCATTGTTAGCACAAATATTTCGAAATAATTTTTGGAGACCCTTTCCTCTTGTTGGAGGTCAGGGTGACAGTCACTGATCTATTTTATTTTTTTCTAGAAATAACAGTTATTGTTTCTCGCTGGGGCCATGATTTTCCGTCATTCATTTCGAAAGCAAAAATTTCAAGTATTATTTCCCAGAACGGCTAGAAATGTTTGCTTTCGAAACATCGCGAAACATGCTAAATAGAACTTGGGAAGTTCGAAAATTTTGAAATTTGAAGCGGGCTTTAGTTATTTTCGTCGAGGTTTGGCCTACAATCTTTATAACTCGCTTCAAAATCACTTACATAGCAGTCGACTATAAATATTTCTACTAGGAACGAAAATTGAAAAAAAATTTTCAGAAAAAATGCCCCCCAAAAAAGACGCAGCAGAAAAATCAAAGAAAACCCACTCAACCCAATAAAAAAGTGAACGAATGACGTATCTCGAAAGGGATCTTCCCAGGAGAACGAATTTCAAGGCCGGGTGAGCGTAGGTCAAAATGTGCCCAACATTATTTTTGTAGGTCTAGGATTCTTTTTTCTGATTCCAGGAAATCTAGACTAGTGAAATATGGGAGGACATCTTTGAATTCAAGAGAATGCTAATTCAAAACAAATCCATTAGAGTTAAAAATTTTAACATCTACGAAATCTCGAACGCCCTAAGAACGAAATTTTAAAAATTCAAAACGAAAAGAAAACGCCCATGAGATTAGAACCTGCTTTTTGATTTCGGCCCCAAAATTTTAATATCTCTCGCCTATATCTCGCTCCAAAGTCAATTCCGAAACTCAGGACTAATTTTTTTTTATTTCTCTTATCCAATTCTGTCAAGAAACATCGAAATTAGGTCTAAAAATTTTGAGGTCCAAAATCGAAAAAAAACGTAAAAGGCCAGGGGACATCGAAATTTGAAAATTTAACCCAAAATTGAAAAAAAAAACTACCATAGTCATGTAGCCTGTACTAAAACGTCAAGAATTCTAGTGGAAAATTCTGGAAAAATTAAAAAAATCGATAAAGAAAAATGCCCCCAAAAAAACCCAGCGGAAAATTCAAAGAGTACCATCTGGTCCAAGAAAAAAGTGAACGAATGGCGTATCTCGAAAGGGTTCTTCCCAGGAGAACAAACTTCAAGATTGGGTGCCTCCTCCTGAGAGTAGGTCAAATGGTGTTCCTCCTTATTTTTGTAGGCCTAGGATTCCAATTCTGATTCCGAGAAATATAGACTAATGAAAAATGGGGGAACCTTGAATCTAAGAAAAATTCTCATTCAAAGCGAACCCATTAGAGCGAAAAACATTTTTAACATCGACGAAATCTCAAAGGAAAGATTGAACATTCGAAAGTTAAAAAGACTTCGATTTAGGCCCAAACTTTTTTTAAATCTGGTTTTACAACAAAAATTTTTGACCCGAAAATCGATTTCTTTCGATTTCGGACCTAAATTTTTTCGTCTCACATTTGAATAGTACTGTACTAATCGAAACATGGGAAATCTGAAAAACATAATCCCAAGTCACAGAAATGCTTTTGAAGCGAGTTATGATCATTCTTGTAAAGTCCATTTTTCAGACGACCTTTTTAGACCTTTATCTCGCTTCAAAAGCATTTCTGTGACTTGGGATTATGTTTTTTTCAGATTTCCCATGTTTCGATTAGTACAGTACTATTCAAATGGGAGACGAAAAAAATTTAGGCCCGAAATCGAAAAAAAATCGATTTTCGGGTCAAAAATTTTTGTTACAGATTTCGATTATACTCTACTAAATGTGACACGAGGAACCCAAAAAACTCAGTCTCAACTCACAGAAACAATTTTGAAGCGAGATATAGACCAAAATGAATTTCCAAAACGCAGGCTTATTTTATTGAAATGGCTATATCTGGCTTCAAAATCACTTCTGTGCCTTATGACTACGTTTTTCGGATTTCTCGTGGCCAATTTAGCCAGTAAACATAAAAATTAGGTGTGAAAAATGTTGGGCCCAAAATCGCAAAAAAAAATGGCCCTTGGTCAGGAGACATGAATATTTTAAAAATTTGCTAAAAATCGAAAAAAAATGCCGTAGTCATGTAGCATGCACTAAAAGTTCAAGGATTCTGGTAAAAAAATCGATAAGGAAAAATGTTTTAAAAAAAGCCAAGAAAATCTGGCCAAGAAAAAAATGAACAAATGGCGAAAGGGATTCTTCCCAGGAGAAAAGGCCGCGTAATTTTAGGTCAAAATGTGTCTCATTTTTGTAGGTCTAAAAATTCCATTATTTTTTTTCAAAGCAAATCCATTTATTTCCAATTATGATTATACAGTAATAGATTGTTTGTGTGTATGTGTGCTTTTTGGTGATTCATAAACGGGGAGGGGCAGGAAGTGATATTTAAAAAAAACGCAAAAGAGATTAAAGCATTTTTAGAAAAAAAGAAAAGAAGAGTGGGGCCCGAAATTTTTAGAAAATTCAATGGGGAAAAGGGATTAAAATTGAAATTGAGACAACAATTTTAAATCAGAGAAGAAAAACAGTTCCGTTCGGCATGGTATCCGGGTGTGTTTTTTGGGGGGGATTAGAGAAGGGGGTTAGAAAAACAGCAAAAAAAGTGAGGGGAAAGGAAAGAAAGATTTGCGCGAAGTTTCGGGGATAAAAAAGAATCATTCGATTTACCATAAAAAATTCAAATTTCAAGAAGACGTTCGTTCGCATATTAAAAAGAGAGAATAGAAAATTTACTCGGAATGAGGGGGGTTGGAAACAAAAAAGTTAAAAGAAAGAAATCATTGAGTCGTCTCCTGACGTACTTCAATCTTCTCCACAACCATGTCGGGATTCATTTGGGTGGCCTCCATGATGGCTTGCGAGAGTTCCTGCAAAAAATTGAATATAGGCTCAAAGGTGGGCTTTTCAAAATAAAGTTGAGCCAATTTTCAGCTCAAAACTTGGACATGAAGGTAGGCTTTTTTGACAGTTTTAGGCCGACTTTTGGTTAAAAAATGGGCTTATTTTGAGCCTCTTCAAAACTACAGTAAGCTCCGGTCCAACTGTTATAAAAATTTCGATATTTCGAGCTATTTTTCGGCCTTTTTTGAGCCTCTTTTACGGAAATTTGAGCCCTGAATAGCTTCAGACAGTCCATGTTCCTCCTTACCGCATCATGATCAATGTCTCCGTCGGAATGAATGGTGACGCGATGCTCGACGTGCGTCTCGACGACACCGTCCTTCTCCGTCTTGTAAGTGATCGTCTCGATCGTTCGATTGCCTTGCGTGACGCTTTTCGATGAGACATACTCGCCGAGACCCTGCAACAAATGAAATTTTAGAGTTTGAGATTTTCAGGATAGTTTAGGATCATTTAAAATGCTTCAGAAACATTCAAAATCCTCTAGAATCTCTCAGAGTCATCCTGGACCCTCTAAAATCCTTCAGAATCCGTTGGAAACCTCCAGAATCTTGTAGAATCCTTTAGAATCTCTCAGAATACTCAAGGACCCTTCAGAATTCTTTAGAATCTTAAAGAATCCTTCAGAATCCTCCCGAACCATTTTTATCCGTTTTTATGGCTCAAAATGGCTCTTTTTGGCCAACATTTGACTGTTTTTAGTACGAAAACTCTTTTTTTGCTCAAAAATAGCAATTTTTAGTTTAAATTCGAATTAGAATCATCCGAAATTAGAGTCATTCCTTTAGAATCCGCCAGGATCCTCATGGACCCTCTAACATCATCTGAGGTGCATCTAGAATCCTCCAGAATCTTTTAAAATCCTTCAAACTCCTTCAGAATCCTCTAGATTCAATTAAAAACCGCCAGAATTCTCCAGAATCCTCTAGAATCTCTTAGAGTCATCCAGAATCTTTGAGAATCCTTGAGAATCCTTCAGAATCTTCCAGAATCTTCCAGAATGGTCAAAGATCCTTCGGAACCCTCTAAACTTCATCCAAATACTTCTAGACTCATCTGGAAGCTTCTCGACTCTTCAGAATCATCAAAAACCCGTCGGAATCCTTCCGGGACGGTCTAAGATCATCTAGACACTCCAGAATCTCTCGGGGATTCTCCAGAATCCTTTGAAATCCTCCAGAACACTCTAGAATCCTCTAAACTTTATCCAGATCCTTCTATACTTATCTGAAAGCTTCTAGAATCGTCCAGAATAGTCAAAGATCCTTCAGACTCCTCTAAACTTCATCCAGATTCCTCTAGACTCATCTGGAAGCTTCTCGACCTTCCAGTATCATCAAAAAAGGGTCGGAATCCTTCCGGGAAGTCTAAGATCCTCTAGACACTCCAGAATCTCTCAGGGATTCTCCAGAATCCTTCGGAATCCTCTAGAATCTTCAGGAATCCTTCAGAATCTCATTCAAAATCTCTCAGAGTCGGTCTGGTGTTTCTAGAATCCTTCAGAATTCTCCAGAATCTCTCTGAATCTCCTAGGATCTTCTACAACCTTCTAGGACCTTCTAGACACTTGTAACTTCATCTGGAATAACCTAGAATCCTTCGGAATCCTTGAAACTTCCTCCAGATCCTTCTAGAAGCCTCAGAACCCCTCCCAGACATTCTTAGATCTCCTAGAATCATCTAGGAACCTTCCGGCTTCTTCTAACTTTCTCCAGGCTCATATAGAATCCCTACCTGCTCAGCCCATCCGGGCGGCGCGGCGTTCGCTCCTCCCTGCGCCTCGTATGCCATCGTCCGGGTCGTCGTCTCCACAATATCATTCGTGTATCCGTTCTCGTGCTCTCCATTGGCATCTGAAGCCGAGGACGCCTTCTGTCCGAGCGGTGTCAACTGTTCGCGAGTTCGCTCAACGTCCACAACACCAACTGGTACCTGATCACCATCGACAATGTAGTTTTGGAACGATTGCGTTTGCACCGTGTGCTTCACTTGCGACGATTTCACTGTTCGTCTGAAAAGATATCTAGGTTACTGTACTCTCCAAGATTGCTCATCCTTAAACTCACGTAATCTGTCGCCCATTCTCATCCGTATAAACCTCGACTTGTTCGGGCAGATCGCTTGTCTCTTGCCACGTAGACACCGTTGTATAGGGTTGGCCGCTCTCCTAAAAAAGCCATTGATTGAGCTCAGAGGCAAAAGTGGGCGGAGCCAGCCAGCCAGCAAAAAAAAGTTCGGAAGGCGAAAAATGATGAAGGAAGCGAGAACTCATGGAAAAAATAGTCGAAAAAGTTAATAGATTTTAACTTAAAAAGTTCGGCTTCTCTCTTCGATTTTCCAATCCGTATCTTTTTTCCGGGGGCGGCCAGATTTTTTTCCATAGATAAAGCCACTCAATTTTCATAGATATTTAGATATGTGCTCTGTGTGCAAAGGGGTGCTCATAGTGCATATTTGTAGGGCTCACAACGATGACGACGACATTGACGATAGAAAACACCAACAACAACAGAAATGAACTGATAGAGAAGAAGCGCAACAAGAAATGAATGAAAAGAAAGATGGTAGTAGTTTGGGTTACTGTATTAGGATTACTGTAGTAGTAGGCAAAACCAATCGGCAAATGAGACATATCACATCACTGAGAGAGAGAGAGGCGCATATGGGAATACCTCGAAAGAGACCGGTAGTGGCGCGTTGGCGCGCACAGTGAAAGTGCGCTCGGCGTGTTCCAACCGTGGCGAGCTGGCGTTCAGACGTTCCGCGCGTTGTATCGTTGCCATCAGCGACTGAACAGTTCCATTCTTCAGAGGTGGAAAGGGGGAAAAATGGGATAGAGGGGGAAACACTGGGGGAAACATTGGATCATGAGGAAGAACAGAGCTGAGATTCTAAGTGGAAAGAGAGGATCAAAGATTGAGTGGATCCTAATGATCAAGATGTGTCTAGAAGGCCTAGAATGGCTCAGAAAGCCCTGAAAATGGATTAGAAGTCTCTAGAATAATCTAGATAGGTTTCCATAATGCTTGGGAAGGTCCAGAAGATCCAGAAGACTTCTGAGAGTCCCCAGAGCGCCTAGAAGGATCCGAAAGGCTCAAAAAGACCTTGAAGCCTTCCAAGAGTCCAGAACTTCCCGGAATCGATTTCCCGAATTCTAGGACCTTCTGGAGTTTTCTAGGCCTTCCAAAGGTTCTCGGTAATCCTGAGAGCCCCTAGAAGAATCGGAAAGGCTCCAGAGAGTCATGAGAGCTTCTAAAAGGATCCAGAAATGATCGAAAAGGTTCAGAAAGATTCAGAAAGACTCCCAAGAGTTCTGGATGGTTCAGAACTTTTCGGAATCGATCTGAATCCTCCTGGGCGCTTCGGACCCTTCTGGAACCTCTTAAAGCCTTCTGGGACCTCGCGAAACCTTCAGGAACTTTCCGAAACCTCCTGAGATCTCCTGGAACCTCCAGAAGCCTCCTGGAACCTCCGGGAACCTTCAGAAACCTCACGGATCCTTCTGGGCCCTCCTGAAATCTTCAAAAACCTTCTGGAACCTTCTAAAATCTTCTGGAGCCTTCTCGAGTCTTCTAGAGCTCTGTGGGCTCTTCTAAAGCCTTCCGAGACCTCCTGAACCCTTCTAGACCTATCTAAAACCTACGGAAACCCCGAAACTTTCACCTAATACAAAGAGAACCAGAAAAGAAAACCGAAGGAACCAAGTGGGAAAAATAACGACCCAAAAAAATCAAAGGGACACTGAATAGAAAGAAACTGAGGATTTCTAGGAAAGAAGGAAAAATTACTAAAAAGGACTAAAACCTAGTGTGGAATCTAAGTGTGTGTGTGTGGGTGTGTGTGGGTGCTTGTGTGAGATAATGAGAAAAAGGAAAGGAAAGTGAGAACAGAAGAAGAAAAAGGGGGAAAACAGAAGGGAAGAGTCTACAGTAGAAAATCACACACACACACACTCGCTCAAATCCACACCCCAATCATTCTCAAAACTACGATTGCTCATCATCTAGATGCTCAGAACCAAATCCATCTCCATCTCCATCTTCACTTCTCCATACCGGATCATTCGGATTAAAACCCGACGTGTACCCATCGCCAGTGAGCCGGAACTGCTGCTCGCGAGTCTCGTGTCGCACCTCCTTCGTATTCTGGAGCTCTTTCGGCCGCTCCTCCGACGACGACGTCACCACCACCGTCACCTCGTTCATCGGCTCGTCGGCACGACGACGGCCCGGGCTCTTGTGTGTTCGATGCTCGGGCTTCTTGGGAGGAGGAGGAGGAGGCACAGCAGACTTTTGCTGCTGCTCATTTTCAGATTCCTGTGTGAGAGAGCATGCTTTTAATAAGAAAATTGTGTATTGTGTAGTGTGTGTTGTATCATGCAAAAAAAGGGATCATAGAAACTGCAAATCGAACTGCAAAGAGCTTGGGACTAAAGAAGGGTCGATTTGAGCTCTAAAATTGGGATTTCTGAGCCATTTTCCATCTAGTTGGGCTCATTTTTGTTCATTTTTAATCGAAACTCCTTCATTTTGAACCAATTTCGGCTCATTTTATCTCATTTTTCACCTAGTTTTTGTCATTTTAAGACAATTGTCGCATATTTTGACCTATTTCAGCTAATTTTGGCTAATTTTTTATCTAGTTGAGCTCATTTTGGCTTATTTTTAACCTAGTTTTCTTGATTTTGAGCCTATTTTGAACCTAATTTGGCTCCTTTTTAATCGAACTTCCTTCATTTTGCCTCATTTTTCATCTAGTTTTTATCATTTTGAGCCAAGTTTGGTTCATTTTTCATCTAAATTCTATCATTTTTAGCTTATTATTACCCTGTTTCGGCTCATTTTTCATCTAGAATCCTTCTTTTTGAACCATCTTTGGCTTATTTTGAATAAAATTTTGCTCATTTTGAACCTATTTTGGCTCATTTTTCATCTAGATTTCTTTATTTTGAGCCAATTTTTGCTCATTTTTCATCTAAATTCCTCCATTTTAAGCCAATTTTTGCTCATTTTGGCTCATTTTTCATCTAGTTTTCTTCATTTTGGCTCATTTTTCATCTAGTTTTCTTCATTTTGGCTCATTTTTCCCGTCCGAAAACTCACCGGCTCATACTCAACAACGGCGAACTCTCGCTTCTCGTCATGCTCGCTATCCGATGTCTCACCGCTCGTCTCGTGTTCGCCTTTCTTGCCACCGTTCGTCTTCGACTTTTTGTCCTTCTTCTTGCTCTTGTCGCGCTGAAAATTTATGGTTTTTAGGGAGGTTCCCTTGAAGATATTTTTGAGGTCTACCAACTATATTTTTAAATTTTTTCCCTGTGTCTGTCTTGAGAGTTTGGGTAAATAAAGAAAGGTCAGTCATCATTATTTCATCGCCGGCTTTTCACGCGGAGGGAAGATTTCGGTTGCAATGTCAATAGAGGTGGTGGAAAAAGGGGGCAAAAAAGCGAGGATTAGGAATGGAAAAGGTTTGAAAACCTCAATTTTAAGGTCAAAATTCTGATTAATTCTCCATATTTCTATTTGGAGAAGCAGTTCATAAAAGTTTTGATCGCGAATCGATTGAGACCACTTCCAGTTACACAGAAATCCAAAAAAGTGCTCTTGTTGAGCCCAAAACCTCTAGTTTTAGGTCTTCCATCTTCCAGCTATTCTAACGGCCTTTTTGTCTAATTTAAGCCCCCTAAACTCAATTTTTCAGTCTTTCCAACCCCAATTCCAAATCTTATCACCCCTATTCATCAAAACCCCCTCAATTTCCACCCCATTTCTTCCTCTCCGCTTGTTGTTTTAAAGCAAGAAGAAGACATCACAGGGAAAAAAGGGGGAAAAAGGAGACCCAAAAAATGTCTCCGCTATATATTCCCTATAGAGTTCTGTCTCTCTAGTTGCTCCGCAAAGATAGCTCATCACAACACAGAAGACACAAGAAGAAGAAGGGGTGTCTTCTTCTTCTTCTTCTTCTTCCTTCGAAACATTGGAAGGGAGAAAAATGATGGGGGCACAGCAGTGTATTATTGGCAATGGTTGGGGAAAAGAGAAGAAGAAGAAAAATTTGGTTTCTTCTTCTGTTTTAACCAAACTAGTATCTTCTACTAGCTCAGATTCTGGAGAGAAAGGGCAGGGAATTTTGAGCCATTGACACTAAAAATGCTCAAATTTTGAGCCAAAGCTAAGAAAAAATGCTCAAATTTTGAGCCACAGGCACAAAAAATGCTTAATTTTTGAGCCATAGACAAGAAAGAATGCTCAAAATAGTATGGGGGAAAGCCCATGGGGATTGACGAGGAAATGAAGGCTGGAAATTGATTTTGGACTGGAACTGGAGGAAATTTGAGGATTTTAGACCCAAAATTGAGCTTTCAAAATAGAAATTTGAGTAAAAAATTTCTATTCTGGAAGTTCAATTTTAAGCCTAGAATCCTCAATTTTTCTCCATTTTCCAGTCTAAAATCAATTTTCAGCCTCAATTTTCTCGTCAGTCCCATGGGCTTTTCCCATAGCATTTTTTTGCCTGTGGCTCAAAAATTTCATTTTTATGCCTAAAAACGCCTTCAAGAAAATTTTAAAGCCTTAGTTTTTAATTTTCAAGCCTAAATTTTCCCCTGGTACATTTTCAGCCGGAAAACTCTAGATATGTATATACATATATAATTTTTCACCCTCAAGCACATACACACCATCTGCACACTATCCAATCCTTACCTTAAACCCCAGCCTCGCCAAGAACGACATTCTCTCCTGCGGCTGCGGTGACATGCGCAAAGGTGTCCACGAGAAGTGATGAAGTCCCGTCTCGTCTTCGGATACCGAACCGACGAACGTGGGCACAACCACCGAGTGACTAGTGGTGGGAGCAGTGGTAGAGGAAGAGGGCGCAGAGGGCTCAGCAGAGGCACCAGAGAAAACCGCGGTGGCTGTCGAGAGGTAGGCGTGGCTTCGTTGTTGGCGCTCCTCGCGCAACACATACGCCGGCTCCAACTGCACTTCGGCACGCCGCTCGTGGCGAATCTCCACATAACAGTCTCCATCGATAGTATGGCCTTCGATTCGCGCCGGCCGTGGAGCATTATAAGTCAGCGACGATGGAATATAGTTGATAGCGTTCAGAGTGCTTATGGTGGTGTCCACGGCCTCGGCGGATTTCGCCATGTGCTCATGGATCTCCTGTTCCTCTTTGGTTCTCTGGTTCTCTTCCTCCTCTTCAATGCCCTTCTGCATCGGAGGAACTCTGGCTATCAACCGAATCTCCTTCTTCTCCTCTACACCCTTTCTGGGCTCCTCATAGTGATTCGACCTCCTGTTGAGCAACTGCCAGAGCAGCGTCGAGCTCGATCCATTGTGATACTTCTTGACAAGTCTCTGAATCGGCACCTGCTTCTCTTCCTTCGCCTTCAACATGAACTCCAACGGTCCGTTGTATCTGGTAGGCGGGAACGCGTAATGGACTCTGTGCAGCTCGCCGGCCTGGACCTCGTCCTCTTCTCCCGCATGCTTACGTCGTGCAATCACGCGAGGCTTCCGGATGACGGGCGGAGTCTGGAGGGGCACGTCGAGTGGAATTGATTCCAAGTCCATATTTAGGTCAGTGACTTCAAGAGGACCAGAGTACGAAGTGGAAGGATACGATGACGTTTGCGCTTGAGATGAGCGTTTCGCGGTGCCTCGAAGGAAACTGAAGCGGGATCGTGGTGGGATGTTCTCTAGATCCTCGTTTTCAGATTCTGACTGCAGCTTCGAATACTCCCATTGTCCGGGAACCACGTCAAGAGTGGATTCATCGATCTCTCCGGATGGTCGGATATCCTTCAACTCTCCAGAAAAGACTTCAGAAGAGAAGTTGTAGGCGTCAGGCTTCTCCACAACGTCTTCGTCACCGGCGTGTTGAATGCGAGCGAATAGACGAGGTTGAGGGGCTGGCTCTTCTTGCTTCGTGGTGGTCTTGGAGAAGAATCGGAAGCGGAAACCTTCGGAAGCTTGCGGCTTCACTCTGGCAATCTTCTTCTGATTCCATGACTCTCCAGAGTGCTTCACATCGGCGAACTCCTTGATTGGCACAGCCTCCAACTCCTCTTGACGAGAAGTTGAAACCAAGTCTCCATAATACTCTGGAACTTGGTAGGCTTCTGGCTTCGCGACAACGTCCTCTTTTCCCTCGTGCACAAGTCGGCTGAAGTGATACTTCTTCTTTCGTTCCAAGACCGGGGTGGCCTTCGGAGAGTACGGTGGAACTGCTCCATGAAGGTATGGCATTGGTTCCATTTCAGTTGAGCGACTAGTCAGGTCAAGGGGTCCTTCGTAGACTGGCGATTCTGGATACTCCACGGCGGACTTTTTCGAGAGACTAAGGAACTTCAGACGGAACGGCTTGGATTGCTCCTCTTCGGGCTCTTCGGATTTCACACGAGCCACCAATTTGAATTCTGGAGTCTCAAGCTCGGATTCTGGAGTACTTTCCTTTTCCTTTTTCGGAGTCTTCTTCGGAGTCTTCGGTGACTTTTTCACCGGCCAATTCCACGATTCTCCAGTTCCACGATACTCGGTGTACTCGGCGAATGGAGCATGCTCCAACTGTCCAGCTGGCCGCATATCATCAATAGGTCCCTCGTAGACAACATTTGCCATATATTGAGCATCGGGCTTCTCAGCGACATCTTCAGCTCCAACGTGACGCAGTCTTTGGAAGAAACTGTGAAGTTTGCTCTGCTGTGGTGGCTCCGCTGGCAATTCCTTCGGAGCATACTCAGGGTACTCTCTCGTCTCGAATGGCGTCTTCTCAACATCTTCTGACTTATGGAACGCGTCGAGGTCTCCTTCATAGATCGGGGTTGTCTCAGGGTATCCGATATGATGTTTGGAGTGACGATGGAAGATATTGAACGATGAGGTTCTAGATCTTTCCTTGGTTGGAGACGTCGACTCTTCATGCTGAACTCTGGCGAGCAATTTGACTTCCGATGGTTCTGGAGTGGATTCAGGAGTAGTTGGCTCTTTCTTCACCTTCTTCATAACCCAATTCCATGACTCTCCAGTTCCTTGGAACTCTGAGTACTGGCTCAATGGAGCATGATCGACTTCTCCGGATGGGCGGATATCATCAAGAGGTCCTTCATAGACATCAGAAGACATCTGATAGACATCTGGTTTCTCAACGACGTCTTCTTCTCCTTTGTGAATCCATCTATCGAACCATCTTCGTTTCTTCACCTCTTCTTTGATTGGAGTTGAAGTCACAAATTCTTGACGCTCAAATGGCAATTCCTCGGAGCGCGCAGTCTCATCAAGTGGTCCTTCGTAGTGTTGCTCCGTAGACTTTGAAGATCTTGGAGAGCGAGTGAAGAATCCAAACTTGGAGGGCTTCTTCTCTTTCACTTCCTCCGTCTCCACCGATAGCTCTTCTTCTGGCTCTGTCTTCATATAGGCAATCAGACGGATCTCCTTCTTTTCTGACTCCTCCTCTTTCTCTAGAATTTCCTTCTTTGGAGACTTTGACTTCTTCACAAGCTTTCCGTACTGCCATTGCTGTGGAGCAGCTTCTAGTGGAGAGTGCTCGATTTCGAATTGAAGAGCGGTCTCATCCAGTGGTCCTTCATAGACATCAGAAGACATTTGATAGGCATCTGGCTTCTCAACGATATCTTCTTCGCCTCCATGAATCCATCTATCAAACCATCCAAGTCTCTTCTTCTTTTCTGGAGATTCTCTAGTCTCAGCTGGAACATCTGGAGTTGTTTCGATGACCGTTGGAGCATATGCTGGATACTCTCGGTTCTCAAACGATGATGTTTCAAAGTCATGAGTACGAGCAGTGGTGTCGAGGTCTCCAATGAAAGCTTCAGAAGTGCTTGGATAGCCAGTTGGAGTCTTTTTGGTAGTCTTCGAGAAAAATCCAAATTTGGAGGACTCCTTCTTTGGCTTCTTCTCCTTAACTGGAGCAACCACAGGCTCATCTTCGGGTTCCGTCTTGATTCTGGCAATGAGACGAACTTCCTTCGTTTCTGGCTCCTCGGGCTCTTCAACCTTGATCTTCTTTGGAGATTCTTTTTCAGCTGGAGCTTGTGGAACAATCTCTTTTGGAACATATGGTGGATACTCGTGATGTTCAAATGAAGTTCCTTCAAGATCTTGAGAGCGCGTGGTAGTATCGAGGTCACCAGCGTAAGCTTCAGAAGTGCTTGGATATCCGGCCTTGGCCTTGGTTGTACGGGAGAAGAATCCGAATTTGGAAGAAGATCCTTCCTTCTTTGGTTTCGACTCCTTGACAACTGATTCATCTTCTGGCTCGGATTTGACGTAGGCAATCAAGCGAATCTCCTTCTTTTCTGGCTCTTCTGGTTCAGGGGTCTTCTCTTTCTTCGGAGACTTGGTCTTCTTCTTTTTCTCAAGAGTAACAACTGGAAGTTTTCCATATTCCCATTGTCCTGGAGCAGCTTCCAATGGAGAATGATCAATATCAGATTGGCGAGCTGTTTCTTCCAGTGGTCCTTCATAAACATTTGGAGCAAACGCATAGGCATCTGGCTTCTCCACCACATCTTCATCTCCTTCGTGACGGTATCTGGTAAACAGGATAAACCGTTTCTCTTCTGGCTCAGCTGGAACTCCTGAAGCTTCGATCTTCTCCTTTGGAACATATGGTGGGTATTCTGGATGTTCCAATGAAGTTCCTTCGAGATCTTCAGAGCGAGCTGTGGTATCCAAGTCACCGGTAAAAGCCTCAGATGTTTCTGGATATCCAACTGGAGACTTTTTGGTGGTCTTGGAGAAGAACCCAAATTTGGATGATTGCTTCTTCAGTTTCTTTTCCCTGACTGACTCGACAGCTGGTGCATCCTCTGGCTCTTCGGCTTTGATTCTGGCAATGAGTCGGACTTCTCGAGTTGCTGGTTCTTCTGGTTCTGGAATCTTCTCTTTCTTCGGAGACTTCTCTTTCTTCTTCTTCTCAAGAGTAGCAACTGGAGTCTTTAGAAGTTTCGAATATTCCCATTGTCCAGGAATAGCTTCCAGTGGTGACTGATCAATCTCTCCATCTGGTCTGATATCATCCATTGGTCCTTCATAGACTTCTGATGACATATTGTAGACATCTGGAATCTCCACGACGTCTTCCTCTCCTCCGTGTCTGAATCTGTCGAACCAATGTGAGAAGAACTTCCTCTCGTCGGTTTTTCCCTCAGTGGTCTCTTCAACTGGAGATACAATGGTTTCTGGAGATTTCTTCTCTTTTGGAACGTATGGTGGATACTCATGGTGTTCAAATGACGTTCCTTCAAAATCTTGGATACGGTCAGTTGTGTCGAGATCTCCAGTAAAAGCTTCGGAAGATTCGGGATAGCCAGCTGGAGTTTTGGTAGTTCTGGAGAAGAATCCGAATTTAGAGGACTCCTTCTTTGGCTTCTTTTCCTTGACTGGAGCAACCACTGGCTCATCTTCAGTTTCAGTTTTGATTCTGGCGATGAGACGGACTTCACGAGTCTCTGGTTCTATTGGCTCTTCAACATTGATCTCCTTTGGAGATTCTTTTTCAGCTGGAGCTTGTGGAACAATCTCTTTTGGAACATATGGTGGATACTCGTGATGTTCAAATGAAGTTCCTTCAAGATCTTCTGAGCGAGTAGTAGTGTCGAGATCACCAGTGAAAGCTTCGGAAGATTCTGGATAACCAGAGCGTGTTTTGGAAGATTTGGTAGTCTTGGAGAAGAATCCAAACTTTGAAGTTTCCTTCTTTGGCTTCTTCTCTTTCACTGGCTCAGGAACTGGCTCTTCTTCTGGCTCTTCGGTCTTGATTCTGGCGATGAGCCGAACCTCTCTGGTTTCTGGCTCCTCTGGAACATCCACCTTCTCCTTCTTTGGTGATTTTTCCTTCTTTGGAGACTTTTCCTTTTTCTTCTTTTCAAGTGTTGCAACTGGAGTCTTTGGAAGTTTCGAATACTCCCATTGTCCAGGTACAGCTTCAAGTGAAGATTCTTCAATCTCTCCAACTGGTCGGATATCATCCAACTCTCCAGTGTAGACTTCAGAAGACATATTGTAGACATCTGTTATCTCCACAACATCCTCTTCTCCTCCATGTCTGAATCTATCAAACCACCCGAATAATCTCTTCTTTTCCGGTGATTCTGGAGTTTTCTCTTCCACGATTTCAATCTTTGGAGAATAAGCTGGATATTCCGGATGTTCAAATGGAGTTGTATCCAACTCAAGAGCTCTATCAGTGGATTCGAGATGTCCAGTGTATTCAGAAGTGGCAGGATGGGAGGTTGAAGATGTTCTATGGAAGAATCCAAATCCAGGAAGTTTCGATTTTGAATCTCTCTTCTTCTCGATTTCAGCTGGAGTAACATCCTCTTCAGTATCAGATTGAACTCTGGCAATTAGTCGGACTTCTCGAGTTTCTGGTTCTTCTGGTTCTGGAATCTTCTCTTTCTTAGGTGATTTTTCCTTCTTCTTCTTTTCCAGAGTAGCCACTGGAGTCTTTGGAAGTTTCGAATACTCCCATTGTCCAGGAATAGCCTCAAGTGGTAACTGATCAATCTCTCCATCTGGTCTGATATCATCCATTGGTCCTTCGTAGACTTCTGATGACATATTGTAGGCATCTGGAATCTCCACGACGTCTTCCTCTCCTCCATGTCTGAATCTGTCGAACCAATGGAAACGGAATGGTTTCTTTTCAGTCTCAATGACCTCTTCAGTGGTAGCGGTTTGTGAAGTTTCAATCTTTGGAGAGTATTCGGGATACTCAGGATGATCAAATGGTGATCCTTCAAGTTCATCTGCACGAATCGTCGTATCGAGATCTCCAGTGAAGACATCGGAAGTTTCAGGGTATCCAGTTTTCGTTGTCTTGGTGGTCCTGGAGAAGAATCCAAATGTTGGTATCTTTGATTTAGAATCTCTCTTCTTTGGTTCTTTCTCAACAACAACTGGCTCCTCTTCAGGCTCTTCTGTCTTGATTCTGGCGATGAGCCGAACCTCTCTGGTTTCTGGTTCTTCTGGTTCAGGAGTTTTCTCTTTCTTGGGAGATTTCAGCTTCTTCTCCTTCTTCTTCTTTTCAATAGTGGTTACTGTAGTTTCAGCTGAAGGTTCAGAAGTTTGAACGGTCTCTTTTGGAACATATGGAGGATATTCGGGGTGTTCGAACGTAGATCCTTCCATATCTTGAGAACGAGCAGTGGTGTCCAAGTCTCCAGTGAAAGCGTCGGAAGTTTCTGGATAACCAGCTGGAGTCTTTTTGGTAGTTCTCGAGAAGAATCCGAAAGTAGGAAGTTTCGATTTGGATGCTTCTTTTTTCGGTTTTTTCTCTGCTACAATTGATTCATCTTCCGATTCGGTTTTGACTATGGCGATCAGACGTACTTCTTTGGTTTCTGGCTCCTCGAGCTCTTCAACCTTGATCTTCTTTGAAGATTTCACCTTAACCTCAGCCGGCTTCGTTTCCTTCTCCACATACGGATAGACATTGGCGTGATCTGCGATCGGAGTCTGTTCGATTTCATTCTCACGAGAAATCTCTTCCAATGGTCCATCGTAGACGGAAACGGAGAACGCGTAGGGTTCCGGTTTCAGAACCACATCTTCAGTATCTTCGTCTGCCGGGGTCTTGGTGGTTCTGGAGAAGAATCCAAACTTGGAAGATTCCTTCTTTGGCTTTTTCTCCTTGACTGGCTCAGGTTCTGGCTCTTCAGTCTTGATTCTGGCTATGAGGCGGACTTCACGAGTCTCTGGTTCTATTGGCTCTTCAACCTTGATCTTCTTTGAAGACACTTGTTCAGTTGGAACTTGTGGAGCATCCTCTTTCGGAACATAGGCGGGATACTCTGGATGTTCGAATGAAGTTCCTTCAAGATCTTCAGAACGAGTAGTGGTGTCGAGATCTCCAGTGAAGGCATCAGATGTTTCTGGATATCCGGCTGGAGTCTTCTTGGCAGTCTTCGAGAAGAAACCAAACTTAGAAGATCCTTCCTTCTTCGACTTTGTCGTCTTTGCAACCAGTGGATTTTCTTCTTGCTCCGACTTGACGTAGGCAATCAGACGAATCTCCTTCTTTTCCGGTTCTTCTGGTAGAGTGGCAACTGGCTCAGTCAATTTCTCAACTCTCCATGATTCACCATGATGAGTGACAGTGGCGTAGTCTCTGATTGGAACATGATCCAACTCTACAACACGATGGATGTCATCGAGTGGTCCTTCGTGAACATCAGTTGAGAATCCGTACTTGTCAGGCTTCTCAACGACATCCTCTTCTCCTTCATGACGGAGTCTGACGATGAGTTTGTACTTTCTCTTCTCCTCCATGAACTGCGGCAGACCCAAAGATTCTTCTTCAACCTTAGTAGTCACTGGAGTTTCCTTCTCTTTTGGAACATATGGAGGGTACTCTGGATGTTCAAATGAGGTTCCTTCCATATCCTGGATACGGTCAGTGGTGTCCAAGTCTCCAGTGAAGACGTCGGAAGTTTCTGGATAACCAGCTGGAGTCTTCTTGGTAGTTCTCGAGAAGAATCCGAAAGTAGGAAGTTTCGATTTGGAGGCTTCCTTCGTCGGCTTCTTTTCATCAACTTCAGCTTCCGGTTCTTCAGTCTTGATTCTTGCGATGAGGCGGACTTCCTTGGTTTCAAGCTCTTCTGGTTCTGGAATCTTCTCTTTCTTCGGAGACTTGATCTTCTTCTCCTTCTTCTTTTCAAGAGTAACAACTGGAAGTTTTCCATATTCCCATTGTCCTGGAGCAGCTTCCAATGAAGAGTGTTCAAGCTCAGATTGGCGGGTAGTCTCATCAAGTGGTCCTTCGTGAACATCAGTTGAAAATCCATATTTGTCTGGATTCTCAACGACGTCCTCTTCTCCTTCATGACGGTATCTCGTGAACAGAATAAACCGTTTCTCTTCTGGCTCAGCTGAAACTCTTGAAGTTTCGATCTTCTCCTTTGGAACATAAGGAGGATACTCTGGATGTTCGAATGAAGTTCCTTCGAGATCTTCAGAGCGAGCTGTGGTATCCAAGTCACCGGTAAAAGCCTCAGATGTCTCTGGATATCCAACTGGAGACTTTTTGGCAGTCTTGGAGAAGAATCCGAATTTGGAAGATTCCTTCTTTGGCTTCTTTTCCTTCACTGGAGCAACCACCGGCTCATCTTCAGGTTCACTCTTGATTTCTGGCGATGGGACTTCACGAGTTTCTGGTTCTATTGGCTCTTCAACCTTGATCTCCTTTGGAGATTCTTTTTCAGCTGGAGCTTGTGGAACAATCTCTTTTGGAACATATGGTGGATACTCGTGATGTTCAAATGAAGTTCCTTCAAGATCTTCTGAGCGAGTAGTAGTGTCGAGATCACCAGTGAAAGCTTCGGAAGATTCTGGGTAACCAGAGCGTGTCTTGGAAGATTTGGTAGTCTTGGAGAAGAATCCGAACTTTGAAGTTTCCTTCTTTGGCTTCTTCTCTTTCACTGGCTCAGGAACTGGTTCTTCTTCTGGCTCTTCTGTCTTGATTTTGGCGATTAGACGGACTTCTCTGGTCTCTGGCTCCTCTGGAACATCCACCTTCTCCTTCTTTGGTGATTTTTCCTTCTTCTTCTTTTCAAGTGTTGCAACTGGAGTCTTTGGAAGTTTCGAATACTCCCATTGTCCAGGCACAGCTTCAAGTGAAGATTCTTCAATTTCTCCAACTGGTCGGATATCATCCAACTCTCCAGTGTAGATTTCAGAAGACATATTGTAGACATCTGTGATCTCCACAACATCCTCTTCTCCTCCATGTCTGAATCTATCAAACCATCCGAATAGTCTCTTCTTTTCTGGTGATTCTGGAGTTTTCTCTTCCACGATTTCAATCTTTGGAGAATAAGCTGGATACTCCGGATGTTCGAATGGAGTTGTATCCAACTCAAGAGCTCTATCAGTGGATTCGAGATGTCCAGTGTATTCAGAAGTGGCAGGATGAGATGTTGAAGATGTTCTATGGAAGAATCCAAATCCAGGAAGTTTCGATTTTGAATCTCTCTTCTTCTCGATTTCTGCTGGAGTAATATCCTCTTCAGTATCAGATTGAACTCTGGCAATGAGTCGGACTTCTCGAGTTTCTGACTCTTCTGGTTCTGGAATCTTCTCTTTCTTTGGAGACTTTTCCTTCCTCTTCTTCTCAAGAGTAGCAACTGGAGTCTTTGGAAGTTTTGAATATTCCCATTGTCCAGGAATAGCTTCCAGTGGTGACTGATCAATCTCTCCATCTGGTCTGATATCATCCATTGGTCCTTCATAGACTTCTGATGACATATTGTAGACATCTGAAATCTCCACGACGTCTTCATCTCCTCCATGTCTGAATCTGTCGAACCAATGGAAACGGAATGGTTTCTTCTGAGTCTCAACGACCTCTTCAGTGGCAACGATTTGTGGAGTTGCAATCTTTGGAGAGTATTCGGGATATTCAGGATGATCAAATGGTGATCTTTCAAGTTCATCAGCACGAATCGTCGTATCGAGATCTCCAGTGAAGACATCGGAAGTTTCAGGGTATCCAGTTTTCGTTGTCTTGGTGGTTCTGGAGAAGAATCCAAATGTTGGGATCTTTGATTTAGAATCTCTCTTTTTCGGCTCTTTCTCAACAACAACTGGCTCCTCTTCCGGCTCTTCAGTCTTGATTCTGGCGATGAGCCGAACCTCTCTGGTTTCTGGTTCTTCTGGAACTTCCGCCTTGGTCTTCTTTGGAGATTTTACCATTGTTTCAACTGCAATTGCTGAAGCAACTTCTTTAGGAACATATGGTGGGTATTCAGGATGTTCGAATGGAGTTCCTTCGAGATCTTCAGAGCGAATAGTGGTGTCGAGGTCTCCAGTGAAGGCATCAGATGTTCCTGGATATCCAGCTGAAGTCTTCTTGGTAGTCTTTGAAAAGAATCCGAATCGAGAAGAAGCTCCTTCCTTCTTCGGTTTCTTCTCTTTCACTTTCTCAACCAGTGGATCTTCTTCTTGCTCCGACTTGACGTAGGCAATCAAACGAATCTCCTTTTTCTCTGGCTCTTCAGCAGCTACTGGAGTTTCCTTCTTCGGAGATTTGATCTTCTTCTTCTTTTCGAGGGTAGCCACCGGGGTTTTGGGAAGTTTTCCATATTCCCATTGTCCTGGAGCAGCTTCCAATGGAGAGTGTTCAAGCTCAGATTGGCGGGTAGTCTCATCAAGTGGTCCTTCGTGAACATCAGTTGAAAATCCATATTTGTCTGGATTCTCAACGACGTCCTCTTCTCCTTCATGACGGAGTCTGGTGAAAAGGATGAAGCGTTTCTCTTCTGGAGCAGTTTGAACTCCTGAAGTTTCAATCTTCTCCTTCGGGACATATGGAGGATACTCTGGATGATCGAATGAAGTTCCTTCAAGATCTTCAGAACGAGCAGTGGTGTCAAGATCTCCAGTAAAGGCATCAGAAGTCTCTGGATAGCCAGCAGGGGTCTTGGTGCTTCTCGAAAAGAATCCAAAAGCTGGAAGCTTTGATTTGGAGCTTTCCTTCCTGGGCTGTTTCTCCTTGACTTGCTCAGCAACTGGTTCTTCTTCTGGCTTTGTTCTTACTCGAGTAATCAGACGAACTTCTCTCTTCTCCTGCTCATAGACCTTCTCTGGTGTCGTTGGAGTATTCTTCTTGAACAAGTCTCCATAAGCGCGAACTTTTGGTTGTTTTGGCACTGGAGCGAATTCGACTTCCCGACTGAGAGAAGTCGCTTCCAGTGGTCCTTCGTACATCTCAGGAGAGAATCCATAGAATTCTGGTTTCTCAACAACGTCTTCTTCTCCTTCGTGACGATGACGTCTGAACCAATATGACTTCTTCTCGACAATCATCGAACGATCTTCGGGTGTTTCAGATCGTTGTTTCTTGGGAGATTCCGGAGCGGCTACCGTAACCTTCTCTTTCGGAACATAGGCGGGATACTCTGGATGTTCGAATGAAGTTCCTTCGAGATCTTCAGAGCGAGTAGTGGTGTCGAGATCTCCAGTGAAGACATCAGAAGATTCTGGATACCCAGCTGGAGTCTTTTTGCCAGTCTTGGAAAAGAATCCAAATTTGGAAGATTCCTTCTTTGGCTTCTTTTCCTTGACTGGAGCAATCACTGGCTCATCTTCGGGTTCCGTCTTGATTCTGGCGATGAGACGAACTTCACGAGTTTCTGGATCCTCAGGCTCTTCAATCTTTGGAGCAACTTGTTCAACTGGAACTTGTGGAGAAACCTCTTTTGGAACGTAGGCTGGATACTCTCGGTGCTCAAACGATGATGTTTCGAAGTCATGAGTGAGATCAGTGGTGTCCAAATCACCAGTGAAGGCTTCGGAAGATTCTGGGTAACCAGAGCGGGTCTTGGAAGATTTGGTAGTCTTGGCGAAGAATCCAAACTTTGAAGTTTCCTTCTTTGGCTTCTTCTCTTTCACTGGCTCAGGGACTGGCTCTTCCTCTGGCTCTTCCGTCTTGATTTTGGCGATTAGACGGACTTCTCTGGTCTCTGGCTCTTCGGGAACATCCACCTTCTCCTTCTTTGGAGACTTCTCCTTCTTCTTCTTTTCAAGTGTTGCAACTGGAGTCTTTGGAAGTTTAGAATATTCCCATTGTCCAGGAACAGCTTCAAGTGAAGATTCTTCAATCTCTCCAACTGGTCGGATATCATCCAACTCTCCAGTGTAGATTTCAGAAGACATATTGTAGACATCTGTGATCTCCACAACATCCTCTTCTCCTCCATGTCTGAATCTATCAAACCATCCGAATAGTCTCTTCTTTTCCGGTGATTCTGGAGTTTTCTCTTCCACGATTTCAATCTTTGGAGAATAAGCTGGATACTCCGTATGTTCAAATGGAGTTGTATCCAACTCAAGAGCTCTATCAGTGGATTCGAGATGTCCAGTGTATTCAGAAGTGGCAGGATGAGATGTTGAAGATGTTCTATGGAAGATACCAAATCCAGGAAGTTTCGATTTCGAATCTCTCTTCTTTTCGATTTCTGCTGGAGTAATATCCTCTTCAGTATCAGATTGAACTCTGGCAATGAGTCGAACTTCTCGAGTTTCTGACTCTTCTGGTTCTGGAATCTTCTCTTTCTTTGGTGATTTCTCCTTCTTCTTCTTTTCCAGAGTAGCCACTGGAGTCTTTGGAAGTTTTGAATATTCCCATTGTCCAGGAATGGCGTGAAGAGGTGACTGATCAATCTCTCCATCTGGTCTGATATCATCCATTGGTCCTTCGTAGACTTCTGATGACATATTGTAGACATCTGGAACCTCGACAACGTCTTCCTCTCCTCCATGTCTGAATCTGTCGAACCAATGGAAACGGAATGGTTTCTTCTCAGTCTCAACGACCTCTTCTTTGACTTCGATCTTTGGACTGTAAGCTGGATACTCCGGATGCTCGAATGGAGTCGAGTCGATGTCACGGTGAAGACCAGTAGTCTCTAATTCTCCAGTGTAGGCTTCGGAAACTTCTGGGAAGTGAGAAGTGGATGGTTCTTGAGTGCGATGGAAGAATCCAAAAGTTGGAATCTTCGATTTGGAGTCTCTCTTCTTCGTCTTCTTCACTTTCACTGGCTCAGCAACCGGCTCCACTTCTTCCTCGGACTTGATTCTGGCGATGAGACGAACTTCTCTGATTTCTGGCTCTTCAGGCTCCGGAACTTTTTCCTTCTTCGGTGACTTCTTTGGAGATTTGGTCTTCTTCTTTTCAGAAGTAGACACAGGAGTCTTTGGTAGTTTCCCATATTCCCATTGAGCTGGTGAAGCTTCCAGTGGAGTGTGGTCAAGCTCAGATTGCCTGTTAGTCTCGTCCAAAGTTCCTTCATAGACTTCTGGAGCAAACGCATATACATCTGGTTTGTGAACCTCATCTTCTTCTCCTTCGTGACGAAGTCTGGTGAATAGACGGTACGTTTTCTTCCCTGGCTCAGCTGTAGCTTCTGAAGTTTGCACAACAGTCTTCTTTTTAGGGACATACGGAGGGTACTCTGGATGATCGAAAGAGGTTCCTTCCATATCCTGGATACGGTCAGTGGTGTCCAAGTCTCCAGTGAAGGCATCAGAAGTTTCTGGATAACCAGCTGGAGTCTTCTTGGTAGTTCTCGAGAAGAATCCGAAAGTCGGAAGTTTCGATTTGGAGGCTTCCTTCTTCGGCTTCTTTTCATCAACTTCAGCTTCCGGTTCTTCAGTCTTGATTCTCGCGATAAGACGGACTTCCTTGGTTTCAAGCTCTTCTGGTTCTGGAATCTTCTCTTTCTTCGGAGACTTGGTCTTCTTCTCCTTCTTCTTTTCAAGAGTGACAACTGGAAGTTTTCCGTATTCCCATTGTCCTGGAGCAGCTTCCAATGGAGAGTGTTCAAGCTCAGATTGGCGGGTAGTCTCATCAAGTGGTCCTTCGTGAACATCAGTTGAAAATCCATATTTGTCTGGATTCTCAACGACGTCCTCTTCTCCTTCATGACGGTATCTGGTGAACAGAATGAAGCGTTTCTCTTCTGGCTCAGCTGGAACTCCTGAAGTTTCGATCTTTTCCTTTGGAACATATGGTGGGAATTCTGGATGTTCGAATGAAGTTCCTTCAAGATCTTCAGAGCGAGCAGTGGTGTCGAGGTCTCCGATGAAAGCGTCAGAAGTGTCAGGATATCCGGCTGGAGTCTTCTTGACAGTCTTGGAGAAGAAACCAAATTTAGAAGATCCTTCCTTCTTCGACTTTGTCGCCTTTGCAACCAGTGGATCTTCTTCTTGCTCCGACTTGACGTAGGCAATCAGACGAATCTCCTTCTTCTCCGGCTCTTCGGTTGGAGCAGCTGCCTCTCTCGCTGGGGACTTCTTTGGAGACTTGATCTTCTTCTCCTTCTGCTTCTTCACAGGACTGGTAACTGGACTTGTTGACACATTACCATATTCCCATTGTCCAGGAGCAGCTTCAAGTGGAGTTTGTTCAAGTTCCGACTGTTTCTGGGTCTCATCCAGTGGTCCCTCGTGAACTTCCGTTGAGAAATCATACCCTCCGGACTTCTCCAAAACTTCTTCTTCGTCTTTCAGCCTCGTCAGCAAACGATACCGCTTCTTATCAGTCTTCGGTGCCACTTCGACAGCTTCAACAATGACTCCCTTTGGAATGTAGTCAGGGTATTCTTGATGTTCGAATGTGGATTCTTCGAGATCTTTAGAGCGGGCAGTTGTGTCGAGGTCACCAGTGAAGGTTTCAGAAGTGTCTGGGTATCCGGTTTTCGTCTTGGTGGTCTTGGTAGTTTTTGAGAAGAATCCAAACTTGGAAGAGGTTCCTTCCTTCTTCGGTTTCTTCTCTTCAACTGGTTCATCTTCTGGGTCCGAAACCACTTTGGCAATGAGTCGAACTTCTCGAGATTCTGGTTCTTCTGGCTCTGAAACCTTTTCTTTCTTCGGAGCCTTGACCTTCTTCTGCTTCTTTTCCAGAGTAGCAACTGGAGTCTCCTTTTTCACCAACGAATCATAGTACCATACACGTGGATACTCTCCAATCGGAACTTGATCCAGTTCTTCTTGTCGAGCAGTCTCATCGAGTGGTCCTTCGTGAACATCAGTTGAGAATCCATACTTATCCGGTTTCTCAACAACATCTTCTTCTCCTTCATGACGAAGTCTCGCTTTGATGATGTATCGCTTCTTCTCGTCGCTCACAACTGGATCAGTTTCGGAGATCAATCTAGTGTGCTCTGTGCTCAACGTAGATTGAATTGGACCGGCTCGCTCTGTGGTGGTCTTGGTCTTCTTGGAGAAGAATCCAGTCGATTTGGTTTTCTTTGTCTTCGACTCCTTCTCAACAGTTGGTTCCGGCTCATCTGGCAAAACTCTTGCCACTAATCTCACTTCCTTCGCTTCCGGCTCCACAACCTCTGCCGTCTTCTTCGTCTTCTTCGCCTTCTTCACAGCTGCCACCGGTGACGCTGGCTTCTTGCTGGAACCACCCAATTTGCTGTAGTGACCTTCATGATAGACACCAGAATGGTCTCTGATCAGCGAATGTTCCAGGTCTCGTTCCAAAGCGGTCGTCTCCAGTGGTCCATCATAGGATGTGGATGGGAACCCGTAGGCAGCTGGCGGATCGACGATGTCAGAGTCATCGTGACGGGCGGGTTGGTAGGAATCAGGTTTGGGACTGTAGGCTGGATAGTCTCCATGTTCAAACGCAGACGGCTCCAGGTCTTCAGAGCGAGCAGTTGTGTCGAGTTCTCCAATGAATAAGTCAGAAGTTTCAGGATATCCAGTTCTTTTGGTAGTTTTCGAGAAGAACCCAAACTTCTTGGCCTTCTTGGTCTCGGGCTGAGAATATTCGGGAGGCGCTGTCTCATCCATAAGACGAGCAATCATACGCATCTGCTCCTTCTCTTCTTCAGTTGGTTTCCTATATTCAGTAGTCTTTTTCGACTTCTTCTTCTCCTTTTTCTCAACAACACGTGGTGGTGATGTAGTAGGAGTTTGAGTGTGCTCAAATGAGGATCCCTCAAGATCTCGAGTACGGTCAGTGGTGTCCAAGTGTCCAGTGTAGGTATAAGAAGTCTGTGGGTAGCCAGCAGGGGTCTTCGTGGTGGTACGAGTGAAGAATCCAAATTTACTGGAGGATTTCTTTGAGGGCTCTGCTTGCTCAGAAGATTGTTTATCTTCTGGTTCAGTTCTGACACGAGCAATGAGTCGGATCTCTTTCTTCTCAGTCTCTTCAACTGGAACAGCAGCCTTCTTCTGCTTCTTCGTTTTCACTGGAGCAACTGGAGAAACCGTCTCAATCTTCTCGTATCCCCATGACGTTGGCTGAGCTTCCAGTGGACTCTCCACCAGTTCTCCTTGTCTCGAGATCTTCTCCATCGGTCCGTGATACTCTCCAAAATTGAATTCATATTTGGCAGGAGTCGCGCCGATCTCCTCCTCTCCCGCGTGGCGGTCGCGAAGGATGAGACGATACTTCGATGGGACAACTGGAGTCTCTACAGCCATCAGACGCTTCTTGGCTTTCTCGTGCTCTTCGGAAGCTCGAGAAGACGTGGCCTTCTTGGATTCTTGTTCTGGGGAGCTTCTAGGAGACTTCTTGGTGAAGAATCCTCCGAAACGGCTGCGGCTCTCCGACTCTTGAACAGGTACAGATGATGGTGGAATCTTCGGCTTCTTCTGCTTCTTCGACTTTGGCTTCTCAGCTGATTGCACCAAATCCGAAGTGATCACAGTTGTTGTTGTGGTCACTTCAGTAGTCGTCGTCGAGCTTCTAGCCATCTCTTCAGTGGTATCCGTCAGGTTTCCACTGCGATCCACACTTGCTGACAAGCGAACTCGTCGGTCGGCATCTGGAGACTCTCTTCTCACCTTCGTCGATACCACTTGTTCTCTTTGGGAGATCGTGGCGTTGACGTTGGAAGAACTTTGACCTTGATCATCACGATGGCTAACCACCAATGGGTGAACATGGGTGATAAGACGGTACTTCGGGGGCTCTGTAGTCTTTTGAGTGGAGTCTCCGGAATGATAACGGCGAGTGAATTGCTGGATGTTAGTTGGCTGAACTTCACGGCTCAACTCGGTTCGATGAAGTGGATCACTAGTGGATGCAGCTGCAAACTCATAGTCCTTCGGATCAATCTTTTCCTTGACGTCTTCCTTTCCAGGATGACTCAATCGTTTCGCCGGATCCCGACGGCTAGCACCACTGTGTCTAACATCTACGTAGAATCGAATCGGCTGCTGATCCATCTCCCCATCGGGTTGCAAGTTGTCCACATGGCTCACGCCATTTCTCGGAGTGTAGTTTCCGAATCCATACGGTAACTGCACTCGTTGTTGCTGATGTCGGGGACTCAAACGATCGTAGTGTCCCTCATGGTAGACATGCACAATGCGTTCGATGGGAATCTGCGGCAGCTCGTTCGTCGGATACGTGTCGGCAATCGGTTCGCTCGGATCTACGGGCTCGTGGAATGACACTAAGCGAACACTGTCACGAGCGCTATCTCTCTTACTAGAGCCTTGAGAGCTTCTGGCATCTGATGCTCTTCCGAACAGATTACGGCGCGCTCCACTGGTTTTCGTTCCAGAACCTGAGGCTCCAGAAGTCTGATGTCTCATCTGCACATGATACTCTCCATGGTGTTGTCCTTCAAAGTAGACCGGACTCGTCGGACTGGTATACTCAGACGGTGGATAGTAGGCAGACGACGGCGTTCTCAAAGAGGACCGTTCAGACATGTAATAAGCGGCCGATGAGTACTGTGAGGAGTCATCTCTCGGGGAGTACTGTAGATCTTGGGATGGAGACAAATTGTGATGACCGGACGTGGAGACAACCAAAAGTGTGGAGGGACGAGAGTACTTGGCAAACGTCGCTGTCGATATCGCATCGTCGTCTTGACGAGACGAGGTGTACGATTTGGGTGTCAGTGCGCGGCGGTATCGCTGAAATTTGGGATAGGAAAATGGGCGGGATTAGGGAGAGATAGCCACTACCAGACGCAAACACGGAAAACCAAGGGTTTGGGGGTGTAGTTGTTGATGGTGCACTACACTGACTAAGAACCAAGGAGAGATTATGAGTGGTTTTTCAGAGCGATGAAGATATTGGGGGTCCCAAAACCATACGTTTGATCCGGGCTTTTTTGGGACTTCGCGAGCCTCCAATTTTCTTAATTTCAATTTCAAAAATTTTGATCGATTTTAATACCAAAATGTAGAACTCGATGAGATCTATAAAATGACACAAAAATCACCGAGATTGCATGTCAAAAACTGGGACAGGCAAACCGCGTGGTTTTAGTACCATTTTATAGATCTCATCGAGTTCTACATTTTGGTGTTAAGATCGGCCGAAAATTTCGAATTTGAACTAGAGAACATTGAAGGCCCGCGAAGGCCCAAAAAAGCCCGGATCTTATGAATGGTGTTGGGGGTCCCGAAAGTCACTGTTTCCCACCCAAAATCTCCACTTCTCAAAACCACTCATAACCACACAGCATATTCTTCCAAAAAAGCACACGACACACGACGACGACTCCTCCGATGGATTACTGTAGATGACACGAATAGTACTATATATAGGGTGCGGTTTCTGAGAGGGGTTAGAGATAGAGAGAAAAAAAAAAGAGAAACAGATTTTGGAGAGAAAACACCTTCCTATTTGTATTTGTCTGAAAAGTGGGAATAACTTAAAGGGGGCGGGGCCTATTTTTTGTTCCCTAATCATCTACCCCTCTCCACACACACCGATACAATATAATGAACTGAAAATTAGTGGAATTTTCAGCTGATTTTCTAGGGATTACAATCAAAAAACTTCGAAAAAAAATGGTGCTCGAAGCTAGAAGTAGAAGAGAAAGAGCCAAGCTTATTAAGATCGTGGGTACAGTTCATTATATAAATTCTGGGTAGAGGGAGGGAAAAGTATATACATATATCAGTAATAATTTGAGCTGAAAATTAGAGATTTTAGGCTGAAAAATGGTGGATTTTTAGGTGATCATCGTGTATGTGCTTGAGGGTATAATAGTAGTTTTTTCTCCAAAATTTGTGATTTTTTGGTTAATTGGTGAGAGAGTTTTTGTGAGTTTTGGTGAGTTTGAGAACATAAAAAAGCACATTGAAAAGCATTCTACTATTGAAAATCATGCGATTATTTGAGATATTTAATCGGGTACAACAAAACGATAGATAACTAAAACTATAAACTAGCATACAAAATGGGAAGAAGAAACTAACCTCGAATTGACTATGCTCCAATTCCGAGTCGGTCAGGTTGAGTGTGCGGAGCTTTTGATCCTCGGCGGCTGAAAAAAATGTTTGTTTTAAAAATTGAAGGAGAGTTTTAAGCCAAAATTTTACGCTGATTCCGAATATTATAATGAGAACGCAAAAAAATGGCTTTAATAGCACCAAAAAATCGATTCAGAGAGGGGACGGAAAATCGTTTTATTGGCTTTTGAAATGCAGAAAAACCCATTGAAAATGCGCCAAACAGGCAAATTGCCTTTTGTAGAGGCTTAGGAATTTTTGTAGTTTGTAGTCGCTAAGCCTCTACAAAATCGTCTACTGGTTTTGGTGAGGCTTAGAGACTACAAACTACAATGATCGCCTAAGCCTCCCCAAATCGTTTTTTCGCCCAGATTTTCGAGTTTTAATCATTTTTTCGACGTAAATTGTCATTTTTTTCGGGATTTATGAGCGTTTCCAGACAGTTTCATATGATATTTTCGGTATAAATCTGTTAACTTTGTCCATTTTCAACATTTTGAGTTCGTTTTTGGCTCAAAATGAAGCGCTGAATTTTTGGATTTTTACACTATTTCCAAATATTCGAATTTGACACAATTTGGTATAAAAATCATCGAAGACCGATGAAAACTAACGATTCTACAAGCTTTTTCGATTTTTGTAGAGGCTTAGAAGCGTTTTGTAGTTTGTAGTCGCTAAGCCTCCCCAAAAACTCGCCGATTTTGTAGAGGCTTAGAGACTACAAACTACAAAACGCTCTAAGCCTCCCCAAACCGTTTTTCGCCCAAATTTTCGAGTTTTTAATCATTTTTTCGCCGTAAATTGTCATTTTTCGGGGTTTTCAGCTATTTTCAGCCAGTTGAATCTGTAAATTCTGAAAACTCACAAGCAATCGGCTGCGACATTGCCGATGGCGCTCTATCGACTGTCGACGGCTTGTCGAACATTTGCGAAGCGATTTTCGTTTGGAATTGAGTGCGTCCTTGATAGCGGAAGCGTTGCGAGCCGAAGTTGAAGAACGACTTGTGTGGCTTGTCCTCGGGCTGGATGAGTCTGAAAAATGAGATTTTGAGATTGCTAATTCGGCTTTTTTCCACATTTTTATGTCCCGAAGTCTTCAAAAACTGTATTACGCGATTTCAGACTGAGCCATTTTTGTTCATTTTTTAAATCAATTTTGGATCGTTTTGAGTCATTTCGAATGATTTTCGAACCATTTTAGGCTGATTTTGATTTCAAAACACACTATTATTAGTACCAGGTGGCTGTCGCCCCTTCGGGGCTCATCCACCTGGCTTTTGCTTACTCTAGGTTTTGAACCTAATGTTCCATTTTCAAAGCCGTCGGCTCTTTTTCCTAATACAGGGAACCTTCGGTTCCGTTTCTTGAGCCTTCGGCTCTTTTTTTCAATGCAGGAAACCTTCGGTTCCGCTTTAGAGCTTTCGGTTTTTTTTCTTAAAACTGTGAACCTTCTGAACAACAAAGCGACACGTTTAGCACTTCTTGGAATCAGATTAGACACATTTTGGAACTTCAAACCACGATAACACTCTTTCAACCTCAACTTTTCCAAAATTTTCCTAAATATTCTGTCTCCTCGTGGCGAGACGAACAGAATGGCATAAAATTCGACCCCTTTATCTCTTTCCCTCGCAAATCTCACCCCAAATTTGGGTAATTGAACCGGCTTCCCCTCTCTCGTCGGCGGGGGTAGTTCAGAGAAGCGGCCGACATCAACCGGGTTCGCGTCGGCCACTATACTTTGTGTGTGCGCTGTCTCTCTGCCGCCGCGCATGCGAAAATGAACCCAGTTGGTCAGAAAAGTGCTCCAGAAGGTTTTAAAATTGGAATTTCGAAAAACAAAAAAGTCGTGCATCATCCTCATATAATCAGGAACAAACTGTGAAAATCTCAAAAGAATCGGTTAACTTTGAAGCGAGTTATGACTTGCAACACATTTTCGATACCGAAATTAGTACTGAAAATTCACGAAAAGAGCCGTAACTTGCTCAATTTTTGAGATATCAAAAATCTAAACATATGGGCATCAACGTAGACAAATTTCTGATCTTTCTGTAAAAAATTTATGAAAATCGGTTCAGTTTGGGCTGAGTTACAACCTGCAACATACAGACAGACATACGGAAATCACTGGTTGTTATTAGTAAAGATAAATTGATTTGAAATGGCAGCATACGTGGTCTGAAATCTTGTAATACAATTTTTTGAAAAATTTGCGAGCTAAAAATGTGGGTAAAGATATAAAATGCGAGCTAAAAGGCACACAATTAAAGGTAGCTGAATTTTGAGCTTCTAAACTTGAGAAAGAGTTTTGAGCTCTGGAAGCTAGATTTTAGCTTCTAGACTTGAAATTTTGAATTTAGGAGCTCTTGGAGCTGGATTTCGAGATTCTATACTTGAAAAAGTGGTATTTTTACAAATTTTTAAAGCGTGTTACCTGAAGAACGTGTGATGCTCAACAGCACACTTCCATGCTCTTTTCGAAGCGACATGAGTTGGCAACTTGTAGTACAGCGTCTTCTCTCCCTTTCCAATGGTTCCTTCTTTGAGTTTTATGGAGAAATAAGTCCGCTTGTAGCCGATTTTGATGATGTTTTGCCAGTTGAACGAATGGACCGTCTGTTCATCTTGATAGATGTTGATTCCAGCGGCACCAACTCCAATATCCACTGCTTTCTTATCCTTGTCCTGCGCCTTAAAAAGATGAATTCCATAGAGAGCCAAGTGTCTGCAGTGATCCAAAAACATGAGCTCCGCCTCATTCGGCGTCTGTCCACGGAGCTCTCTGTGCAACTCTGCAATCTTGCTGAACGTCTCCGGAGTCGCAAATGCCGATGGGACGAGTTTCGCCTCGACGATAAACTTCTCGTAGGCGTCGGCGATTTGTCCGGGCGCGTCTTTGAACTCCATCTGCGCCACGAAGGATCCGAGAAGCGCGTGAGTCTCGGCGGTGGCCGGAAGGCGTCCGGTGAGAAGATCGCGACGAAGTTGAAGGAACAGATAGTAGCGTGCGTGATCGTCGACGATCGTCGTGGGTGTGGTCGGGTAGAATTTGACCTCGAATGAGAATTCCCATGGGAGACCTGAATTTTGTAGCTCAATAGAGGTGCCTGTGAAATTTTTTATTGTTTTCAAATATGGTAAAATTAACGCAGATTCCTAAAATCCTAATGAAAACACTGAAAAATAGCTTTAATAACCTCAAAAATCGCTTCAAATAGGCTCAAGGCAACTTTTGGCTTTTTGGCCTCTTTGAAGCGATTTTTTTGGGTATTAGAGCCATTTTTTCAGCGTTTTCGTTTTGATTTTTAGAACCTGCATTAATTTTTACATATATTAAAGATTACACTTTTTTTTTCTTTTCCCAAATAATCGTCCCAATTCCAGTATTCACGAAAATAACAATATTTTTGCACGAAAATCGTTAAAAAATCGATTTTCAAGCCTCAATTTTTTCTAACTTATTCTAATGAATGTAGAATTTTTCGCTGATTCGAATACACCTAATATCGCTGATAAAAACGCAATACAAACATTTTTTAAAACAAAATTGCACTTTCTGAGCCGTCAGCGGCGAGAGCCACAGATTTAAGGGTTCCGCGGAATTCCGGGACATTTCGAAAGCGGACATCTCGAAAGTGTGAAATTGCGTTTTTTGCTCAATTTTTTGAACTTTTCGTATACATTTGCTCAAAAAAATATATGAAAAATTTCAAAAATTGGGCAGAAACGCGATTTCACGCTTTCGAAATGTCCACTTTCGAAATGCCCCGGATCCGATTCAAGTCATCAGCGGTCGTCGCGACAAAGTGCAATTTTGTTCATAAAAATGTTTCTATAGCGATTTGAGCAGCGATATTAGGTGCATTCGAATCAGCCAAAAATTCTACATTTTTCGAAATTGGTTAGAAAAAATTGAGGATTGGAAATTGATTTTTTAACGATTTTTGTGCAAAAATATTATTGTTTTCGCAAATACTGGAATTAGGACGATCATGTGAGAAAAAAGGAGTGTAATCCTGCTTAAGATTTTTTTTTAGAAAATTATAAAAATTTTTTTTGAAAATTAAAAAAAATTAGACAATTTTTAAAAAATTTCTTCCACCAAAAAATACTGCTGCTCACTTTTAATCTGTTTCGAAATCTGTTTATCATTATAGAGCCAGTGTCGTGTGCCCTCTTCCTTATCATAGAAACACAGCGAAAAATACTCGCGTTCCTCAATAGACAAGTCTTGGGTGACTTGACGGAACAGTGCGTCTCCCTCGGAGTTTTTCTGCAAAAAAAGCTTATTTTTAGGCAAAAAAAATCGAATTTTAAAGCTCACATTAACTTCAAACTCCTTTCTGCCTCCGTCTGGAAGGAGCACGTGTGCCAAGTGCATTTTCGGATCTCTCGCCTGGCTGTTCGGTGTTGGTTCGTCTCCGGGATCTCTGTCGGTACCCATTTGCTCTGAAAAAAAAAAGAAAAATTGATTTTGAAGCGAGAAAAACAATTATATTAAAGAAAAGCTATTCTCAAAATTCAAATTTTCACAGCCTGCCGCTAACGCGCTCTATCTGTCGCAGAGAAAATAGTGTGCGAAGTGGAGAGACGCAGAGAAAATTTGAGGCGGGGATTTGAATTCTACTCATTTCGCAGTGAAAAAAATATTTTCTTCAACGAAAGAAGAGTAGCCAGTGTCTCGGAGGCGGCAATAAATTTCTCAGGAGAAAGAAGACGGAGAAGAGGGCAATAAAAAAATTACACAAAAACAATGCTTCTGTTTCTTCTTCTACTGGTGGTGCTGGGAAAACAAGAGGAGAACAGATTTATGATGATTCAGTTGGTATGGGCTTGGGGAACGGAAAATCGGTTTTTAATTGGTTTTGAAATGCAGAAAAAGCAGTTTAAAATGGGAAGAAAAATTCCCCTAAAAATTGCAATAAACTGTCTGAAAATAGAGCTAAAACGGAGCCTAAACAGGCTAAAAATAGCTGAAAACCCCGAAAAATGACAATTTATGTCGAAAAAATGATTCAAAACTCGAAAAAACTAGGCGAAAAACGATTTTGGGAAGGCTTAGAAGATTTTGTAGTTTATAGTCGCTAAGCCTCTACAAAATCGGACCGTTTGTAGAGGCTTAGCGACTACAAACTACAAAAATTTCTAAGCCTCTACAAAAATTGAAAAATCGCGTAGAATCGCTAATTTCTATCGGTTTTCGATGATTTTTATACGAAATTGTAGGAAATTTTCAGCTTTACACATTTTTTCTCGATTTTTGATTTTATTAGTCAATAAAAAATCAAAAAAAAAATGAATGGTAAACGGCATGGAAACAGCAAAAGAGTTTTATATCGAAAATATTATGGTACAATTTGAGCTCAAACTCTCATAACTCCAAAAAATGACAATTTACGTCGGAAAAAGGATTAAAAACTCGAAAATCTGGGCGAAAAACGATTTGTAGAGGCTTAGGGCGTTTTGTAGTTTGTAGTCTGTAAGCCTCTACAAAATCGGCGCGTTTTGGTGAGGCTTACAGACTACAAACTACAAAAATCTCTAAGCCTCCCCAAAAATCGTTTTTCGTTCAAATTTTTGAGTTTTTAATAATTTTTTCGTCATAAATTGTCATTTTTTAAGGGGCTTTCTAGCTCAATTTCCTGCATGATACTTTTCGATTTTCAAGCGTATTAGTCATCGAAAAACTCAAAAAAGAAGAGGGATACCCAACCAATTGATATAGTGTGACAGGGAGCTGGGAAAGAGCAGTTGTTGCTATTTGTTGCTGCTCTTCTATCCCTGCTTCTGATGAGTATCATCAGAAGAAGAAACAGAAGAAGAAGAAAAAACAAAACAAAACGTTTAGTTTATTACACTCTCTGTATACCGCCCATCTTCTTCTTCTTCTTCTTCTTCTTCTTCTTCTTCTTCTTCTTCTTCTTCTTCTTCTTCTTCTTCTTCTTCTTCTTCGTCTTCTTCTTCTTCTTCTTCTTCTATCACAGAGAGATTAGATTCACCTCGATGCAAGAAGAAAAAAAAGAGAGATGAGTAGAGAGGTGTTGTTGCAAAATCATCAGAGAACAAACAGACAGTTTTTATTGTTGAACCAGCTTTGGTAGGTGGAAGAGAAGGAGAAGAAGAAAATGGGTGTGATGAAATGAGAAAAACGGAAAAATAATTGGAGGCAATTAAAGGTAGAGACATTGTAAAGTTCTCAAAGTTCATCGATTTTTAGTTTTTTAACCGCTAAATTGAGATTTTCCCACCGAAACTTATACAAAAAGGTAGAACTCGATGAGATCTACAAAATGGCATACACTATTTATTGACTCAATTTTGTGCTGGATTACGGTCAGGGCTGAGCGGTAACGAATTTCGGCAATTCATTCAAATACGAATAACTTTTTTCAAAGGAATCGGGTGAAAATACGGTCAACAGTGAAAATGTACCTTATTCAATAAGCTATCAATTGATTAAAAAATTGTCGAATTCCATGAAAAATCAACAGAGTTACGCCCAGTTTGCCAAAAAAAGTTGTCGAAATTGCCGAAATCGGCAACTTTTCGGCAACACAAGACGCAACTCTGTTAATTTACAATAAAATTCGACAATTTTTGAACCAATTGATAGCTTTCTAAATAAGATACATTTTCTCTGTTGACCTATTTTTACCCAATCCTCCTGAAAAAAGTTATTCGCATTCGAATGGATTACCGAAATTCGTTGCGCTCATCTCTACCAGCACAAAGCTGCGCCTACAAATATTGCATACCATTTTGTATACCGCATCAAGCTCTACATTTTTGTAAAGGTTTTGATTGAAAAATTTCAATTTTAATGGGAGAAAATCGCTCAAAAACGACCCTAACAAGTCAAAAAAAAGAGGACATTTTCAATATACGAAAAAATCCATTTTCGAGTTTTTTTGTTTTGACGGGTACCCCTAGCCATGCCTGAACATATGGCATTGTGCCCTTGACGTCCGGCTGAGGGGGGGCGCTGTCCCTGTCTCAACAAAGAGCCGTACGGAGACAGCCTGGGAGACCTTTTTCTCTCCCCCAATCCAATCGATCCTTTTCTCTTCTCTTATTTCCCATTTTCGATCAAGGGCAAAAGAGAAACATAGTAGAAGAGGGAGCGAGAGAGACTGGTTGTGGTTAGATTCCCCCGTCAAAAAAAAAGTGGGCGGAGCCTAATTCTTCAACGTTGAGGTTGTTGAAAACACTTTTTTCTGTCATTGACGGGGGGAGGAGAGAAGGACGATGGGATTAGTGGTGGTGGTAGAACACTCTCTGAAGAATTTTCGAATTTCAAAAAAAAATTGTTGAAATTCGGATTCGAAGAGCAGCTGTTCTTGAGATGGTCTTTGGTCATTTGATGCGTCATAAAGTGCATCGATTTGAAATTCGAAAAATGTCGTAAATAGAAAAAAAATGACCATCAACTGATAGGATTGTCAACAACGTCTACAAAAAGACGTTGTTTTTTAGATTCTGATTTTCAAAGGATTCTTGAAAATTCGAAAAAAAATTTTGAATTCAGACAGACTTTTCTATTTTGGAAGTCAAAGTTCTTCGGTTGATAGTCTACTTTTAGAATCTTCAGATTCTAAAAACCTTGGGTTTCTAGAATTAGAGGAAGAAAAAATCTTCAGATTATAGAAATTCTAGAAACTTCAGAATTCGATTTAGAATCTACCATTCTTCAAATTCAGAATTCTTCTGAATTCGGACTTCAGGCAAGAATCCACTAGGTCATCTTCATCTCGGAAGTCAAATTTCTTTGATGAATTCTAGACCTTCCACGTCCCCCTATTATCCGGATAAATCCATGCTTCAAATCCAGATTCCTTGAGAACTAGAAATCCTTAAGGATTCAAAATCCACCACATCACCCCACTATCTGAATGAAGCCCATCCTTCAAATCCCAGATGTCATCTAAACTAAGATGAATCTTCGGACAGCGCCGCACGTTTCTGCCGAAAAAAAGCCAACACAACCTTCAGTCCATCAATCACCTTGACACCTTAGAAAACATATGTTCGAAAACGGGACGATGTCAGATTTTAGAAGACGAAGCTTGCGATTCTGAATTCAGAAGAAGTGACGAGGTCGAAAATGACAGGTAGCCAAGCTGGCCAGATTCTGGGAATACAGAAAGATTCTAGGATTCCAAATTTGACGACTGAAAACTTCTGGAGAGTTTTCTCTCCTTATTTTGAAGTTCTTTAACATTCTAAAGGATTTCAAAATCTTATCCGTTATGGTCCAGTTCTAGAAAACCAGTAATCCTGAGTTCAGAACATTGCCAAAAAGTTTCCTTTTATTTTTTGAAGCCTTCCAACATTTCAAAATTCGAAAGACTTTTCTCTCCTAGTTTAAATTCTTTCAACATTCAAAAAATGTTCCTGGCACTGTGCCAAAGCCCTTCTATTTGCTTATTCTCGAATTTCTCAAGGCGTGAAAAAAACGAGAGGCGCATCTTTCTTCTCCGGGGAACTAGTTCCAAAGGTTTTTGCATCTTCTACATCTCAAGCAATAATGTATTCAATTAGTTCATCTCCCCCTCCCGGGGGGGCTATTTGCATAAACCAGTCGAGAGAAGGATTTTCGCGATGGACAGTCTACTATAGCAAAACAAAACACTTACCGTTTCGTTTGTCTTTTCTAGCGGGGTCTAGAATCAAAAATAGAGGCTTAGCAAGTCAAAAAATGTTTCTCAAAATTTCAGAGAAATCGAATGATGGAAATTGTTTCCAGCTAGAAAAAGATGATGATGGGCGGTGCAAAAAAGATTTAATGTGATTGTTTTTTGGTTTTTTTATGATTGTAAGAGATGAATCATAAAATTTCTGAGATTCTGGAGAAAAAATTGTAGTTTTAAAAAATCCATACAAAATTCGATGCGCTCGTTCATACTGTGAAGAAAAAATGGGTGGGAAAATTGGGGAAAATCTCGGTTTTTGTTGACAAAAAGGGGGTGCAAATACACGAAAAAATAACGCCATCAAGATAGCATCAGAATTTTTTTCTAGAGAAGCAAAAGAAGAAGAAAAAATGGCACCGGAAGCGTTGAAGAGTATTGACGCGGAATGAATTGAGGAGGAGATGGCGCATAAAAAACACGTAAAAAGAATGTAGGATATGTCAACCCAAAAAATGTCTCAGATGCGCCCAAGTCTTCTGCAGAATTCTGTTTTTTTTTTGTCGGAATGAGAAAAAAAATGTATACCGAAAATATCATATAAAACTGCCTGGAAAAGGAGCTAAACTTCCAAAAAAGACAATTTTTATCGAAAAAAATATTGGGTAAATACTCAAAAATCTGAACGAAAAACGATTTTGTAGAGGCTTACGCGTTTTTGTAGTTTGTAGTCTCTAAGCCTCACCAAAAACTCGCCGATTTTGTAGAGGCTTACCGACTACAAACTATAAAAAAGCGTAAGCCTCTACAAAATAGTTTTTCGCCCAGATTTTCGAGTTTTTACTTATTTTTTTGACAAAAATTGTCCTTTTTTTGGGGTGTTTAGCTAAATTTCTAGGCGATTTTTCATTAATTTTCGGTTCTAAAAACCAAAAAAACTCACTTTTCAATGCGATTTTTTCGCTTTTTTCAAATAATACGAATAAAAGTTAGCTCAAAAATGGTGGTGCAAAATTTATTATTCACCATGTGTTGCAGTAGTAGCAGTACACAATTATTGAATTGTTATATGGAATATTTCCATGAAATGAGTGAAGAGGAAACCGGATGGGCGGTGCACATAAGAGAAACTTTATGAATATTCGATGAGGTGACACGTATCTGTTTATAAACAACAGGGAGGAATCAACAAAATGCAAATTTTTGAGATTTTTTGAGAATTGGAATCGAAAAAAACAGAAAATTCAATATTTTTTGACATGGAAATTTGAATTTGTACTACTTTTTTTCGAATTTGCGATGAGAAATAAGCCCAGAAATCGAAAAAAAGCGAAAATTTCCCACAATTTCGAATAAAAATTAGCGAAATCGATTTTTGTAGAGGCTTAGAAAGTTTTGTAGTTTGTAGTCGCTAAGCCTCACCAAAACGCGCCGACTTTGGGGAGGCTTAGTGACAACAAACTACAAAAATTCCTAAGCCTCTACAAAATTGAAAAACCTTGTAAAATCGCTAATTTTCATCGGTTTTCGATGATTTTTATACGAAATCGTAGGAAATTTTCAGGGTTTTTTTTTTGCAGAGGATTAGAATTCGAAAAGAAAAAAGGAAACTCGATATTTTTTCGGGGTGGAAACTTAAATTTCAGGTTATTTCAATGATTTTTCGTACTTTTCGATGACTAAAAAGCCCGAAGATCTGAAAAAAACTGAAAATTCCCAACAATTCTGACGAAAATCATCGAAAACCGATGAAAACTAACGATTCTACGAGATTTTTCAATTTTTGCAGAGGCTTAGAAATTTTTGTATTATCGAAACATCCCAAGTTTCATCGCGCTCCATTGCGAACTTGGGGAAATTCAAAATTTTTAGGTTTCCCGCTCACTTTTTTCTCATGTAGGTCACGTCAAATATAAAAACTTTGTTAATTTTGCGGTTTCGACGTGACCTACAAGAGAAACAAGTGAGCGGGAAACCTGAAAATTTTGAATTTCCCCAAGTTCGCAATGGAGCGCGATGAAACTTGGGATGTTTCGATAATAGTTTGTAGTCGCTAAGCCTCACCAAAACGCGCCGACTTTGGTGAGGCTTAGCGACTACAAACTACAAAAATTCCTAAGCCTCTACAAAAATCGAAAACGCTTGTAGAAACGCTAATTTTCATCAGTTTTCGATGATTTTTTTACGAAATTGTAGGAAATTTCAAGCTTTTTTTGAAGAGGCTTAGACTACAAACTACAAAATGTCCTAAGCCTCTACAAATCGAGAGAATGAAATAGAAACCCAACAATATATTTACTTTCCATCGCACCCGTTCACATTTTCTCTGGTTAAGTAAGTGGTGGTGGGTGCTGTACATGTTGACATATAAATATCTATGTTACCAGATAAAAACGGAGAGAAATTGGCAAACATAAATATTACAAAAGGCACTAGTATACTAGTCAGAGAGAGAGAGAGAAAAAAAAGCGAGTATTGTGAATTGAAAAAAAAAACGACAAAAAGCGAAGGCCGTTATGACGAAGCGGTCGGAGAGAGAGAGTGGAAAATTAGAGAATTATTTTTCTGTGAAGCGACCAAAAAAAATTGCGCAAACACTAGTCTAACTTGTAAATTTTCAATTGGGAAATTGTTTTTTTCTAAAAAAAACAGACCCATAAAAAAGAGAAAAACAATACTTCCTTGTTTTTGAGAGAAAAAAAAACAGGCGATCTAATTTTTGTTTTTGCAAAAAAAAACAGATTTTAATCGGAAAACACTCAAAATTTCAACACTTTCAGATGCGTTGCGGTTGCGTAGCGGATGCCACGTGGCAAGAGAGATTTCAGGAATTTTTGCAGAAAAACAATAAAATAGTGCAACAACACGAACTGAGCTCCATGTAAACATGTGTACACTTTCGTTTTGCTGCTCGGAGAGCACTCATACACAGATGTGAAAGAGAGAAAGAGAAATCGAAATGAGAAAAGTAGTAGTGTCCGGCGGGTGGGGGCCCCCGGACGAGCTCCCATCTCTTTTTCTTTGTATCTCTCACGAGTATTTGAACTCTATCTCACTTTTCAAAATTGGGGGAGGAAAGAGAAGAAGGTTCTGAAGAAGAGAGGGGGAAAAATCATTAGGAATTCGGAAAGAGAAAAGGAATAGAAGAAAACAATGTTGCCAAATGAAAAGCGAAATTGATAAGAGGTGACTCGGCGGCAGGTGTGTCTTTATTGGGCGCCAATAATAAGCACAAAAATTGGATTTTTTGTGTAACAACAAAACAACAACATGTAACAATGGGCGGGCAGGCCCGCATGGGTAACAACGAGTGGGGTGACGAGATTAAATAAAAAAAGTGAGAGACAGACAGATAAAAAATAAAGAACAAGTTGGTAACATAGTTTTGGGGGGTGCACAATTATTGGGAGAATCCAACAACGATGAGCTTGATTCCCCAGGAGAAGCAGAGACCGGCGACGACGCCAGCGATCAAGAAGAACGCGGCGATCATTCCGGCCATACGCTGGATGCGTGGCTCCTCGTGTGCCTTTGGCGCGTACATCATGATCAACGAGCTGAGATATCCGCTGGAGAAGGCCAACAAGGTGACGTTGAGGACGAACATCCAGGTGGAGGTGAAGAACGGCTCAAAGTTGCGAATTCCGACTTCCTCGGTTGGGTAGTAGTTGCAGAGTGGGAAGTAGAACAAGAACCAGACACGCACGGCGACGGCGATCCAGATGGTTTTTGGGCCGAACTAAATTTATTTCGTAACTAAGTTCAAGTAGCTTTGTATCTTACCAATCTGTACCAGTTGGCAGTCAAACTTCCGAGGAAAGCGAAGAGGTTGAAGTTGAGGAATGTGGTGACGTCCATCATGTAGTCTTCTGGAATTGAATAATTTTATTTTTTTATAATCAATATAATCTATCATACTTGGGACGATGAAGTTGTGTGGCTTGGTTGGTGCGTCGTCACGAACGTACATGGTGATGCTTGGGAACAAGGAGAGAGTGATGAAGAACAGGAAGAAGATGTTGGCGAATTGCATTTTACTCTGAAAAATTTTTAGAATCAAAAACAGGATTGGCAAACTGGGACAGCGATATTTTTCCGTCGAAATTTATATGAAAATATAAGTCTCGATGAGATCTACAAAATGACATGCAAATAGCAATATTTTTGGCTCCGGGACATTTCGCAGCGATTATGTGCTATTTGAGGCTAAAACACAACCTTATGAACTGAAAAAATGCGTGAAATTGCAAGGAAATGTTATTGAGAACTGAATTGAATGTGGGAGCAATATTTTGTGAAGAAAATCGTTTTCTAGCTTTCTGTGGTCGATTTTATCAGAATAGTCTCTGTTGCCACTAGAAAACGATTTTCTTCGCAAAATATGTGTTCCCACATTCAATTCAGGTCTCAATAACATTTCTTTGCAATTTCACGAATTGTGTTTTAGCCTCAAGCAGCACATAATCGCTGCGGAATGTCCCGGAGCCATATTTTTGCGAAATAAATAATGTCACTTCATATGTCATTTTGTAGATCACATCGAGGCCTATGTTTCCATATAAATTTTGACGGAAAATCTCAATTTTTACGGTAGAAAATAGCTATTTTATCAACTCACTCTAGTGAAAGCAATTCTAATATCTTCCCAGGTGGTGATCTCTTTCTTGAATCCATCCTGATAAGCATTGGCCTCGGAGACATCGAAAACCTTGAAGAATGTGTTCTGCTTGATAACATTCAGAAGAACGAAGCAAGCGATGATAACAAGCGATGCGAGTCCAAAATAGAGTACAGCTCTTGCAGCCACATCCTCAGCGGAGACGACTCTGGTGAGCAATGCGAGCACACTGACAGCGGTTCCGCAGAAATTCTGACCGATGAGAATCGCGTTGGTGTACTCGAATGGGAATGAGGAGGCGAGGCCGAACAACGAGTTCTGGAAGAGGCCGTTGGCGGCGTTCAGAACGATGATGGTGAGAAGTGTGAGGTAGTAGAAACCACCGGTCCAGTCGTGGGTGTTCACATAGATGAAGATCATGGTGATAACGACCATTCCAAGAACAACAGCCAAGCAGATGCGCATGCGGCGGGTCAGATCTCCCCTAAAGAAATATGAATTGTGGAAAATTAGAAATAAATATAGACTCACTTGGTAGCCAAGAAGATGCTGGCCAAACTGAAGATCAAGTTCGGGATCTGGGCGGCGATAGTCATCGAGTTCTGGAAGTTCTGCGAGTACCAAGTTTCATTATAACTGTGATCAAAGACGGTCAAATTTGACAAGTCTGTTTGGAGAACGGCGCCGAGAGTCTCATTGAATTGAGTAATATTGCCGGTGACATAATGAACGGTCTTGAGCTTGTGCATGGTGTAGTACTGAAAATTTTATTGTATTACAACATCAACAACAATGACACCAACGTCGTGAGCAATGTTGAGGAACATGTTCCATGGCAGAAGAGCGCCAATTCCGAACATGACGAACATCATGTAGACATAGTTGCCCTTGTCGACGACTGGACGGACACGTCCGGTCTCCTCGAGCAAAAGTGGCTCGAGTTTCTTGGTGATGGTGCTGGTGTGCACGCCCTCCTCGTGGGAGGCGCCGGCGTTCGGAACGAAGTTGAGGGTCTTGGACCAAGGCTTACGCATTTCTGAAAGAAATTAAATAATAGGGAGATTTAGGGAGGATGACGTCTTGAGGATTGCGATGAAACATGGCATAATTCAAAAGGAAATCTGAATTAGGCCTAAAAAATAACGAACAAAGGGGAAAATTTTTAGGATTTCAATTTTCTACAAAAATTCATGTGAAATTTAGTTTTCCTGCGATTTTCCTCGCAAAAATCGTCTAAAATTCTCAAATAGGCTGGAAACTAACCAAAAAGGGGTTATTGTGGCGGTAAAATGCAGCTGGACTTGCGCCACCGCACTCCTGTGGTAAAAGGTCCCGAAACGGTGATTTTTCCACTGGAGTGCGGTGGAGCAAGTTTACCTACATTTTACGCCACAATAAAATTTTAGGATTTCAATTTTTCTTCGAAATAACATGAAAAGCTTGGATTTTTCGGCGATCATTTCGCAAAAATCAAGCGAAATCGTCTGAAATTCTCTATTTTCACTGGAAAATCTAAAAAAAATCGTCAAAAATTGGAGAAAACTGAAAATTTTGAGCTGAAAAAAATACGAATGAAATTTTTGGGATTCTAGAAGTAAACAACCGTGAGATAATCGTAAACAACACGAAATAGTGTGCGATTTGAAGAGGCGCAGAGAAAGTCCGCAAACACCGCGGCGTGAACGTGCACACCTGGAAAGCGGCGCGAGTTTGAATTCGAGTTTTTCTGCGTAATTTTAAAGGTTTTAATTTTAAGAAGGAAAAAGAAAAAGAGAAATGATTATTTCTGTATTTTCTCACAAGACAAAAAACAAGAAACACCGAGGCAATGGAAGGGCAAGTTGGGAAGCCGTCGAAAGCGCACCACAAGAAAAAGAAGCATCAGAAACATCATCACAAGAAAGCATCGAGTAAAAAGACAAAGGGATTCTTGTGTTGTCGTGGGAAGAAGCGAAAGCGTTCCTCGAAAAAGCACAAACATCACCACAAAAAGTCAAAGTCCACTGTGAAAAAACCGCCACGTAGCAAAGTGGTCAAACCATTGGCTCCGGTGCCAAATGAGCAACTTGGGGAGATAGTGTTGGTGAAGAACTTTGATAAGGCTAAAACGCCAACAAAAGAGGTGCCGGCGTCGCCGGATAAGACTCCGGCAAAGGTAAAGAGTTCCAAGGAAAAAACGGATAAGAGCAAGTCGAAAAAAGACTCGGAGAGTAAGGATGAGAAGAAGGAGGAACCAGTGAAGAAAGAAGAGAAAAAAGAAGAGAAAAAAGAGGAGAAAAAGGAAGAAGATAGTAATAATGAGGAGAAAAAGCAAAAATGGTTGGGTTTAGCGAAACGATTTGTCGCCGAGGATGCCAGAATGGCCGTGGTAAGTTTGCCGGCGCCCGCGCATTCATATACGCCCGCCGCCCCTTACAAGCTTGAGTACGCGCGTGGTGTAGTGGTAGTGTTGCAGGCTGAGAGGCGACCGACTTCCCTGGTTCGATTCCTTCCACCTCCAAACTCTTTTTTTCTCTTTTTCATAGCTTTCCTAATCTTCAGAAAGACTTCCAACTCGTCGCCAGCTACATCCCACCGCACGTCACCAAGCACAACTTCGTTGAGAACATGGACAAGAATCGTTTCGCCGACGTCGTCTGTCTGGATCATTCTCGTGTCACCCTCGCGGACTCAACATACATCCACGCCAACTGGGTGGAGATTACCAGTCAAAAGAAGGCGATTCTGACACAAATGCCTTTGGTCGAGACCGCGGCCGACTTTTGGCAAATGATAATTGAGCAGCGGGTCAAGTGTGTGCTTCTGTTGCTCACCGAGCCCGAGTACGATAGTTTGGGCGGGGATTTTGTGTTTCCGAGGAATCAGTGAGGAAATGCGCTCTACCGAAAAAAAATAATTTAACGTTTTCAGGGACTTTTTGCACTTTGAAGAGCGCTCGATTCGTGTCGGCGAGTTTAAGAGAGTCGAGATTTTGAATGGATGGTCGATGCGGGTGTTGAGTGTCACGAATGGGGATTATAAGTCGTAAGTTAGGCTCAGGGGCTCAGAGGCCAAAGGCTCAAAGCTCAAGGCCCAAGGCTCAAGGCCAACGGCTCAAGGCTCAAGGCTCAAGGCTCAAGGCCCAAGGCTCAAGGCCCAAGGCTCAAGGCTCAAGGCTCAAGGCTCAAGGCTCAAGGCTCAAGGCTCAAGGCTCAAGGCTCAAGGCTCAAGGCTCAAGGCTCAAGGCTCAAGGCTCAAGGCTCAAGGCTCAAGGCTCAAGGCTCAAGGCTCAAGGCTCAAGGCTCAAGGCTCAAGGCTCAAGGCTCAAGGCCAAAGGCTCAAGGCCCAAGGCTCAAGGCCCAAGGCTCAAGGCCCAAGGCCCAAGGCTCAAGGCTCAAGGCTCAAGGCTCAGAGGCTCTAGGCTCAAGCCGGAATATGTTCTATTTCCAATTTCCAGATTCCTCCACATCCACCACTACACTGCGTGGCCTCACAACTCCATTCCCTACAACGGCTCCCCGCAAGCCGTCCGTCAACTTTGGCAAATTCAGTCGGCCCTCCGAAAGTACGCCCCAACGAGCCCTCCGGTCTACATGAGCCTTTCCGGATGTGGCCGAGCCGGCACTTTTGCTCTTTTTGAGACCGCCCATGCTTCGCTGCATAGCGATTCGCCGAGATTCGATATGGTCAAGTGTTTGGAGACGGTAAGGGCCCCCACGAAAAATTTTGGAAATTTGGGCCTCTAATTCTTCAGATCCGCGACAAAAGAATCCATTCTTGCCAATCGCTCCCCCAATTCTCGTTCGTCTACACTTTGCTCGCCGAGCACATTTTGGATAATGTAAGTTGTCAATGGGGCGCATTTTCTATCTTCTATTTTACAGGGCTTCTGCAAATTGGTGATTGGGAAGAAGGAGAAGGACGAAAAGGATAATAAGGAGGGAGAAGAGGAACAGAATACGAAGGCGATTCTTCGTCAATTGGCTATTACTAAATGTCGTTGAATAAAGAATTTTTTTGAAATAGTTTTTTTTTCTGGAATTGTTAGGCTCAGAGGAAGGCCGAGGCTCAGAAGGAGGCCAAGGCTCAGAAATGGACAAGGCTCAAGGCTCAAGGCCTAAGGCTCAAGGCCTAAGGCTCAAGGCCTAAGGCTCAAGGCCTAAGGCTCAAGGCCTAAGGCTCAAGGCCTAAGGCTCAAGGCCTAAGGCTCAAGGCCTAAGGCTCAAGGCCTAAGGCTCAAGGCTCAAGGCTCAAGGCTCAAGGCTCAAGGCTCAAGGCTTAGAGGCTCAAGGCGCAAGGCTCAAGGCTCAAGGCTCAGAGGAAGGCCAAGGCTCAGAAATGGCCAAGGCTCAAGGCTCAAGGCCTAAGGCTCAAGGCCTAAGGCTCAAGGCCTAAGGCTCAAGGCCTAAGGCTCAAGGCCTAAAGCTCAAGGCCTAAGGCTCAAGGCCTAAGGCTCAAGGCCTAAGGCTCAAGGCCTAAGGCTCAAGGCCTAAGGCTCAAGGCCTAAGGCTCAAGGCCTAAGGCTCAAGGCCTAAGGCTCAAGGCCTAAGGCTCAAGGCCTAAGGCTCAAGGCCTAAGGCTCAAGGCCTAAGGCTCAAGGCCTAAGGCTCAAGGCCTAAGGCTCAAGGCCTGCGGCTTAGAGGCTTAGGCTTAGAGGCTTAGGCTTAGAGACTTATGCTCAAAGATGGCCAAGGCCCAAGGGCCAAGGCCCAAAGCTCAAGGCCTAAGGCTCAAGGCTCAAGGCTTCTGTAGTTTCCATGTAATTTTTTTGCGCTATTGTCATTGAAATACTTCTGAATTTCAGATTTTCTCAACAACTTCTCCCTTCTCGAAAAAAACCATTCCGATTTCAAAAAGCAAGTGACCGTGGCCATACCGATGCATTGTCCCCCCTCCCTCTTCCAAATACGGGAGAGACTCTTTTCTCTCTTGAGCAAATATCAAAGAAAAAAGAGTTTTTGGATCTCTTCTCTCCCTCTCTACACATACAATACCGTTCCTTTCTCTTTTTCTCTCTTTTATTTGTTTGTGTTATTCTTCTCTCGCATTTTGCACACACTTCTAAACCTTCTATTCCATCTATTAACTATTTCGAAAAAAAATCTATATTTCAATAAAGTTTTAATTTGGGATTACTGTATTCTTAAGGCTCGTTAGAAGCTGATCTCCAATTTTCTAAACTCCAAGTTTTGAGCACTTTTTGAGCTTGGAGATTGACTAATTTTTGAAATTCAAGAATTCTGTATTACTGTATTTCAAGAAATTCCAATTTTCTATACGTATTCTGAATTCTTTGCTATTTTGTACTACTGTATTACTACCTCTTTGGATTTTCCAAAATTTTCAAGTTTTTATTCAACTTGAACTCCTGACTTCAAGGCTTTTCTGAATTTCAAATTTCCCTCCCCCAAAAAATGGAACCAGGTCCCCCGAAAAAGCGCAAAGTAGAGGATGAATCCACCTCGTCCAAAATTGAAGTCGTCGATTTATCAGTGATACCACAACAACCTGGACCCTCTACTTCTACTATGGGGGTCCCCGGGGCACCCCAAATGGATTCTAAATTGAGAGTGAGTTTTTTTTTTGGAATTCAAAAATTGAAACCAAAAATTGAAATTTTGAGATTTCAAGAAAAATTGTTTGCTTCAAAATACTCAAAATTTTACGCTGATCTTGAATATGAAAACGGAAAGGCTCAGAAATTACTCTAAAATCCCGAAAAACAGCTTCAAACAGGGCCAAAATCCCAGAAGTTGCCGCGGGTGGCCGTGGCCTAGTTTTCTCCAAACTAGACCACCCTTGAGAACTTTTGGGTTCTTGGAGTTTTAGAAGCATTTTTCTGCGTTTTCGATAGGATATTCGGAATCAGGGCAAAATTTTGCATATTTTGGAGCAAAAAAAGTTAAAAAAATTTTTTTTTGAATTTTGAATTTTGAAAAAAAATTTTTTTTTTTTGAGATCTACCATAGCCCGTCCCAAAAAAAGTATCCATGACATTTCAGCCTCCAAAAATCCTTCCCGGATTAATTGAGATTACTTAGGGAAACCTTTACCATGTACTCTTTTTGCAGAAAAAAAATAGGTAGAGTGTGAAAAAGTAGCACATGACTTCTGATTTTCCCCCATGTGCTATTTTTTTCTTGAAAACAGAAAATTTTTATTCTGAAAATCCTCAAACAATGGTAGATCAAAAAATTCCCTGTCAACCTTTACAGGAAAATTTTGATCTACCAGTGCTAGAAGAACGAAATTTATTGATTTATTTTTTTCCAGTTGATTTTTTTTTTGTATTTTTTAAGGGTTATAAGAGATTCCAAATCTGACAACTAATAATTCGGAAAATTCGGAAAGTAATTTTTTTCAGGAACTCCTTCTATCCTCCCCGGCCCACCTATTTGGCCATCAACCGCCTCAAAATGGTGCCAATAATAATCCACAAGCCGTGACAAGTTGGGAGAACTGGTTATGCGTTCTGGCGACGAATCTATCGCCGGCTCAGTGGCAGGTAAGAGAGACGCAGACAACGAGAAATCGACATTTTTCAAGTGATTTTCACCATTTTGGACCGTTCTTAGCCGGACAAAACCATAAATTATAGTAAAAATGCACCTATTTTTCATATTCCCCACTCAAAAATCAGGAAAATCCGTCAAAAACTGGCAATTTTAGACTAAAAACTGTAAAATATCATTTGGAGAGAGTGCACAGGGAAGAGAGACGCAGACACAAAGAGACATAAATTTTTAACGATTTTCACCATTTTGGACTGTTTTGAACGGGAAAAAATGTAAAAATATAGTAAAAAAGCACCTGTTTCTCATATTTTTCACCCAAAAATCGGGAAAATCCGTCAAAAACTGGCAATTTTAGACTAAAAACTGAAAAATATCATTTGGAGAGAGTGCACATGGGCGAGAGACGCAGACACAAAGAGACATAAATTTTTAACGATTTTCACCATTTTGGACTGTTTTGAACGGGAAAAAATGTGAAAATACAGTAAAATAGCACCTGTTTTTCATATTTTTCACCTAAAAATCATGAAAATCGCTCAAAAATTGATGTTTTTAGGCGAAAAACCGTTTCAGAGAAGAGTGTGCACAGGGAAAAGAGACGCAGACAACGAGAAATCACTTTTTAGCGAATTTCACCATTTTGAACTGTTTTAAACTGGACAAAATTTGAAAATATAGTAAAACAGCACCTGTTTTTTATATTCTGAACGTTAAAATCAGGAAAATCGGTGGAAAATCAACGTTTTTATGGGAAAAAACTGTGTTTTTCTCTGCGCTCTCTTCAATTCCCACGCTATTACACATCGTGAGATCACCTAAACATCTCAAATCTCAATGTGCACTGGAGCATAACTTTGATATCTCGTGATGCATGATTTCTATATAAATACGAAGGCTCAAAAGTTAAGATATCACATTTTCCCTTCTGAAGCCCTCAAACTTCCTCAGATTTCCCATATTTCCAGGGCTACTGGCTGGCACATTGTGCACTATTCGGGGAGCAAGCTGTTCCAGTGCACATGCTCAGCTTCTTCCAAGGACAATTCTCGCCGTCCTCCTCGACGTCTCCATCGTCCACATCCCTGTCTACAGTACCCCTGGGACCACATCCAAATGATCCGATTCACGAGAGATACGGTACGCGAAGAATTCATTATTTTTGGGGTTCCCTTGACCATTTCTGAAGTAACCATTAGCATCCCTGGACTCTAAAACAAAATAAAAAACTATTTCGACTTGATAGGAATCGAACCCGGACCCCTAGATTTCTAGCCCATGCTACTATCCACTAGGCCATGTATTTTACTTTTGGACCTAATTTGGATGCGGCGCCCTCGCCATTTCAAAAGGTCGCCGCGCGCCCGCCTCTTTATCTCTGCCATCCACCTCCTCGCTCCTCGTGATCCGCGTGGCGCAGTTGGTTACGCCCCCGGCTATCATTTTCAAGGCCAAGGTTCGAGTCCAAGTAGCCCAAAACTCTTTTTGCTTCTTTTGTTGAGCCTCTAAACGTCCTGATTTTGAGAAAAAACACCTTCCCCCCTAAATTAGAGGAAGAAGTAGGCTGAAAAATTGCTCTCCTTCTTCTTCCTCCTCCCCTCTCTTTGATTATAACTACAAATTTCAACTCCTTCTTCTTCATCTGCTTCTTGCTACCCCTGGCAACTGCATTTCTCCTCGTTTTCACATGAGTAACTCTATTATTTGAAGTGATTTCACACGTCGTCTGTGATAACAGAATCTGGGCACAAAATAATTTGATTTTGTGTTCCGAGAGGGGTATGGATTTTTGATTATTTTTAGTCAAGGCCAAAAACTTTTTTTTGAGAATTATTTTTCAACTTTTTGAACTTCCCGGGCCCCATTATCGTCATCTAATATTGTTTCCCTGGGTCTCTCAAATTTCATATTAAACCAAAAATAAACAGAGAATCAATAAACTAGAATTCAAATTTTCTAAATGAAATTGACATTGAAATTCAGTTTTTTTTGTGAGTTTTGGTGTAAAAATTGAGGGTTTTGAAGTTTTTTGGGTTTTAAATTATAGGATTTCGAAGGATTGTGTTGACATGGAAATTCGTATAGAAGAATGACATTTGAGATATTAAAACTTTGGAAAATCTAAAAATATTGAGAATCCAAATTTTGGAAATTTTGACACAATGAGATTCTGAAAATTTTCAATTTTGAATTTTCACAACTTGAATATCTTTCTATTCTTGACTTTATGCTTAATTCTGTCTAGATTCAGGTAGAATTAAAAAAACTTCAAAATTCGAAAAAAAAATTTTTCGGAATTTTTTTTTTCAAAAATTTTTTCCTCAAATTTTTTTCTTCAAAATCCAAAAAACCACACTCATTTTTGATTGATTCGATTTTTGCCCTCTTCTCAGATACCAAGGTGGAAGAAGAAGAAAAAAAGAGCAGGTGGCTCTTTTAGTTCTCTAATGATAGTTTATTTTGACATTTGAATTTTGGAGAGAAAATGAGAGAGTATGGAAAATTGAGAGTATTAGAGAAGCCGCTTTGTTATTGGAATTTTTACAATTTCTCAACTGGGAACTAATTATTTTCTGAGATTTGGAGATTTTCGAGATCTGAAAAATCTTTGAAATGCTGAATTCCGTGAACAAGGAATTTTGGAAATTCAAGATTCGATATTCCAAAAAATTTATAGTCGGATTACAGTCATTTTTTTCAAATGATCGTCCCCATTCCATTGTTTACGAAAATAACAATATTTTTGCGCAAAAATCGTTAAAATTTTTTTTCGATTTTCAAGCTTCAACTTTTTCTAACCTATTTCAATGAATGTAGAATTTCTCGCTGATTCGAACTCACCTAATATCGCTGCTCAAAACGGATTTTGAAGCGAGTTATCGGCGTTTGAAATTTCAGAAAGAGAGGCGCAGAGAAAGCAGACGCTCTCGTTGTCAAAGAGACGCAGAGAAACTAGGCAGTGTCTGCGTCTCTCTCACGAAAACTTCAAACGCTTATAACTCGTTTTAGAATGCGTTTTGAGCAGCGATATTAGGTGCATTCGAATCAGCGAAAAATTCTGCATTGAAATAAATTAGAAAAAATTAAGGCTTGAAAATCGAAAAAAAAATTTTAACGATTTTTGTGCAAAAATATTATTGCTTTCGTAAATACTGGAATTGGGACGATCATTTGAGAAAGTAATGAAAAATGAGCGTAATCCTACTTTAATTTTTCAAACTCCTGAATTTGCCGAAATATTGGGACATCCAAAGATTTCTGCACAATGTATATAATCATCTGAAAACGCGCCAAAGACACCCCAGCCATCATATTTTTTTCCCTGTTAGAAACCATAGCCTCCCCAAGAATCCATCCCCTTCCATCTTGACAGCAAAAAAAACCAAAACCAAACGCTCTCTTCATGATAATTGAATGTCTCTCTCTCAAATTTCTCTGCGTCTCTCTGATCTCTACACTCTCTCCCTCTTCTGCTCCCCGTGTGCCATCATCATCATCATTCTCATTCTCTCCTCATCAGAAGAAGAAGCAGAAGGATCCCGGGGAGATGGAGAGAAAAGACAGCTGGCAGATGGAAAGAGAGGAAAATTTGTTGTGTCTTCGGGAGAAGAAGAAGAGGCCAATATGTGTGTGTGTGTGTGTGTGTGCTCCTGGAGCACAGCGTATTTTGTCACAATGATATCAGTGTGTGGAATTTACTCTCTCTCTCTCTCTTCAATTTCTTTGGCACCTTCTTGTTGTTTTTTTTTGTTGGAATTTTCTGGAATTCTTATCAGGGCCGAGCGGCAACGACTTTCGGCAACTCATTCAGATGTGAATAACTTTTTTCAGAGGGATCCGGCTGTTCCTTATTTAAAAAGCTATCGATTGATTGAAAAATCGTCAAATTTCATCAAAATTTAACTGAGTTACGCCTTCTGTTGCCGAAAAGTTTTCGATTTCGGTAACCCAGAACGTACCTGTTTCAATTTTTAATGAAATTTGACGATTTTTAAACCAATCGATTGCTTTTTGATAAAGAATATTTTTTTTCTGTTGACCGTAGTTTTACACGATCCCAATGAAAAAAGTTATTCAACATACATGTGATCCGGGCTTTTTGGGCCTTCGCGGGCTTTCAATGTTCTCTACTTCTTTCGTTTGAGATTAAATTTTGCTTCGGAAATTGTTTTTTTTTTGGCCTGAAAGTTGGAAGAGATTCTGGAACTTTCAATGAGTCTTTTAACCTTAATTGAATTCAAATAGTACTATAAACTGAATTTTTTGAATGATACTGACAGAAATAGGTCTGATTATGCTTCTGGTCATCTAAAGACGTCAGAATCTAAATTTTCTGAAAATTTTAATAGAATCTCCATGAAATTTCCTATCCACTTGTATAACTTTCATGGATATCTGCCCACTGGTTTTTTAGATACAACCAAAAGTATTTCTGATAGTCTGTGACTTATGTTTCCAGGCATCTAGTTCCGTCAAAACTCTAATTTTTTGAAAATTTCAATGTGCTACTAAAATCTCCATTGAATTTCCTATGGATTCATATAATTTTCATAGATATCTGTCCACTGGTTTTCAAGATACAAACAGAAGTATTTATGTGTGATAACTCTGACTTTTACTTCTAGGCATCTAGTTCCGCCGAAATGTAAGTTTTTGGAACATTTCAAAATTTCAAAGAATCTTAATTAAATTTTCTATCCAACTGTATAACTTTCATAAATATCTGTCCACTGGTTTTTGAGATATATCCATAAGTATGTCTGATAGTCTATGAATTTTGCTTCTACGTATCTAGTTCCGTCGCAATGTAAGTTTCTGGAACATTTCAAATTTTAAAAGAATCTCCATTAAATTTCCTATGGATTCGTATAATTTTCATAGATATCTGTCCACTGGTTTTTGAGATACAAACAAAAGTATGTCTGATAGTCTATGAACTTTGCTTCTAGGCATCTAGCTCCGTCGAAATTCAAGTTTTCTAAAATTTCAAATTGTAAAATAATCTCCATTAAATTTCCTATCGATCTGTATAACTTTCGTCATAATATCCCCATTGAAAATCGCTGAAAAATTGAGTTGAAAAAAAGGTGATTCATATAAAATATTGTATGTTGTCTGTGCTTTTACATCTTTGTTATTTTTTTTGTAACCACAAGACACTTTTTGCCAACACGACAAAACAATAAGGAGAGAGAAAAGAGAACTTGGAATTTTCTTTTTTTCTTTGCTAGTGGATCTGGGCTTTGATTGAGATTGAATACTTTTTCTGTCGCTTTTTTGATAGATAAATTGCAATATTAGAAAATTACTTTAATTTTTTTAAAAGACCGTAATATTTCTAGAAAATATTTAAAACTGAGAATCTGAAATTTTGAAAAACCTTAAAAGTTAGAAAGAAACTTTAGAAACTAATTGAATCTTATAATCAGAATTCCAAAAGTTTCAAAATTTGGGGAATTTGGGAAATCTAGAATTCCTGATTTTTTAGAGTTTTTAGAATTTTCCAACCATAGAATCTAAAAAATCTCAAATCTGAAAACCTAGAAAACCAAAAAAAAACCTCCAAATTCAAAATATCAGAAAGTTAAGAAAACTCAATTTTTCAAAATTGGAATTCAAAATTCTTCCAGAATCTCAAATTTAAAAAAAAATTTGAGTTTCTGAAAATTATTTTCGATTATATTTAATTCAATCAATCATAAGATTCTGAAGGATTCTGACTTTGGGGTTCCAAAATTTTGAAACTTTAGAAAGTTTCTAAAAAAATACTTTTTTCCAACCAATTATTATACAGAAATGATCAGCTGGAAATTCTCTACATTTCTGTATTATTTTTAGCAGTTTTTATGGAAATTTAAGATTCTCGAAACCCTTTGTGAAAAATTTGTAATTCTAAAATTCCCAGAGATTCTGAATTTCAAATTCTAAAAATGTCGAAGCCCTAAGTTTCCTAAGTTCCTAAACTTCTGAACTTTTCTTCTCTTTTAAAGACCCATCTCTAACCGTCTAACCTCTCTCCAAATACCATAGATTCCATGATGTTAAAATTCCAGAAACTTTCTATTTTTATCTCCCCTTCCTTCAATCTTTTTTTCTCTATAATCAATTTCATTTCTTTCCTCTTCTCCATTCCCATCTTTTATCAGTCAGTCTCTAGACATTAGAACACACAAGAGAGACCCCATTAAGAGTGTCCCCAATCAAAAAAAAAGAAGGAACGAACAAATTAAAAGACAAAATTCACTGAAACCGAGATAGATTCATTTATATTATTATGGGTGCGCGATTATCCGCTCTATTCGCTAGTTGCTGTGGGAAAAAATTGTTCAAATGGAATCAGAATGGTGAGAACGGAAAATATAGATAGTAGAGAGATGTAGAATGTGGGTCCAATAATCGATAAAACTCGAATAAATCGATTTTCAAAATCTTAATCTATATTTTTTCTAACTTATTTCAAAAAATGCAGAATTTTTTTCTGATTCGAACGAGCCTAATATCGCCACTCAAAACACATTTTCAAGTGAGTTATGAGCGTTTGAAGTTTTGGTGAGAGACGCAGAGAAAGCAGACACTCTCGCCGTCGGAGAGACGCAGAGAAACGAGACAGTGTCTGCGTCTCTCACAAAAACTTCAAATGCTCATATCTCGCTTCAAAATGATCCGTTTAGACTCGTTTTTAGACCATTTTGAAGAGAATTTGGAACGTGTCAAAACCATACTTGTGATCCGGGCTTTTTCGGGCCTTCGCGGGCCTTTAATTTTCTCTATTTCAAATTCGACATTTTTGGTCGATCTTTATACCAAAATGTAGAACTCGATGAGATCTATAAAATGGTACTGAAATCACTCCGATTGCCTATATCAGTTTTTGTCTAGAACTTGTAGAACACGCGGGCCGGCGTTTTCGGCCCGCATATTCTCGGCCCGGGTGTTTTACGAAATCTAGATAAAAACTGAGACAGGCAATCTGAGTGATTTTAATACCATTTCACAGATCTCATCGAGTTCTACATTTTGGTAAAAAGATCGACCAAAAATGTCGAATTTGAAATAGAGAAAATTAAAGGCCCGCGAAGGCCCGAAAAAGCCCGGATCACAAGTATGGTCAAAACGCTTCAAAAATTAACTGAAATTTTAGTAGAAAACTTAAAACTCCTTGGTTTCCTGTCCTTTTCACTTTCCTAACCTCATCTTACTGTTTCCAAAATTTTCCCCTTCTTCACCTATCCCCATCAGATGTTCAAGGTTCTGCTCAAAAATCGATTTTCAAATTTTTTACTTTTATTCTTTTTAACTTATTTCAAAAAATGCAGATTTTTTCGCTGATTCAAACAAGCCTAATATCGTCGCTCAAAACTTAGTAGACAATGTTTTATGAGCGTTTGAAGTTTTGGTGAGAGACGCAGAGAAAGAGAACGCTCTCGCCGTCGAAGAGACGCAGAGAAACGAGACAGTGTCTGCGTCTCTCACGAAAACTTCAAACGCTCATAACTGGCTTCAAAGTGGTCCGTTTTGATTCGTTTTTGGACTATTTTGAATAGAAAATCGAAGACTTTTAAAATCCTTGGTTTCCAATCCTCTCCACACCTTCACTTTTCTAACCTTATCCAAAATCTTCCCCCCTCTTCACCTATCCCCCCCCCCCTTTTAACCTTCTCAAACCATACTAAGTTTGCACACACATTCAGAAATGGGAAATGCGGCATCCGGTGGATCGTCGGGTGGTGGAGGATCATCGAGATCGAGAGGCGGTGGAGGTGGAGGATCCAATAATAATGATTATAACAACTCGATGGTGTTCTCGAATGGACGATTAGCAGCAGCGGAGACGAGTGAGTTTTTTTTTGGTTTGATTTTGTGTTTTTGGGTGAAAATTGGCTGCGGGTGTAGTGGAAATTGCACCGAAAAAATTGTAAAATCTTCAAAATTGGATTCTTATGTTTGATAGACAGTCACGTTTTATTTGGTTTCCTACATTTGATAGTCAGTACAATTCCATTGACTTATCCAGTTTGAGCCAAATTTCTTACATTTGATACTCAATCTACTTTTGATTTGGCTTCCTACGTTTGATAGTCAGCCCAAACTCAGAACAACCTAGATTTCCATTTCAACGTTTGATAGTCAGGCAAACTTGATTTGGCTTCCTACGTTGGATACTCAGTGTAGTCATATGGGCTTCTTACGTTTGATAGTCAGCCAACCTTTTATTTCGCTACTGACGTTTGATAGTCAGCCCAAACTCGAGACTAACTATATTTCGCTTACAACGTTTGCTAGTCACTTAAAATTTGACGTCTTTTACATTCAATAGTCAGACAGCTTTGGTTGTAAGCTTGATTTGGCTTCCTAAGTTTGATAGTCAGTCAAGATAGTGTCTATTTACATTCAAGGGCCTATTTGAAATTTGGTTGCTTACATTTGATACTCAGTGTAATCATATTGGCTTCTTAGGTTTTGGTCAGGCAGTTTTGATTTGGCTACTTACGTTTGATAGTCAGCCAAGATTGGATACCCCTTCCTGCGTTTGATAGTCAGTATTGTATTGACTTTTTTTTGCTATTCAAGTCTCTGAATTTGAAAGATTATAGAAGATTACTGTACTTTTTGGAAAATTCTGAGGTTCCTAAAGTTACAGTATACATTTGATCTACAGTATTCCAACCTGGAAACCTATCCCAACAAAATAACTTGAAAATTCTTCTTCTTGTGTTTTGGTTTTGGAAGAGCCCCTCTCGATATTTTCTAGTTTAAAAAATAGAGAGAAAGAGATCATCCATCATGTTGTCACTTTCTAACGGAGACTCTTAACCCATGAGATTTTCTAGGGACCCAATTTTTTTGGGGGGGAACAATATGAGGAGGGTTCGAAAAATGGCTCTGTGACGTTTCGCAAGTGTTCTGAATCACAAAACACTCAAATTTCCCAATTCAATCTTTGGTTTGAGACCAAGACCCCCTTTTCTAACCTTGACACTATTTCCGTCTGTAAAAAAGGAGGAACTACCTAATCGGTTTATTTTAATATATGTGTGCCCCTCTTGTCACCACTTCCATACACTCACAGAAAACTTTTACATTTTTGAATACTTTTCTCCTTTTTTCTCTGGAAAATTTCAAGGTTTTGGAGTCAGAAAGGGTTATAGGATCTTGGGAATAGAAATGATGCCTAGAAATCCGAAATTTGGGTTTCTAGGCCAATTGTAGGGTTGGCAGAGCTTTTGTGTTGTATCAATATTACATGGCTACGCAGCCAATTGCATTATTTAGGTATTCTGAGCTTCAAAGGGGTGTTGCTGTATCAATTTCACATTAATACGCAGCGAATTGCAGTATCTTTGTTCCCAGAGATTTTGAAGAAGTGTGTTGTATCAATATTACATGGCTACGCAGCCAATTTCAAAAGCAAACTATTTGAAGCTCCAAATGCTTTTGTTGTATCAATTTAACACTGCTACGCAGCGAATTAAAGGATCAAAGTTTTTTGAGCTTCAAAACGGTTTTTGCTGTATCATTTAACATTGCTACGCAGCGAATCTCAAAATCTAACTGTCCCGATCGTCGAAGAATGATTTTGCTGTATCATTTTAACACTGCCACGCAGCCAATTGCAGTATCTTTGTTCCCAGAGATTTTTAGAAAATGTGTTGTATCATTTTTATATGGCTACGCAGCCAATTCCAACTTCTAACTGTTCTAAGACTCAAGAAATTTTGCTGTATCATTTTAACACTGCTACGCAGCGAATTAAAGAATCAAAAATTTTTGAGCTTCAAAAAGGTTTTTGCTGTATCATTTTTACATTGCTACGCAGCGAATTTCAAAAGCTAACTATTCCAAGCTCCAAAGAAGTTTTTGCTGTATCATTTTAACACTGCTACGCAGCCATTTGCAGTATCGAACTTTCCTCAACTTTTAGAGGTTCTTTGTTGTATCAACTTTACATTGCTACGCAGCGAATTCGAAAAAGTAATCCCAAGATTCCTTCCTTCCTTCCAAAACCGAATGAAATTTTCGCAATTTCTCAAGAGAAACCAATTTCAATTTTCCCTCCAAACGGGGACCCTCTTAGAAACCAGTGTGCCGACGAAATTGAGTCTCAATTTCTTCATTCTGGGCCCATCGTATTTTTAAGGAAAAGAGAGAAAGGGAGAAGATTGAAATATTTGAATGGGGGAGATTTTGGAAATAGAGAAAAAGAGCCAAAAGAGCAATTTTGGGGGGACCCCCAAAATGGGCTTCTCGATTTCTTAAGTTCCGGTTGAAAATGAAGAAAGGGAAGGATTTTGGGTTTAAAATTCCTTTAAAATCCCCCAAAAAAGTCTAAAAATAGAAAATGGCCCCCATTTTCCTTGTCTCTAATTCGAATCAATTTGACAGTGTTGTTGTTATTGTTTCCAATTGATTACCTGTAATTTGATTTTGTCTGTACATTTTCTACATTTTGAGCCTAAAATAAGCCTTCTAGCTGATTTCTAAGTCGAGATACGCGAAATTCAAAAATATGAGTTTTCACTTTTGATGTATCTCGGTTTTGAAATGCTGTATCTCAGTTCATTGTGAATGTTATTTTTTTAACAATATATCAAAATGTTCTCCAAACAATTTCCTACATTTTGAGCTAAAAATGAAGGCTGTAGGCCTTATGTAGCTCGAGATACGTCCTTTCAAAAATTTGAGATTTTTGGCTAAATTTTTTCAAAACCTGGAATTTCAAAATAGTATTGATAACTTTTCCGGTACCCTAGACTGCAAACATGCTCTATTGACAACTCATCAGTTGAAAATGCGCTCCATGGACTTTTTTTTTCAAGTTGCAAATGCGCCCTAATGAGAATTTCCCCCTCCCTCTTTTCCCCACACATCTAAAAATACGTGCTCTTCGGATCTAAAAATAGATTGCGGCTCTTTTCTTTTTTCTTCTTCAGGGTCCCGACAAAGTGCCTCTCTCTTTTTTCGACTCTCGCTATGACATATGTTCTTGTGTTTTTAAAAATGAGAGAAAAAAGAGAGTCCATGGGAAAAGCTTATGGGCTCGTTTTGTGTTAGGTTTCAAAGCAAGTGGTGTAGAAATACAGTAATCCTGTTTTTAGATGTGATTTGAAAAAAAAAACACTAATTTTGAAGTTTTAGAGAATCCCTTTGCGCTCACTAGACCAGAAAAAAAAAGAAAAAACTATTGGAAGGGAGAAGGAATCGAACCCGGGTCCTCAGATTCATAAGCAAGCTTACTATCCACTAGGCCATACCTGCCACACTCACAGTCACTATCGCGACAGGCCGCTCCTTGGTGTGCTGCCACCCCTCGCCTCCACCACCTTCCTGTACGCCCTCCCCTCCTCCATCCCCTGTTTACTGTATCGCGCAATGGCTAACGCTTTTGACTCCGGATCCACCGCACCCTAGTTCGAACCCCAACCCCCCGAAACCTTTTTTGCTTTCTTTGCCAAGGCTCCCAAAGAGGGCCCCGTCGAAAAAAATTCAATTTAATGGGTCCACCTGTCTAAACTTTGTTCTCTGTGTGTATGTTTTTCCCCCAGGTCCTCCTCGAGATACTTCCGCTTCTAAGAAATTTGTCTGGCACTCTCTCGCTAGTCTCCTACCCATCCTATACTATTTCAATCCCGAAGCTTCTTTCTGCTGAAGAAGACCCCTCCGGCGATGTTGATGGGGGCCCCTCTCGGTTTGGAGCAAGAAGAAGAAGAGCAAGAAGAAGAAAAAGGAGAAGAAGGGTCCTTCAGTTTTCTTCTTCTTCTACTATTCCCTAACTCCCACTCCTTTTAACGTCTTCTTCTTCTTTTTTCTACTTTTTGCTCCTTTTTTTACTTTGTCGCCTTTCTTCTTAAGCCACGCCCACTTTTTCTTTCTTCCCGTTGTTGTTTCCTTTTCCTTTGAGTACTCCTACCACATACACATCTACTTCCCACTTTTTTCTTCTAGAAAACTTGGGTTTTTGTATTTGAAACTTTCACAGTTATTTGATATTCAAAAAATACACATTTTGAGCCTCATTTTGAGCCAAGGAACGTTTTAATCTGATAAGAACTGCTGGAGATGTAATCTTTTGAATTTTTGATATAGATCAGAAATTGTTTAATTTTTTGAAATTTCGATGATATGAAAATTTGGAAACTGAAAATTTTACATGTTAGTTATTCTGAAAATTCAGATTTTCAGCTTCAATTTTAGCTAAAAATCATAAAAAATCGAATGAAAATTAGTGGAGTTACACCCTTCGATGTGACTGAAAAAAGTTGAAAAATTTGAATAGGTTTTTTTTTCGATTTTTGAGTCAATTTCAGACTTCCACAAAGATGAACATTGAATTTGCTCAAAATTCATTTTTTTAGCTTTAATTTAAGCTAAAGTCCATAAAAATCTGATGGAAATTAAGAAAGTTGTGAGGATTTGAAGTTTGAAAATTTTCAAAAAAAAATTTGTCTTTTTTTTTCGGGATTTTTTTTTCAAAAAGCAGCACATCTAAAATCTCTTGATGAATTTTGTAAAAATTCAGTTTCCCAGCTTTAGCTTAAGCCAAAAAAACATAAAAATCTAATTAAAATTAGGATAGTTATGAGGGTTTGGATTTTTAAAAATTTTCGAAAAAAAATTATTTTTTGGAAAGTTTTTCAAAATGCTTCGTTTTTAAGATTTTGATGTCAATAAAATTTAATTATGTATTTTCAAAAAAATTCAGTTTTTAGCTTTAATTTAATCTAAAAACATTAAAATCCGATGAAAAATAAGAAAGTTATAATTAGGGACCGCCACACGTGAGGGGCGGGGCGTTCTGATTTTTCGTCCATTTCTCTGTTAATGATTTCAATGACCTATAACTCAGCTCAATACCAATGAAAATTCGTGAAAATTTCAGGAGGCATGTAACACATCTTTAAGAACCTGCCTGCTAAATTTTACATAAAAATGATGAGCTGTTCAGCAGATAAGAAGAAAAATGTGCAAAGAAAAACTCATTTGACCTACTTTCGACTAATTTTCGCTCGATCTGACCGCTCAATTTGGTAGTTCTTGCCATACAGAAGACATTGGTACCAATTTTTTTTGAATCTGAGCGTGCGCTCAACATGGAAAATTGGGTCAAACTTCACTTTTTATTGTGACCTATATTGAGGCTGAAAATGTTCAAAAATTTCAAAAAACCTGGGAGGATAGTTTTGGATAAACACCCTGTCTAGCTACAAAAAACTTGGTGCGTCTAGGGTCTTGGAGACAATAATAGGACTCGTCAAAGACATCATACTTTTTCCAGTACATTGTTTTGACCTGTTTCTTGATCTTACCATCAATTTTCGCTCGAAAACTTATATTCATTTTGTTCCTTACGTTATGTGTCACAACTTCTCAGTTGATCACTTTTTGATCCGACCGTGCGCTCATGTCGAAAAATGCATGTTTAGATGGTTTTCAGTACATTTTCAGGCCTAACAGGTTCCTCTCTTCAAGCTTTTCCACTGTGAAAAGGATGAAAACGTGAAAATTGCGTGCCCTACTTTTGTGTATTCAATATTCTAAGCTCCGCCCACTGGTAGAAAATCAGTTGAAATTGAAAATCAAAATTTATGGCTGGATCTAGGCCAAGACCGACTGTTTTCACGTAAAAATTTAGCAACGTTCTTCTGTTTACCTATATGACAAGATAGCATCAAAAGATTTTGGAAATTTTTGTTTCTCTAACGCATGTGGTGGTCCCTACTTATAATGATTTGAATTTTTGAAAATATTTTTTTTGAAATTTACATCAAAAAGCTCCGTCCCCAAAATTTTAATGTTGGCTAATTTTGAATTGTGTATTCACTTAAAATACAGTTTTTTAGCTTCAATTTAAGCCAAAAACCATCAAAATCCAATGAAAATTAAGAAAGTTGTGAGGATTTGAAATTTTCAAAATTTTCAAAAAAAAAAATTTTTTTTTGAAGTTTTAAAAAGTTTTTTCAACAAACTTTACTGTTTTTTTCTACAGGTTGTTGACAGTTTCACAACAAATCAATCTCCATTTCTTTTCCAATCCAGCTTTGACAATTCGATTTCCCACTTTGGTACCAAAAAAGGGCTTCTAGAAAATTCTAGAAGCAAAAATCTGTTGCATTTGTTTTTTCTCTCTCTACAGAATCTAAAACGATGACGCATCATCATCAAGAATTGAAAGAAAGAGCACAAAAAAGGGAAAAAAAAGAGGAAAGAAGAAACTCGATCCTCTTGTCTCTCTATCTCTCTGAATCTCGTCTCTCTAGTGGTCCCTTTCGGTTTTTTTTCGAAAAATGCTTAGATTCAATGTCGTCGTTTGATTCCCTTCGTCCTCCTCCTACTCCTTCTTCTCTTTAGCAGTTTTCTGGGGGGACCCCTCTCTCTTTTCCTCTTATTTATTTTGTTTTTATTTTGATCTTCAAAATCAATGGTGGCAGAGAGGTTTTTGGGGAAGTTTTTGGGAAGGTAGATTGATGGATATTGAAGATTGTTGTCTTTTGAGCCGTACTATTAGAACTGTTTTGAGCCTCAACTTTCTGAGCGTCAAGATTTTTCGGCCTGAAAACTTTTTTAAGCCTCAATGATTAATTTTCGAGTTCGGAAGTTTTTGAGCATCGGAATTTACATTTGAGCCTGAAAATGTGCACTTGAGCCATGAAGTTTTTTGAGCCTATGAAATTCTTTTGAGTCTGAAAATTTTTTTTGAGCCTGGGCACTTTTTGAGCCTGAAAATGGGCCTTGAAGCATGGAAACTTTTTTTAGTGCCTGAAAAAATATTTTTGAGCCTCGAAATTTCACCTTGAACCTGTAAAATTTTGTGGGCCTGAAAATATTTTGAGCCGGAAACTTTTTCGAGCTTGAAATTTTGAGCCTGAAAATTTGCACTTGAGCCTGAACAATTTTTTTTGCCCGGGATTTTTTTCACCCCAAAAAGTGAGTCCGGAAGTTTTTGAGCCTGAAAATATGTATTCCATCACTAAATTTTTTCAACCTGAAAAAAATTATTTGAGCCTAAACATGTTTTTGAGCCCAAAAAGCAGCATTTGAGCCGAAGAAATTTTTTTGAGCCTAGACACTTTTTAGTCTGAAAATTTGGTTTTAAGTCTAAAAACTGTAGTCTTAAGCTCAAAATTCCTAATCTTTCCCCACTTCCATTTTCTTCTCATCCTCATCATTCCTAATCCCAACAAACCAAGATCAATCTATTTCAAGTCCTTCTATGATTAATCTAATCTAATATTAACTCTAATATTTTTAATCATATCATCACTACTTCCACTCTCATAGGGATTATCCTCGAAAAAGTAGTCTAGCCGAAGAAGACTTTCTAATTAGGGAAAAAAGAAGGAATTTTTCTGTGCCTTGAAAACTTTGAAAGAGGTCCCTAGAGGTCTGAGAAATAGAAAAGAAGAAGACGTCTAAGAAAAATTCAATCATACAACAAAACCCCAAGCCATCCCTTCCCCCCATAGAAAGAAAAAAAGCACACCGTTTATGGAGAAGAAGAAGAAGCGTTGCCTATCTTTTTTTCTTCGCGAAAAAAAGGAATCTTCCTTTTTGCTTTTTTTTCCGGGACGCTTTTCTGCCCCCCTCCTCCCGGCCAATAAATATAATATTCGATGTGCGACTGCGTCTCACTGCTTTTTCCACTGCTTTTTAGTGGGGGCACCCAACCACACACACCACCACATACATATACACTAACATACACGCCATCCAGAATGTGGAATTGAAAATCCTTGTTGAAAAAATGGGGAAAAAAGTTTTTCTCTAGCGAAAACTATTTCAAAATACTTGAAAAAAGAATAAAAAACTATTTAGAGGGAGAAAGAATCGAACCCGCGATGGTAGATTACTAATCCGACTCCTTACCCACTACACCATACCCACTCACACCATTGAGGAGGACGATGGGCGCCCGCTCCTCCTCCCCTCCCGCAGTCACGCAGGCGCCCTCCACCACCTTTATATCCGCCATCCACCTCTTCGTTCCTATCTTCCCTTGTGGCGCAACGGTTGTGTGTTCGCTTATGGTTCTGGCACCGAAAAGTTCGATTCCTTTCCCCTTCAAACCCTTTTTGCTTTTTTGTCGACCATTTCCGAACACCTTTCCCCCCATCAGGCACCACCCCGGAAAAAGAAAAACAGACAACTCTATACAAAATCAGCGTCTTTTGTGTCTAATCGTTTGGGGGAAGACGACACAACGTCACTTTCTTCTTTCCTTCTCCTTTCCTTCATCTTCCTTTTATTCTGTCTCAAATTTTCGCAACTTTCGTGGGGACCCAAAAAGTTTTGGAAATATTCATAACATCGTCTTCTTCTTCTTCTTCGTTTTCTCACTCCCCTCTCGGATAGATCTATATCGCTTTGGAAAATATACATATACACGGGGATTCATTGCTTCTCTCGATGTCTACATATATCTATTTCTCATTTATCTTCACAATTTTTGATTAATCCGCTCATCCTTCTTCTTTTTCTTCTTTCACTTCTTTCCCATCCTGCGCTCTCTGGTTAAGCCTCTTCGATAGCTGCTAAATTTATATACATATCAATTTTTGGTTATCTTCGTATAGCAATAATGTGCCCAAGAGATCAGGCAAAAGAAGAAAAAGAAGTTTGGAGGTGGTAGGAATCGAACCATGGTCTTTAGTTTGGTAGTCTAGGTTACTATCCACTACGCCATACCTCACCTCGCATTTTTCACCGTTGAAGCGTCTGCCTCGCCCGCTTGCCACCAAGCGGCGCGGCGCCCAAATGCTCCCCATTCATATCCGCACTCCACCCTCCTCGGCAATGTGTGTGCGCATGGCGCAGGTGGGTGCGGGCGCCGCCGGTTGTCGGAAGCTTTTGACCTACCACAAGTTCAATCCCACTTCGCTTGATTTTCGATTTCACCATTTTTGCCTCCGTTTTTCGTGTCCGCTAATCAAATCCAAATCCAATTACGTTTTGTCTTTATTGTTGCGTCCCCTCTCCGTCCACTAAATTGATGACGTGGCAAAGTCGGCTGTAGGTCACTTTGTCTTCTTAATGAGGTAGTAGGTGAGGCGAATCTATTTTTAGAATACGCAAAGACATTATTTTTAATGGCTGGGGTTTGGGGAACAGAATAATTTCGAAAGAAAAAAGAGAGAAAATCGTTCGAGAAAATATGAAATGAAGAATAACTGAGGTTGAATGGGATCCGAGAGAACAGAAGACGTAGAGAAAAAAGAAACGTGTTTTTTTTGGGAAGCCACATACTGTTGATCACCTCCTCCTACTCTCCTCCCTACACCTTCTTCATGTTTTACATCTTCTCCAACACTCTGCGCATCTCTCTTTCGCGATTTTTTTATATACTACTACATGATGATGATTTTTGTGAATAGTTTTTTTTTTATTTTGAGGGATTGATGTGAAAAATGACACCTGTTTTATACGAAAGTCACCTATATTTTTGTTATCGGCGCATGCCATCTACCTTACTAGACCAGACAAATCAAGAAAAAACTATTTGAGCGGAGAAAGAATCGAACCCGGGTCCTTAGATTCATAGGCAAGCTTACTATCCACTAGGCCATACCTCGCCCACCATGGTGACCGGCGCCATCGCCGCCTCCTTGGTGTGCTGCAACCTCTCGCCACCACCACCTTCCTGTACGCCCTCCCCCTCCCTCTCACTGAAGTGTGCCGTATGGCGCAATGGCTAACGCTTTTGACTTCGAACCGACCATACCCAAGTTCGAACCCCAACCCCTTGAAATCTCTTTTGCTTCTTTTTGCACCCTTTGTCGAGGCTTCCAAGTCGCGAAAATTTGCATATTTTTGCGTCTTACAACTCGTGACTAGGTCTTCTTCCTACCCATACACGCATACACACACCCACCACCTCCATCATAAAGACGATTATTGCCCCGGGGGCATTTTTTGGAAACTTTTTTTGGAAAGAATTTTTTTCGGGGAAAAAAACTTTCTTGGTTAGGATATATGTATTTATTTGGTTTTTTTTGTGTATGTTTTTGAATTCACTGATCACATAAACAATTTTTCGCGGCGCCAACTTTTGATGATCACTGTGGGGACCGACCTCCAATTCCAATTCCTCCTACCAAATTAATTGTGTCTCCTCTCCTCTCTCGGCAATTCCTTTTCATTTCATTTCTCCCCTCCCACAAATACACATTGTCGAAAAATTCTTTTTCAATCACTGAATTGACTTCTCTAGGGGCGCCCCTCCCCACCCAGTCAGTCAGTCAGTCACTGACAACATATACAGAAAACATGACACATAGGAAGAGAAAGAAAAAAAAGAACTGAAAAAAAGTCGGAGGGCTGAAAATCGAGTGTGTGGAGATTAATTTCTATCGGTGGCAATGGCGGCCGAAAATTCTATTTTTAGAATCTCTTTGTTATGTACGTCCTTCTAGATGAACTTGAACTTTTTCTAGTTGTGTAAAACGCAAAAACTTGGTTTAATGGGCCAACTGGCATGTGATTTCGACTAATTAGCTTTGTAAATGAAAAACAAAAGAGATTGCGGCTTGGTGGGAATCGAACCAGCGACCACTGGATCCATAGACAGCGATGCTACCACTACGCCATACTTGGCGCCGCACCCTCGGCGCCCACCACTCCCTCCTCCCGGTCGGCGCCAAACCGCCACCTCCCCCCACTTCTTGTGCCCTCTACACCATTCTCTCTCGTTACCTGTATGGCGTAGTGGTAGTGGGCGCCACTACGAAACATTTGTTGGCAAGTTCGACTCCCCACTGGCTCAAACTCTTTTTGCTTTCTTTTTATGATTCTATTTTTAGCGCGCCTGTACAATAGTAGCATTTATAGAGACACAGGAAATCAGAGAGAGAGAAGAAGAACTATACATGTATAAATACATGATATTATTATGTATAAATCTCTGTCACTCTCTTCTATTTCTACACTATCTCTTTGAGAGTATTATCAGCCCCTTCGGAGACAACCATCGATGATGATGATGATGTGGATGGCAAGCCTAGAGAAAAATACAGTTTTTTTTCTGATAGCGCTGCTGCTGCACATTTTGTCTTGTTGGAAAAGAGTTTAAGACTTTTTCGCCCTGGAAATTTGTAAACCTTTCGTTATCATCGAGAAATTTCTAGTCTGCGTCTCCCACTCTCTAAAAGTTTTATCACTTTTGAAACCGTCCGTTTTCTCTTTCACTCTATTTGTTTCCAATTTTAGAGGTAACTTTTTCTTCCCAAGTTTTTTGATTCTCAAGACTTGAGAGAAGTGTGGGGGGCTCCCAAGTGATTCATTTTTCATCGTGCCCCCAATTTCTGACAGCTTCTTCTTTTTCTTCTTCTTTGCTTCTTTTTCTCTCCCTCTTCCTCTATTCGTGAGAACACGGGGAGGGCCCATCCTCACTCTTTCTGTTTTTGTTTTGATTTTTTCTATTTTCATTCCTTCCTCTTTCTTCTTCTTCTTCTTCCCTTCTTACCAACTACTACAACTCTCTGATTGTTGCTCCAAAAAAGGGTCCCACTTCTTCTATTCAACCCAAAAAATATATGAATTCGCAAAAAGTTCTCACACAAAACCACTGAGAGAGAGAGAGAAGAGATACACTACTCCATACATATATGTACATTTTTGGCAGCCAAAAATTTCCATATTCTATCTCTTGTCGACTCTCTAAAACTTTTTTCGAAATTTTAAAATCGATTTTTTCCACTTTATAAGCAAGCAAAAACTAAGAAAAAACGATTTCGCTAGAGAAAGAATCGAACCAGCGACTTGAGTTTTGTAAGCTACGTTACTATCCACTAGGCCATACCTGCGCACACTCCCACACCATGGAGGTTCGCTCCCCCCGACAGTCTCCCTCCCCGGTCGCCACCAACTCGCGGCAACCACCACCTTCATATGCGCCCTCCTCCTCCCTTTCACCATCTGCCCCCATGGCGCAATGGCTAACAGTTTTGACTTCTATCCCATCACACCCTGGTTCGAACCCCCACTCCTGCAGATCATTTTTTACAGTTTTTCCTTCACTTCTACAGTAATCTCCATCTCGTTTCTAAACCCCGTCCTTTTACTAAACATAACCTGTCTCATTTCCGCAGAATATAAAAAAGAGGAGAAAGACGAAAACAGGGTGTGCGGTCTTCGTGGAAGGCGTCCAACACAACTTCAGCCATTACATCCAGAATGCTCAAGTTTCTCAAGCCCAAATCGTCAGATGAGGGCAGCTCGAAGGACAACAAATCGGCGGCATCGCGTATGTTATGATATGGCATGTAACATGTCCAAAAAAACTAAAAAATCTTCTCTTTCCCTGGTTCCTTGAACATGACTTCGGCAAGATTTGAAGGTAGTCTGCACTTCTTTTTGAGACTGACTGTAAAAGTTGAAAAATCTGAAACCTGGCCAAAATTAGACTCATTTTGTTCCTCTTGTTCTGTAGATTCTGAAAATGTGATTTTCAAACTACATTTCCCTCGATATATCTTCTTACAGTAATCCTTACTATTTGGAACTAATTTACCTGAGTTTGTCACATTTTTAGCTTTCATTTGATACCCAATACGGTATATTTTGATAGTTTTTGAAATTTGAGTTTTGCCGTGCCCGCGGAGCCCTTGGACCCAAAATTTCTTTCTGAAAGGTTTGACCAATTTTTGACCAACATTTGACCGCGAGGTTCCCCTACAAGGTTCTTTGGTCCTAAACTTTGTTTTCGAAGTTTCGACCAATTTTCGGCCACATCGACCCCAGGGGCCCAAAAAAGACCTTTTGGTCTTAAAAAATTTTTGGTTTCAATGTTTTTTACCAATTTTCGACCACATGGTTACCCTACAATGTGCTTTGGTCCGAAAATATTTTTTTGGAAATTTCGACCTATTTTCGACCACAACAGCCCGGAGGCCCAAAAACGACCCTTGGGCCATAGAAAGTTTTTGGTTTCATACTTTCGACCACATTGGCTTCAGGGCCCCTTACAAGGTAATTTGACCCTATTTTTTTTTCGAAAATTTTGACCAATTTTCGACCACATCGACCCCAGGGGTCCAAAAATGACCCTTTGGCCTTAGAAAGTTTTTGGTTTCAAATTTTGACCATACCGGATGCAGGGCCTCCCTACAAGGTGTCTTTACCCCTAAAAAAACTTCGACCAATTTTTGACCATTTTTCGACCACACCGACTCTTGAGCCTCAAAAAAGACCCTTTGGCCTTGAACAACTTTTTTGCCACATTTTTGACTAAATTTCAATTTTTGGGTTCACCTACAAAGTGTTCCGGTCCAAAAATTTTTTTTTTTTGAAAGTTCGACCAATTTTCGACCACACCGACCCCGGAGGCCCAAAAAAGACCCTTGGGCCTTTAAAATTTTTTGTTTTTTTTTATGCAAGGCCTCCCTACAAGGTATTTTTGTTCTTTAAAAAATTTGCTCATTTTTCGACCAATTCTCGACCGCAGATTTCCAACCCAGCCTAAAAACCGGAGGGAACATAATTTGGTTCCCGGTTTTTTCTGCCAATTCCGCCTGAATGTGTTTTCCCCCAATTTTTTTCTGTGTGTAAAAAAAAGAAACCGAGGAATACCAATTTGGAGAACCTTTTTTTGTGGCCAACATTCCTCGGGCGCTGTGAAGCGAGAGCTCCAGAAAAGGTTTTATTTTTTTTTTTCGAAAAAAACACACACACAGAGGGGGACCCCATTGCATTAAAAAAAGTGAGTCTCTTTTTTTCTCATTTCCTCTTACTACTACTATTCCTACTCATCATCATCATCATCATCGTTTTTGTGTCTTCTTCTTCTTTTGTCGCATGGAAAATTTTCGGGGGCGGAGCCTGAGCCCCCCTACGAAGCTTCTGAGGCTCTCCCTCTGACGATGTGTTGAGAAGAGAGAAAAGACTCCGTTTTTCTTCTACTTCTTCGTCTTCTGAATCCGTATTTTCTTTCTGTAACCATGCTATCCTCCTCGTTCTTCCGTGGAAGTATGAAGGAGCGGAAGAATGAGGCATTGAAGAATCATAGGAGCAAATACATATCAGGATCTTATTTAGAGACGGGTACGGTTTCCCCAGCTTTCAAATGATACTAAGAACACCTCCAGGGCTAAAATTGAGCCTGACCCCCGGAAAATCAAAAGTTTCAAAGGTACCCTTGATTATACTCATTTTAAAGCCCTTGATCTGTAGATAATGAATATACAAGTTTCGGTGCCAAAAAATCAAAATTTGCCCTATTTTCGGCCTAGGCTCAGTGTCCTGACATTTTACCTTGTAAATCGGCTTTAAAAGTTTCAATATGTATAAAAATAATACAGCTAAACTTGGCTAAATTTGGGCTTTTATTCGATATAAATATCAAGCAGATAGTAAAAATTTGGATTCTGAGGCTCACGGAGTGCCTTGGTCTATAACTCGGCTCAAACTTGATCAATTTACATAAAAATTGTACTGTTAGACTCAGCTCACTTTGCGCTTTTATTTGGGACTCATATTGACAAAGTATGAAAATTTTGGATTCTGGGCTCACGGAGCACAAATGTGCCTTGGTCTATAACTCGGCTCATAAGTGGCCAATTTGCATGAAAATTGTACCATTCAACTCAGCTCCCTTTGCGCTTCCATTTGATACCCATATTGATAAGATATGAGAATATCAGATCCTTAGGCTCAAGTGTCGTAGACGTGCCCTAGGCTATAACTCGGCTCACAGTTGACAAATTTCTATAAAAACTATACCGTTAGACTCAGCTCATTTTGCGCTTTCATTTGATACCCATTTCGATAGAGTATGAAAATTTTGGGTTTTGGGCTCAAGGAGCACAAATTTGCCCTAGGCCATAACTCGGCTGAAACTTAACTAGTAAACATGACATTTTTACCATTAGACTAAGCTCACTTTCCGCTTTCATTTGATACCCATTTCGATAGAGTATGAACATTTTTGATTTTGGGCTCACGGAGCACAAATGTGCCTTGGCCTATAACTCGGCTCAAACTTGGCCAATCTACATAAAAACTGCACCCTGAGAATCAGCTTACCTTGCTTACACTTTTTAAAACAATAATTTTTACATCCCAACATTTTCCTGTACAGTATTTCATTCCCAATCTTCTCCAAGCTCCAAAAAAGTAACAAGTTGTACATGGACCTTCTTCCAATACATTTTCTGAACATTACCCGCACAGAATTGGTAAACCAGTTGCTGTAAACACACCCAACTCGTCTCAGACAATTTCCGTTTTTTTTTCTTCCTTTCCATCTTCGAAGAGGCTCACACGCCGGCACAGAGTCCACTCATCTAGTGTTGTTTTTTTTTCGTGGTCTATCTTCTGTCAGAGCTCTAAAACAGACACACTCACACTTTTTGACATTTCAGTTTAATTAGAATTGAGTGAGGACGAAGTGCGAGGTGACGAAGTTTTGCCCATATAGAGAAAAAGAAGGAGAGAAAATGATGAAAGTTTTCGCGCCCCCAGGGGACAAATTTTCGATGAAGAAGAAGAAGATGTTGATGAGCCAATAAGATTTTTGGCAAAGATTTAGATTCGTTTTTCGCATCGTCAAGTGCTCCCTAGGTGGTGAAAAGGGCTTCGGAAGGGGATAGAAGGGAAAAGAAAGACATAGTAAGGCATAAAAAGAAAAGCAAAAAACTTTGAGGCGAAGTTGGAATCGAACCAGGGTAGTGGTATTGGTAGTCGAGTCTGTACCCGGTTGCGCTATGGAGGCAAGGAGAAGGGGCGGCGGGGAAGGTAGTGATAAAAGGGGAGGAAAGCGGCGGTGGCGGTGGTGGTGGCGGCGCGACGCCGCCAACACCGCCGTGCCGACGAGAGACCAATGGCGCAACTGGTTACAGTATGGACTACAAATCTATGGACCCTGGTTCGATTCCAAGTGTGTCCCAATATTTTTTGCTTTTTTTGTTTTCATAGAAAAACACCTTCCCATGAACCCGGAACCAGTTAGAACAGCTGATCTGGGCAAATATCGCCCCAAAATTTTCCAGTTGGTATGTTGTTCCAGACCTTTTCGTTTTTCTATCCCTATTCAAGAATGATATTCGTTGCCTCGCGACGAAGCCTAAGTACGAGCCCGCTGCCCCCGCCACGCTATCAGCACCCGCTACTGGTACGTCGTCGTGTGCCAGCATGGTGCAACATGACAAGCGATGAGCGACAGGAGCACAAAAAGCAACTTGAGGAATTGCGGCTCCGCGAGCACATGAAAGAGCAGCAGATGAGCCAGAGTCGATCCGAGCAGCAGGAGCAGCTGTTGCTCACCTCCTCGCATGCTCCGAGAGTCATCGTTTTTGACTACGATAAGAAACAGAAACAACTGCCTTCGCCTTCTTCTTCTTTCTCTCGACAACAATTCAGAGATTCTAATTCGCTTGTTGTCCTTAACCAAATGCCCACTCGACTTGATATCGTTGGAAATTTGAAATTCTCCAGTTCCACTGAAGTAGAGGGAGAAGATGATAGTGGCGATGTGACCGCTTGTTTTGTGTTACCATCGCCGTCTAGTTTCTCGAAATTGACTATTTTGGATACACAGGATGAGGATGATTGTGAGTTTTCTAGAATCTGTAGATTATTAGCTTTCGATTGGTACTATTTTTGTAAATTTTCGTCGATTTTGAGTCTGGGTAGAGCCCAGTAGAAAAATAGGGATTTTTCGAGATTTTGTTTTACCTGTATCTCAGCGAATTTTTGAGCGATTTTTATAATTTTTATAACGTTGAAAAAACAATTTTATCACCTTTAAAATCATATATTTTTTGTAAATTTGCGCCAATTTTCAGCCCTGATAGAGCTCTAAACAAATGAAAATCCAAAATTTCAGAAAAAAATTTTTTTTTGAGATTTCGTTTTGCTGCTATCAAGCCAATTTTTGAGCGATTTTGACGGTATTTATACCATTCGAATCAAAATTTCATCAGCTTCAAAATCGTTTAATTTTCATAACTTTTTGTCAATTTTGAGCTCAGGTAGAGCTCAAAATAAGTAAAAAGCCAAAATTAAAAAAAAAAATTTTAAGATTTAGTTTTGCTTGTTTCTCAGCTAAATTTTAAGCAATATCAATGATTTTCAGACCAATAGATTGGAAATTTTAAAGCTCCATTTTGATACTATTTTTGTGCATTTTGATCAATTTCGAGCCCTGATAGAGCTCAATTAGAGTCTTGATTTTTTGAGCCCGGGTCACTTTTCTTGCGGGTTTTTTTTCTATCTTGAATTTATTTGAATTTGACAAAAATTTTATTATATTAGAATCGAAATTTTCTTGGCTTTCTTTTCATAGTATTTTCGTAAATTTTGCTCAACTTTGAGCCAAGTTGTGCTCCGTTGAAAAATACCTGGTTTTTTCAACTCTATTTTCTTCTAAAATTTGTGACCACAATTTTTTGAAAAATTATTTCACCATTCGACTTGAAATTTTAAGTGCTATTGATATTGATATCAAATTTATCCTTGTTTTTTGAAAATATTTTGTGCTCCAAAAAAAAGTGAGCCAAGTTTTTCCAAAATTTCGATTTTCCAAAACCTAGGCGTGTTTATACTCATTTTTAAGCGCTGAACTTTCTGACTTTGAAATTTCGGATTTTATTTTTCGAAACTTGATTGCTCAGCTTAAACTGATGGTTTTCTAAACAAAATTTGTACCCCTAGATTCCACTTAAAATGAGCCTAGATTTTTTTGACTTTCCAGGTCATATTCATACTTTTCTAAATCCCCAAAAAATTGTTTGGGGTTTTTCTCAATTGAGCGCACTTTGATTAATCACACAAGTGATATATTGCACCAATTATCTTCTGCTGATTCATCTATCTCTCTCTCTCTCTCTCTCTCTCGATTTCTCCGATTTCTCCACCAAATTGAAGAACAAAGAAACAAAAAATTCAGGAAGAAAACTTTTCTCGTGTTTTATCGCTTTTTCAACACATTGAATTTGATTCGAGAAACAAAAAACCATTTAAAAAACATATGTGAATTCAAAAATCACCTATATGCCAAACATCTGGGATAATAAAATTTTTGAAAAAAAATTTTTCTGAAAAATTTTTGACCTCAGAAATTGAAATCTGATATGATAGTGTCTAGTTTTAACAAAAAGTGATACCTCACTTTTTTTTTGAAAAGAGAGAAAGTTGAAGGTTTTGAAAGATCAGAGTTCGTACCCAGGGGTATCGGGGGTTCAAAATTTGAAGTCAAAGAACATTGGGCCGTGGAGCCATCGAGCCTGAGCCTAGGAACTGACATTGAGAATCTAAATATGTGCAGTCTGATCCTACACAATTTATGTCCGAGTAACCTGAGCCCAAGCCTAAGCAATTAAGCCTTGGAAGACTGAGCCTGAGCCTAAGCCTAACCAGTTTAAGCCTAAGCAGTCTGAGCCTGAGCCTGGACAACTTAAGCCTAAGAAATCTGAGCTTGAGCCTTGTCTGAACAAATTTAAGCCTAAGCAGCCCGAGTCTAAGCGTGGACAGTTTTAGCCAAAGAAGTTCAAGCCTAAGCCTAAAAAATCATGTCCGAACAAACTGAGCCCAAGCCTAAGCAATTAAGCATAAGCAGCCTCAACCTGAGCCTAAGCAGTTTAAGGATCAGTAGCCTGGATCTGAGCCGGACAATTTGAGCCTAAGTAGCCTGAGCTTTGCCTACGTAATTTAAGCCAAAGAAGCCTGAGCTTGAGCCTGACAATTTAAGCCTTAGCAGCCTGAGCCTCAGCCTAAGCAGTTAAGCGTTGAAACAATTTGAGCCAAGAAAACATGGGCCGGAGCCCAGAAATTGACCCTAAGCAGCCGGAGCCTTACTTGAACAAATTTAGGCCAGAGGAGCCTGAGCCTGAGCCGGACAATTTAAGCCTAAAAATCTGAGCCTGGACGATTCACGCCTATGCAGCATAAGCCTAGGCAACCTAAGCTTATTTCTTAGAACTTTTGGCCTCAGAAGCCTGAGCCGGACAATTTAGGCCTAAGCTGCCAAAGCATGGGCCTGAGCCTAAGCAGCCTGAGCCGGACCCTGAGCCTTCCTTCCAACTGAAAAATTCCAATATTTCACACCCCCTCCCTTATAAGCCTCCAACAATGCCTTCCTCCAACCCATAACCTAAAAAGCCGGCCATCACGTGAACTCTCTCCATTCCCTCCGTCCGTCCCATCAATATATATATGCATTCAGAATCCCCTCTGGAATACTTCTAGAATGCGTCGAGAGGTGCCCTATGGCTCCTTTTCGAGCAGAAGAAGAAGAAGATAAACAATGGTCCGCGGGCCGAAAAGTTTTGTCTTCTTGTTCTTGTTCCTCCCGAAAACTTGAAACAAAAAGGAAGAACATTTTTGCTAGTGAGAGCCAGAAGGCCCTCCCTTCCTCTATCTACATATATTGCTCAGCATTAATTGCCTGAAATTTGCATTTTTACTTTTGAAAACTCGAGAGGGCATTGAGGTCTCTCAACTATTGAATGCTACAGTTCACATTCTTCCAATCGGCGTTTCGAGAATCTGTACATCTTCAATTGTGTGGGTTTTTAGTTTACCTATTTTGAGTTGAGATTTCCTTCAAAATGAGCCAAAATTTGAGGTTCTAGCTCGTACTTGAGTCGAGTTAAAGGGGTTTCTTTTTTTGCTTCAATTTCGTACAGCTTAAAGTTAATCAATTTTGTTGAAAATTACACCATTACATTTTAAATTTTCTTGGCTTTATTTTCATATTAAAATTATAAATTTTGGTTAACTTTGAGCCAAGTTGTGCTCCATTAAAAATTGTTCGGTTTTCACCTAATTTTCATCAGAAAGCGTTCACTAATTTTTGAGATACAGCATTTTTTTGTTTTTTGGTAATTTTCAAAATATTTATTACATTTTTTTGTGCTTCAAATTTCCATCAAAATGAGCCAAAACACAAAGTTCTAGCTCAATTTTTAGGCGAGTTATGAGGATTTGAAATTTCGAATATTATTTTTTTTCGATTTCCGTTGAGTTTCCGTTGAGGAAATGGATTTTGGGCCCAGACTAAATAGAGAGCGTCTATTTTTAGAATTTTCGGGATGAAAATAGATCTGAGTGTGGGACTTCGCGGCCTGGGCCTAGGCAGCTAGAGCCGGAGTCTAAGCAGTTGGAGCCAGAGCCTAAAAAGCCTAAGCTTGAGAAGCCTGAGCCTGAGCCTTGGCCGCCTGAACCTGAGCCTTCGCAGCCTGAGCCTGAGAATTCTGAGCCTGAGCCTTGGAATCCTGAGTCGAAGCAGTTAAGGCCTGCGCCTGAAAAACCCAGTCTGAGCCAGAGCCAGACCAACCTGAGCCAAAGAAGTTCAAACCTTAGTCTAGCCTTTCTGAGCCTGTGCCTTGGCAGCCCGAGCGTTATCATCCTGAACCTGTGCTTGAGCCTTGGAAGCCTAAGACTGAGCAGCCTGAGTCCGAGCCTGAACGGTATGAGCCTGAGTCTGACCAACCTGAGCGCAAGCTGTTTTGGCCTAAGCCTTGGCAGCCTGAGCCTCGGCCTTCTGTGCTTGAGAAGCCCAATTTGAGCCTAAGAAGTTCGAGCCTATGTCCGGGCATCCTGAGCCTGAGCTTTGGAAGCCTGAACCTAAGCCTTGGCAGCCTAGGCCAAAACATCCTGAGCCTGGGCCTTGGCAGCCTGAGCCTAAGCCGTTTCGGCCTAAGTCCTGAGCCTGAAAATTCTGCACTTGAGAAGTTCAGTCTGAGCCTTGGAACCTCCTCAATCTGAAAATAAGTTTTTAGGCCTACCCCGTGAGCCCAACTATTTTCCAATTCCCCAAAAATAGTAATGTTTATACTCATTTTGAAGCTCATGACCCCTGGAACCCAAAAATTTGAGTTAAATTCTCAATAGAGCAAGTTTATACAGAAAATCCCCCTGGCAAAAAAATTCAGATTTCTCAAAAAAAGTAGTAGTAGTAGCAAGTTTTTGCATCGAGAGCTTGCTTTTCTCACTTTTCTTCTTCTTTTTTTTGCGTTTTCGTCGTCGTTTTTTTTTCGGGGCGACACACACTGGGACATACACAACTTCCTCTCCTTTTTTGAAGACGTTTGAGAAAATAGTACGTGGAAATTGAGAGAGAGAGAGAGAGAGAGAAGAGCTCCGAGAAGAGAGAGTGAAGGGACTCTAAAAATGTCTCATGTTTTTTCTGTCTCTTTCTCTCTCCCTCTCTAACTTTCGTCTTCTTGTACCACCTCCTCCTACACCGTCTTCCTTCTTCTTCTTCTTCTGACATCGTCGTATATAGAAAGCGGGGCTCTCTCTCTCTCACTGTGAGTGTGCTCCCCCCTCATATGTGTGCCTGAGCCCCCCTTCTCCCCGTCAACTAGTCGTGGCCGAACAAGAAAAAGGCGAAGAAGAAGAAGACGACGACGACGGTTGGAGGAGGCCACTTGGCTCGTTTGGATTGTTCGCCACGTCATCATTATCATCATTCCTCCGTTTCGCCCCCATCCATCAGCCACCGTAACCTTATACTATTATGACGTCCAGTAGCAACAAAAAAGTGCAAGTCAAGTTTTGTAAGTGCCCGCTAAGTCTTTAGATTTTGAGTCTGGCGATTCGACAATATTCTAGTCAAATTTGCCTTAAAAATTGCTCTCGATTGATACCCATATCGATAGGGTTAGGCTAACTTTGAATTTCTGGGGCTCACGGCTCATTGAGCCCGTGTAGAATGCTCCGCGAGCTCGAAATGTTGACTTTTTCAAATATAGTCGTGTTTATACTCATTCCAAAGTTCTGGATTAGCTGAATTCAAATATGACAATTTGAGCCTTCTTTAGGAAACTGCTGTGCTCCGCGAGCCCAAAACGCTATGGGCTCCGAGAGCCCAATGCTCCAAAATTTTCACCTGCTTTTTATTTAGCACTTCTACTGCATTTCCTGAGTCAACAACCATAGCAATCCAAATTTTGTGCTCCCGGGGATCATGGGCTCAAAAACCCAAAAATGCTCCGCGAGCCCCAAAATAAAACCTCTCCAAATATAGTCTTGTTTATACTCATTTCAAAGCTCGTTTCCTCCCAAGTCAAAATATCTAGGTGCCAGGTCCCCTAGGATTCTCTAACTCGAGAAAACCCAAATAATCTAATGAATCGAAAAAAATCGTATAGATTTTGAGGTTTGTTTTGTGACATCCAATTAGTGGAGGGGTCCCTAGAGGGGGACTCTTTACACTAATTGCATAGAGAGGGGATGAAAAATGGGGGAAAATAGTCTCAAATTAATGCAAATTTTTTTTCAGTCAAAGAGTTCCTGGACAAGGCACGCGAGGACTTCAAACAGAGATGGGAGAATCCGGCTCAGGTACGCTTCTTCGGCTTTTTTTTCTTTTATTCAAAAATGTGTCATTTGCATCTTTGGGCTGTGTGTCTTCAGAGCAAGAAAAATCCTATCTGAATCTACTGAATATTTTAGTATGTATTGGGAAGGGAAAAAGAGGGGAACAATTTGCATATATATATCTACTCGGAATTTGAAATTCAGAGGTGACTACTAATTTTTGTGGTCGAGATGTGGTCGATCACGGGCGAAAAATTTTTTTTCGAAAAAAATTTTTTTGGCTACCGACGTTTGATAGTCAGTGTAGTTCCATTTGGCTGCTTACGTTTGATAGTCAGTCTGGATTTATCCGGGATCGATTTGGCTTCTTACGTTTGATAGTCAGTCTAAATTTTTCAATTGGCTGAATACGTTTGATAGTCAGTCTGGATTCCCCTTGAAGCTGGTTTTATTTGGCTGCCTACGTTTGATACTCAGTATTCAATTCTAATTTGGCTACTTACGTTGAATAATCAGTTTCGATTCATCCAGAATCGATTTGGCTTCTTACGTTTGATAGTCAGTCTGGATCCTTCAATTGGCTGAAAAGGTTTGATAGTCAGTTTCGATGCATCCAAATTCGATTTTGCTACTTACGTTTGATAGTCAGTCGGGATTCTTCAATTGGTTGATTATGTCTGATAGTCAGTCTGGTTTTATCTCGAAGCTAGCCGTAAGCAGCCTTCCAATAAGATCGATTTGGCTTCTTACGTTTGATCCTCAGTCAAGAATTTCCAATTGTCTGAAAACGTTTGATAGTCAGTCTGGATTCTCAGATTGGCTGCCGGCGTTTGATACTCAGTATTCAATTCTAATTTCGCTGCCTACGTTTGATAGGCAGTCTCGCCCTTCCCCTAGATCCCCCCCCCCCGCGAAAAAAACCATTCAAAAATTTATACTTTTTTCTCCGCCGCCGCCGGGGTCCCTTCCCATTTCTCTCCGGATGACAAAGTTATGGTGATGAATTGAGCCCTCGCCCTGGTTTGAGCCTTGGCAAAAATAAAATCTATTTTTAGCCCCTCTCCTTTTCTCTTTTTTCGCTCTATGTATGTGTATATGGGATAGAAAATAAGAGACTTGTTGTATTTTGCATTTTGAGAAGAAGAAGAGGGATAGCAAAGCCAATACAAGTATTTGTGGAAGAAGGAAAAGAGATGAAGCCTTTGAAAAGAAGAAGATTCGAGGGATGGGGCCTAAAGAGGATTAGAGAGGTGGCTCAGAACCAGGAATTCGCGATTTTGGAATCCTGGTTTCTTGGGGATTCTGGAAAGCTGAACTTCAAGAAAATTGGACCATTTTGAACTGAGCTAGTTTTGAGGAATCGAAAAATCCAAATTTCAAGACAAACGGACCATTTTGAAGGGAGATACGGTAGTGAACTGTTCCAACATTACTCACGACAAAAAGAAGGGGCCCAGGATAGTTTTAGTGATGGATTTTTTGAAAAATTGTACAAGATTCAAGATCTAGAAATTTTGCTGATTCTAAAAATCTAAATTTCAAGCCGAACGGACTATTTTGAAGAGAGATATAACGATTTTCCGTGGTTGGACAATCTAGCCATTTTTGGAATACTGTATCTGCAAATAACGGGAACATGAAATAGTCAAATAACTCACATTTATATTTATTTGAATCATAAAAGTCTCCAGATTCTGAGAATCTAAATTTCAAGAAAATGGACCATTTTGAAGGGAGAAACAATGGAAAATGCAAAATGACTCTTTGGACCCTAGAAATTTGGGGCCCCAGAATATGTTTTTGATCCTTAAAAACTCGGATTTTGCAAAGGATTCTGAATCTATAATTCTTGAAAATTCTGCAAGTCAAAATTTCAAGAAAATCGGACCATTTTGAAAGGAAATATGACGATTTTTCGAGGCTGGGCAATGAAGTTTTCTATCAAGGATACTGTACCTGAAAAATTGGAACCCTGAAATTTCAAAATTGTTCACGAGTATCTTTTGTCGAACCGTTAGACTACATATATTTCAAAAATCTGAATTTCAAGTCAAGAGGACCATTTTGAAGGGAGATATGAGTGTTTTCCCAAAAATCAAGATTTCGAATTGAAGAACCTCAGTTTTCATCTTTAATCGCTCCGATTCTGCATCTGAAATCTGAAAAATGTTGAACTTTTTATGTTATCCGTTTCTTCAGAATCTCTAGATTCCGAAAATCTATATTTCAAACCAAACGGACCATTGTGAAGGAAGGTATGAGCGTTTTCCCGAAAATCAAGATTTCGATTTCAAGAGCTTTAGTTTTCCGATTTTCATCGTTCCGATTCTGCATCTGAAAATTGGAAATTGTGAAACTTCCAAATATCATCTGAATCCTCAGAATCTCTAGATTCCAAAAATCTAAATTTCAAGTCAAGAGGACCACTATGAATGAAGATACAACACCTTTTTTGAATGCCTCGGAAATTCCAAAAGCTTTGTTTTTTCAAATTGACTTCTGACTCATTCTTCTTCTTCTGAAAATTTCCTACTCTTTTCACAAATCGTATTGGGGGCCCCCTCTAAACCCAATTTAAATTTGAGACGATTTTCTCTTCTCAAGAGTCGTCGTCCTTAGAGAAATGACACCTCTTTCTTCTATCCCTTTTGACACCCACGTCTTCTCCATTTTCAAATTCTTCTGAAGAAGATTCTGAAGGAAATCAAATTCTCCAAGGCACAGAAGGCACGAGGAAGAATTCCAGAGGGTGCGACGTGGTCGCGTCGCGGTCGAGAATTCGAAAATTCCAGAAATTGGACATGTTTATACTCATTCGAACCGGAAAACTACGAGGATTCTGAAAATCTCAATTTCAAGTTGATTGGATTATGTTGAGCGCTGCAAAAGCCAATTTAATCAATTTTGATTAACAGCTACAGTAATCCTTCTTCACTGTGAGAACTTTCGAAATGTCATGAGAGACTTTTTTGAGATATAAAAGTATGGAAACTCTGAAGTTGAGTCGGTATTTTTCCTTCCAATGGAGTCCTCAGCTATAAATTTTACGATGAGCAATGATGAGGCTGCGATGGATTGGAGTGTCTGTACAAAGGTGGGACCATAATTTTTATGGAGTTTTTTACGTATTTTTCAAAAATCCAAATTTCAAGAAAAATGGATCATTTTGAAACGAGATATGACGATTTTTCAAGATTAGGGATACTGTACCTGCAATAAAAGAAAATTGGGAATTTCAAAGTGGATTTTAGTTGTATAACTGATTTGCTAAAATCCACTCATTCTAAAAATCCAAATTTCAAGAAAGTCGGACCATTTTGAAAGGAAATATGACGATTTTTCGAGGCTGGGCAATGAAATCTTCTATCAAAGATATTGTACCTGAAAAATTGGAAGCCTAAAATTTCAAAATTGTTCACGAATCTATTTTTTAAAACCACTAGAATCCGCTGATTCTGAAAAGCTAATTTTCAAGCCAAACGGATCAATTTGAAGGAAGATAGGGGTGTTTTCCCAAAAATCAAGATTTCGATTTCAAGACTCATGATTTTTCAATTTTCATCGTCCAGATTCGGAATTTGAAAATTGGAAACATTGTGATTTTTTATATCATCTGAATCCTCAGAATCTCCTAAATTCAAAAATCTAAATTTCAAGTGGATTAGACCATTTTGAAGGAAGATATAAGAGTTTTCCGAAAAATCAAGATTTCGATTTCAAGACTCACTATTTCTCATTGTTCATTGTCCAGATTCTGGACATGAATACTAGAAATTGTTGAATTTTATGATATCATCTGAATTCTCAAAATCTCCTAAATCCAAAAATCTAATTTTCAAGTCAAGGGGGCCATTTTGAAGGAAGATATGGACATTTTTTAAAAATCAAGATTTCGACTTCAAGATTCCCAATTTTTCAATTTTCATCGTCCAGATTCTGAATTTGAAAATTGGAAACATTGTGATTTTTTATATCATCTGAATCCTCAGAATCTCCTAAATTCAGAAATCTAAATTTCAAGTGGATTAGACCATTTTGAAGGAAGATACGACGATTTTTTGACGCTGAATCATTTTCATCGATTTGGACATTGAAAATCTGAAATTTTTCAACTTCTTAATATTTTCAAAAATCTCAGAATTTCCTAAGTCCAAAAATCTTAATTTCAAGTGGATTGGACTATTTTGACGGGAGATATGGTCATTTTTCTGACAAGGAAAATTTGGAAATTTGAGAAATCTCAGGATCCCTGAAATTTCAAATCACTATTATCGGAATCTCCAGAATCCCAGGCCCCCATTTCTGTCTTCTTCCGATAATCACCTCCCATAAGATCCCCATTCAAATGATCCAATAACTAGAATCCATAAAAAGAATCAGAATCGGAAGTCAATGTTCTCATTCATTGGAATGTACCCCCCTTTTGGATCCTAATCCAATCATTCTTAACTTTTTTCTTGTTTCTCCACATTCCCCAAGAATTCCTTCATTAAGAAAATTCAATTTTCTTCTTCTACTATTTTTAGCTTTCTTCTTTCGGTGTGTACGTGACAATTTGCATTTCTAGTTTCCCTAAAAATAAAGTCAGAACTCTTTAGTTTTCTGAAAAAAGCAAAGAAAAACAAACTCCAATGATCATATAGCCAAACCACCTGGACTTCCGCGTTTTTTGGCTCTTATGTTTTGACATTTTGAGATTTCAGAAGTTTATGAAAGAAAGGGCACTAAAACAGGGGGTTTCGGGTTGAAACATTATTGAGAAAATTTGCTATTTTTCTGTATAAATTTGAGCCACCTAGATTGATTTTGAAGGGAGTTAGAGAGGATTGAAAAAGGCAAAATTTTTTGAAAAAAATTTCTTGAGAAAATTCAATTTTTCTATATGAATTTGAGATTTCTAGATTTATTTTGAAGGAAGATGAGGAAACTTGAAAATGAAGAAAATTGCCTATTTTTCTATGTATATTTGAGATTTTCCCATTGATTTTAAAGGGAGTTAGGGAGGATTGAAAATAGTGGAATTTTTCAGTTTTGGATTTAAAATTTATTTGAGAAAATTTCCTATTTTTCTATATGAATTTGAAGTTTGTAGCTTGATTTTGAAGGAAGTTGAAGAAGAAACTTGAAAAAAACTTTTTTTTTTCAGAAAAAAAGTTTTTTTTAAATCCTCCCCAAAAAAATAACAAATTTCCCGGAAGACCTAGAATTTTCACACACAACGTGTCTAGACTATTTTTGGGTTCCGGAAGAAAAAAAGATCGAACTTTTTTGGAAAACGAGAAATATAGAAATGGCAAATGCTAAATTTCGACCCTAGTTAGAAAAGTCAGGAATTTTTGAAAAAATTTGAATTTTTGGAGGGTTTTGTGAGCTTTTAAAAATTTTCTTCAAATCGAGCCAATCTTCAAGTTCGTAGCTCAACTTTGAGCCAAGCTACGAGTCTTAGAAATTTTCAAATGTTTTTCAAAGTTTGATGCTCTAAGAGCCCCTAAAATTACCTTCAAATCTATCCAATTTTTAAGTTCGTAGCCCAATTTTTAGCCCAGTTATAGCAGCATAAAAATTTTCAAAATTTTTAAATATTAAATATTCTGAAAGCTCTTAAAATTTCCTTCAAATCTAGCCAATTTTCAAGTTCGTAGCTCAACTTTGAGCCAAGCTAGGAACTTTCAAAGTTCTCTGAAATTTGTCAAGTTTAGATATACTGAAAGCTCTGAAAACTCCCTTCAAATCTAGCTAATTTTCGAGTTTCTAGCTAAATTTTGAGCTGAGTTATGAGACTTTAAAAAATTTAAAGTTTTTTAAGTTTAGATACTCTAAAAGCTCTTAAAATTTCCTTCCTATTCTAGCCAATTTTCAAGTTTTTAGCTCAATTTCGAGCCTACCTAAAATTCTCTCATTTTCCCATCAAAAAACCAAAAAAATGATATTTCGATCCTCTCTATTTTTAGCCATAATAATATGATTCCGATTATGGGCCCCGTTAATTATCCAATTCCAAATTCCATCCAATCATCATAATTTCTGTCCCAGAAAAAAAAAAGTTATTTTCGTCTTTCGTAATTAAAGTTTAGGACCCCTCCTCTCCCCTCGAAGACTCATCCCCCTTCATCTATCCCTTCTTTATTTTTAGATATCCTTCTTAACTTCTTAGAGCCTCTCTACTGACATGATAAACACCGGCAAATTCGAGCCAAAAATAAAATTTTATTTTCCAGGTGTCATTTGACTGAAAAAAATCGAGTTTACGCATTTAGCCAAGGCACATGTTGCCATAGCAAAGATTTGATTATATTTTTAGTTTCTTAGAAAGAAAAATGTTTCCGATGTTGATATGAGGATATTATAGTTAGTTATTATGTGCTCGATGCTCCGCCCACTTTTTTTGGGGAGACAAATTCAAAGTTTTTGATGGATTTGAGCTTCAAAGTGTAATCTTTTTTGAGTTTCTACATTTAGAAATAATCAAAAAGTAGATAGCTAAAATTGTGAGCTAACTACATTTCAAATGTAGCACAAAACAACATAGAGTGACTTCTAGAAATTCCCTACATTTTGAGGTTAAAATCAAGCCTCTAGCTCAACTTTGAGTCTAGCTATGAGCCTTCAAATGTTTAGGATTTTTCAAAATTTACATTTTCTGAAAGCTCTTGAAATTTTCTTTAATTTTAGCTTTTTTTCAAATTTCTAGCTCAACTTTGCGCCACGCTAGGAGTTCTCGACGTTTTCGAACTTTTTTAAAATTTTAATATTCAAAAAGCCCTTGAAATTTCCTTCAATTCAAGCCATTTTTCAATTCTCTAGCTCAACTTTGAGCCAATTTATGGAGCTTTGAAATTTACAGCTTTTTGGAAAAAAAATAGTATTTTTTTTTTGAATATTTTTGATTTTTTGAATTGCTATAACTTTGAGCAGCATTGTTTTGCGATATAAATGAACTTTATACTATTTGAAAGCTGAGAATACAAGGATTTCAAATCTGTAATTATAATTTGTAGAATGTCAAAATTATAAAAGTTATGCGCCTTTAAAGTTTTCAATTTACTGTAGCAACTGAAATTGTAACATCCCCCTTTGAAATTCAAAATTTTTAAATACCGTAATCTAAAGGAAAGCGAAAAATGCTTCCAATGATCATTGAATTTGAATAATAATCACGAGTGGGCCTAACAACTAGAATGATTTATTTTTCTGCTTCAAAGAACCGGAAGTCAAAGTCAAACAGAGAGAGAGAGAGAGAGAACCCAAAAAACCTCAGGGGCAGGTGGAGAAAAATCAGAAGAGCACTTGGTTTAGTGGTTTTTAGAAAGACAAGTTGTACCAATGAGTGTATAAACAATAAGTAGAAAGAGCACGGAAGATCAAACTCTATAGAAACTTTGAAGAAAAATTGGTTTTTTGGAGTCATGTCTAGAGACGCATAACTTTTTCAGTTTTTACATTACACAAATTTAAATTGCATATTTTGAATCCTCGTGTTTTTAGCTTTCAAATGATACAAAATACATTGTGAGTACTAGAAAATGAGCAAAGTTGTAGCCTTGGGAAAAAAAAAATGTAAAAAAAAAAAAGAAAATTTTTTACATAAATTTTTTCAAAAAGTTATAACTTTCTTTAAAATTAGGCCAATCTTTTTAAATATATATACAATTGTAGAGAATTTTTTGTAGAACATTTTCTAGGTTTTTAAGCTTATATAGCTGACTTTAGTTTTTTTTTTGAAAATTTAGTTTAATGTTGAAAATTTTCAGAAAAAATTTTTTCCCAAAATTTTTTTCAAAGAGCTATAACTTTCTTCAAAATCAAGCAAATGACCTCAAATATATATAAAATTGTAGAGAGTTTTTTGTAGAACATTTTCTAGTTTCTTAAATTTTGATTTCTTCCCTCAAAATCAAGCTAGGGGGACCGGGACCACCTGTTCCGAACCCATTAGCGTTGATCATTTTTCATGAGAAATCGTTTTATTACCCCCTTCCAGCAAACGCTTTTAGTTTAAAACCAAAAGCCTCTTCTTTGTTTTTTTTTCTCTCTCTCGAGAGAGAGAGAGAGAGAGGCCGCCTCTCTCTGCGTCTCTCTTATCCCTCTCCCCTCCGAGAGAGAAACGCGCTGGGGTTTTATTTGACTGCGGGCCCGAGAGGAGGGTGTTTCTATTTTTAGACGTCTCTCTCTGGGTCTCCTACAGTACTCTCTCTATTTCTCACCACTTCCGATCCGCTTTTTTTAGAAGAAGAAGAAGGAAAGAACCGCCTCAGCCCCGCCGCTCAACCAGCAGCCAGCCTACAGGCACGCGTTTCGTTTCTCTTTTCTCTCTCTTTTGAATTACCGTACTCTCTCTCTCACTTTTCTTCTGACGTCTTCTTATATACCTACAGAATGGAGACAGTAGACGATAAGCGACTATCCGAGGAGGATGAATGGAGGCGGAGACTATCCGCGGCGATCCGGAGAGAAGACCGCAGGGACCAGGGAAAGCTAGAGGAGGAAGAGGAAGAAGAGTGTGCGGACGATGAGGAAGACTTCGTCCTGCATCCCCTGTGCCGTGCGGGTCCACTTCAGATGACTGTCAAGCCATCGTCGTCATCAACCAACACCTCGTCCTCGACGACAACAACATGCTCATCACCCGAAGAAGAAGAAGAACAAACGTCCTCGGGCGGTTTTCCATTAGGCTTCCCGGTGACACCCATCAACTCGCAAACACCTCAGACATCCAGCATCACGACGGGTCTCGTCAAGAAGCGTCGAAGCTCATCGTCGCCAGAAGACATTTGTCGTGAAAAGATTCCGCACTTGCTGCTCAAGACGTCGTCTGGGGTGGTGGTGCCGCTGGCGAGTCGACACCAACGGCGGATACTCCAGAATCCGCCGCCACCGGTGTCAGCAGCGATTCGCACTGCGCCACCGCCGACGTTTGTGAACTGCACATCGGTCAGTTCCCTGCACGACACGAAAGATGAGTCCCAGACGGAGCCCATGGAGTTGGATGACAACTACTTGCGCCGGCCGACAACGTCGGCGAGCGCTCCCACAAGTCCCGTGGACTATAGGCACGCGGCGAGGAAAATTCGTGGAGTGCCCGCGGACACGCAGGACAACCTCAACTTTACCGCCGAGATTTTCTGGTTGAAAACACAGCTGTCCGATCATTGGTCGATGAAGTGGTTGTTTCAGGTATAAATACATAAAATAGTGTGATTTTTTGCATCTTGCTACGGTTTTATAGAGCTCTGAAAGCTTGAAAAAGAGTTAATTCTGCAAGTATTCTATATCATTTTGTAGAGCATTTCAAGACCTTCATTTTTGTATAATGTTCATTACAAAATCTTGAGTTTGAAGCTAGTTTGGACCCATCAAAGACAAGCCTTCATGCGTAGTATGGATTTGTGGATTTTTTGAGTGCTCGCTTCAGAGTAGTTTCTTGAGCTTCTATTGCAGAATTTTATATTATTTTGTAGAAATTTTGAAGGCCTACATTCTAGTATAATTTTTATTAAAAAATTGTGTCTTTTAAGCAAGTTTCGGGCACTATTCTGACGTAGCTTTGAAATCTTTGGGAGCTGTATGTTTTGAGCTCTTCCCTGGAAGGCTCAAAGTTTTTTTCCTTAAGTGTTTAATATCATTTTAAAGCGTTTTTCAAGGCCTATACTTTGGCATAATTTTTATTACAAAATTTTCAGTATGAAGCAAGTTTGAACCCATCGAAAACTAGCTTTCATTTTTGTCAAACATAAGACATAGTAAGATTTTTTTTCGAAGTCTTGTTTAAAAAAACTTTCAAACAGTAAAAGTTAACTAATGTTATACTATTTTACAGAGTTTTTTAAAAGCTACATTTTGGTATAACTTTCATTAGAAAATTTTTATTTTTGAGCAAGTTTAGAGCCATCGAAAACTGATCTTCATATTTTTCAGATACTATTCCTTTTTGGAGTATTTTGAGCCCGTATTTCAAAACATTTTAGACACTAAAAGTTAACTTATTGTATAATATTTTGTAGAGCTTTTTAAGGCCTACATTTTGGTATAATTTTCATGACGAAATTTTGAGTTTTAGCGAGTTATGACCCATCGAAAACTGATCTACATGTTTTTTTCCAGATGATATTCTTTTTTAGAGTTTTTGAGCTCTCGTCTCAACAAATTTTCTGAATTTAAGTTTAATATTTTATACCATTTGATAGATCTTTTTAAGAGCTACATTTTGGTATAATTTTTATTGAACAATTTTTATTTTTGAGTGAGTTTCAAGCCATAGAAGACTAGTGTAGTATTTTCTTTATAACTTTCTTCAAAATCAATATTTTTAATGGATCTAAATTGCAAAAAAAGGCCTACATTCTTGTGTTTTCTTGGGCTAATAGTAGTAGTCATATCCTCTTCTCCTAACAAACCAAAAACCTTCGAGTTCTCTTCTCTGCAAAACAAGAAGAGACATGTCCCCCCCATCTCAAGATATATATCCAAAAATAGACTCTTTTTTCCGGAAAACAACCATTTCCAGCAAGACTTCCGATAGATGTCACTTTGAAAGCGGGGGGTTATCAGTCTTGGGGAAAAAATAGAAGCTTAGATGTCGGGATTTTTTGATTAGAATCAGAAGACTATGCAAAATTTTGTGTTTTTTTTTCTGTTTTTGGAAATGTATCAGTGATCAGGGCTAAAAATAGTAACAATAAAAAAACATACACATTGTTTTTCTTTCCAGTTACAATCATCATCCCCTTAGTGTGACACGCTCTATTGATTCAGTTCCCTCGAAAAAAAAAGTTTTTTTCTGCCAAAAAAATGACTGTTAATAACAATTACTATCCATGTGCCAAAAAGGAGCTCTTATTTGTAAGTTTATCGATTTTCTTCCACCTTAATATTGTCATAAGGCCTCTCTCTCTCTCTACGTTTCCGGGGGGATTGCAATCCAAATACACACAAGAGACCACCGACATAAACTCCATCTCTCTCCACACACTCTCTCTCTCTCTCTCTGATGTTTGTCTGTTGACACAACATTTTTCCATCCATCACCGGAGAGATTTCTATATATTGTGCCTCCATTTCGGGGAACTTGGAACAGAAACCTGAAAGTTGAAGAAAAAAGAAAAAAGAGTTTGGGGGGAGGTGGGGGTCGAACCCGCGACCCCCACCATGGCGGGAAGAAGCGCAACCATTGCGCCATGGCGGCACACAGAAGGAGGGAGGTGGAGGGCGGATATAAATGTGGTGGCGGCGAAAAATTTTGGGGGTTGTGGTGGGAAGTTCTTGGCGCCGCAACTCGCTGATGGGGCGTGAATGGTCTAGTAGGTAGTGACACCGACTAGTAATCTCGGGTCCGGGGTTCGATTCCTTGGGGCTCCAAATAGTTTTTTCTTTTATTTTCCAGCCTAGTGACACTATTTTGAAGGCTAAGGGCAGATGATGTGATGTTGAAAAAGGAAAGGAAATATGAATTCTCTCACTTTCTCTCTCTTTCCCCTCTCCGAGCCACGCCTTCTTCTAGCATATCCCCGATATCAGCTGCCTTTAATCCCCTATGCGTCAAAAAGTATTCATGACATCTCTACGCCGCTCCTCATCCTCGTTTTGCTCATCGTCTGAGACCGATGAGATGACAATCAACACCACATCATCTGAAGAAGACGATGCAGACTCATCGGAATCTGAATCCGACTTGACGACTCCGTCGTCAAGTTCTGAAGGCAGTTGTGAGAGTTATGATGATGAGGAGGATGATGAGGAGCATGAGGAGGACCACTCATTGACCCCTCAGCCAAATGTATGGGTTTTTAGGATGAGCAATCAATGACACAGCCCAAGAATCGATGCAAATAACCAAAAAAACCAACTTAAAAACTTTTTTTCATCAAAATGTTGTCATTTCCAGAACACGGCATGCCTCGACGACTTCGATCGGATAAAAACGCTGGGAACCGGCTCGTTTGGTCGTGTAATGTTGGTCAAACATAAAGCGTCGGGCAACTATTATGCCATGAAAATTCTCGACAAACAAAAGGTACATTTCGATTCTGAAACGGGTCCTCAAAAAAATCATAAATTTCCAGGTAGTCAAACTCAAACAAGTGGAGCACACGCTGAACGAGAAGCGCATCCTTCAAGCGATCGATTTTCCGTTTTTGGTCAACATGACATTCTCGTTTAAGGTATGTAGCGAGAGATTCAAGATTCGCTAGCGAGGTTGGGGTCGCTAGCTAAGCCTCGCTAGATGAGACTGGCTAGCTGAACATAGCTTAGAGTCGCTAGCTAGGCATGTCTTGGGGTTGCTAGCTTAGCGCAGGTTTAGGTCGCTAGCTAAGCATAGCTTGGGGTCGCTTGCTAAGCATAGTTTAGGGACGCTAGCTAAGCTTGATTTGTGTAGCTAGCTAGATATAGGTTGAGTTCACTAGATAAGCATAGCTGGACGTTAGCTAAGCCTCGCTGGACCATACGCCAGCAAATGGAGGTATGTGTCATAGCGAGGCAAGGCGCTAGCTCAGCGTAGCTTTGTCTCGCTAGCGAAATGTAGCTTGAGGTCGCTAGCTAGGCATAGCTTGACGTAACTACCTTGCTAGGTAAGCATATCTTGGAGACGCTAGCTTAGTAGTAATTTTCCTCGCAAGCTAATCATAGCTTGGAATCGCTAGCTCGTTTAGCTGGCGCACCCCTGACGCGTTTTTTCAACAAATTTCGAGAGTATAAGCTAAGCGATTCTACAACCAATTTAGCTCAAACTTTCTGAGCATAGCTTAGGGTCGCTAGATTATGCCGTTTATCTGGCACGCCAAGCGATTGTTTGCTCGCTAATAAGTCCCTGTTTATCTCAAAGTTTCCGTGATTTTTGAGCATTCTTGAGTGGGCTGAAAACGCTTTATTATAGACTATTTACAAACAAACCTAATTATAGGGCGAAAAAAGTATGTTTGGATTAAAGATTTCGTTTTGCCTTTTGTACTCCTCGTGGACAATCCAACCTCATTTTTCAGGACAACTCGAATCTCTACATGGTATTGGAATTCATCTCAGGAGGTGAGATGTTCTCACATCTTCGCCGAATCGGACGATTCTCTGAGCCACACTCACGCTTCTACGCCGCACAAATCGTCTTGGCTTTCGAATATCTGCACTCGTTGGATTTGATTTATCGCGATTTGAAGCCCGAGAACTTGCTCATCGACTCCACCGGATATTTGAAGGTACTAATCGGATTAGGGGGGGATTAGATTGAGAGATGGATATGCATAGATAGATAGATATTAAATTGACGGCGGCACAAAAATAGCCAGACACAAATCCTCACCACTTCCAGATCACCGACTTTGGATTCGCCAAACGTGTCAAGGGAAGAACGTGGACGTTGTGCGGCACACCGGAATACTTGGCACCGGAGATCATTCTCTCCAAGGGATACAACAAGGCTGTCGACTGGTGGGCCCTCGGAGTATTGATCTACGAGATGGCCGCCGGCTATCCGCCATTCTTCGCCGATCAGCCAATTCAGATCTACGAGAAGATTGTGTCGGGAAAGGTGAGGCAAAAGGGAAAAAAAGAGTTTGGAGGGGTTGGGGGTCGAACCCGCATGGGCCCGGGTGGAAGGCAAAAGCGCAACCCATTGCGCCACAGGGCACATCAGGAGGGAGGGAGGTGGAGGGCGTATAGAAATGTGGTGGTGGCGGAAACTTTCGGCAGGAGAGTTGTCGGCGCGGGTGGGAGGGGCGCCCACGCTTGGCGCCTGTATGGCTTAGTGGATAGTGACACTGACTAGTAATTTCACATCGTTGGTTCAATTCCTCTGGACCCCAAATAGTTTTTTATTTCTTTTTCGATCCAATTGCACCTAGAATCGCCCTTCTCCATCGCTCCGTTCTCAAGTTATGAACTTTTTTCTTTTTTCCAGGTCAAATTCCCATCGCATTTCTCCAACGAGCTCAAAGACCTTCTCAAGAACTTGCTCCAGGTGGACTTGACGAAACGATACGGTAATCTGAAGAACGGTGTGGCCGATATTAAGAATCACAAATGGTTCGGAAGCACCGACTGGATTGCCATCTATCAGAGAAAGGTGTGTTTGGGGTTCATTTTTGCATGTCTCTATGTCTGTCTATGTGCATGATGATTCTATCCCTTTGTTGTCTCTACAGTAATCTTTTCCATTTCCGGTGTCGTGATTGTATGTTGAATGGTTTTTCAAGAAATTGTAGATCACACCGCCCTCATTCTCCAAAGGAGAATCCAACGGACGGCTGTTTGAAGCATTGTATCCACGTGTCGACGGCCCATCCGATACGCGACACTTTGTCGAGGAAGTGCAAGAGCCGACGGAATTTGTGATAGCCGCCACGCCCCAGTTGGCCGAGCTTTTCGTGGAGTTCTAGAGCATGTACTGTTATTCTTCTTCTTCTACTTCTTCTTATTTTCACTTCTATACATTCACAAAATGTTTTGGTTTGGTTTCTTTTCTTTTCAAGTTTTTTTTAGTTTGCTCCCGGTGATGGATGTGGTTACAAGTGTGCTCCAGTTTACTAAAATCTAGATGTCAAGTTTCTTTAAATTAAAAAAAACAATGTACAGTATCCCTCAAATTACCGTATCATTTTCTTCCCAAGTTTTCAAAAATTCGCTGTGTTGTATCACTTCAACATGGCTACGCAGCAAATTTTGAAAAACTACCGTAACTTGAATTCTAGAAGGTTTTGAGAGATGAAAAATATACTGTTAAAATCAGCGTTAAAAATTTAGTATTTTACATACAAATTCAAAAAAAATTAGAAAAAATGTTTTTTTTTTTAAAAATAATAATAAATTTTGAAATGTTTTCAAAGTAACCTAAAAACTTTCTTATAGGGTTTTAAGAGACGAAACGTATTCCATTAGAATCAGCATTAAAATTCTGATAATTAAAAAAAAAATTTTTTTGAAAAAATCGAAAAAAAAATCCCGAAAAATTGATGAAAAAATTTTTTGTTAATTTTTTTCAAAATTTTTCAAAATCACCTAAAAACTTTTCTAGGAGGTTTTGAGGTACAAAAAGTATACCATTTGAATCAGAATTAAAATTCTGATAGTTTGAAACAAAAATTTTAAAAAAATCGAGAAAAAAATTTCCAAAAAAGTGATGAAGAAATTTTTTGAATATTTCTTTCAAAATTTTTCAAATTCATCTAAAAACTTTTCTAAGAGGTTTTGAGCGACAGTAACTATACCATTAGAATCAGCATAAAATTTTTGATTTCTAAAATTAACGTTTACGGAAAAATCGAAAAAAAAAAATATGTTTTTTGAAATTTTTTGAAATTTTTTTCCAGCTCAAAAAATAGCACACTTGCAACCTTCTCCCTTCCGGTGCAAAACCCCTCTCTAACTACAGTAGTTTGGTGTTGTTGATGATGATGCAAATGCGCTCCACCGGACAGTAACATATAGTGTGCATGATTGATTAGTGTGTGCAAAACGCGCTCTATTGTGAATCCCCCTCATTTTTTTTGGAATTTCTAACATGCGTATAGTGCTCTCTTAACACTTTTGCATGTCTGTATATTATTAGTGATTTATTGATTTACCAGAAACTATCGATAATTTTTTCCAAAAAAAAAATTCTTCCACGTGGCAATTTTTTTCCTTCTACAGACCACCACTAGCACTAATTTATGAGTTTCTATTTCGGGATACCACTATTTTTCCTTTCCTAGATGGTTGCCTGGCAAGTGCGCTCCATTGAGAACTTCTCAATGGAGCGCTTTTGCAACCCACTGGCAAACCTAGTGAATTAAAAACGCCCATTTTTCTTATTTAGGCTATATTATTTGTCAAAAATAGTGCCATACATACGCTTTGCGATATGGTGAGTGGTTTTTCTGTATGGTGTGCGGGTGGCCTAGAAAACTTTTTCTAGGCCACCGAAAAAAGGGAAATTATTGCCACGTGGATGAGGATTTTTTTTAAATTTCAAATAGAAAACAAAATAGTTTATTTGTCTACGGGCCTTTTTCGGGATTCTCGTGGCCTATCTGGCTTTTAAAGCATTTTTGTGATTCAGGACCACGTTTTTTGGGTTTTTCATAGCCGATTTGATCAGGAAACATCAAAATTAGGCCCAAAAAAGTTCGGCCCAAAATCGAAAAAATGCAAATTTTTCGATTTTTTGGGCCCAAATTTTTTTGTGTCTCAGATTTTAATATTACTGTACTAAACAGGACATGGGCTGTCCAAAAAATTTGGTCCCAAGTCACATAAATGATTTCGAAGCGAGTTATAGGCCAAAATAGGCCGAGGCCCAATACGGGAATTTCGACTCCATAAAAATGAGTATATCTCGCTTCAAAATCATTTCTGAGAGGTAGGACTAAGTTTTTTGGGTTTGCCGTAGTCTGTTTGACCAGAATAGATAAAAATTGAAAATTGAAAAATTTTGAAAAAAAATTGAAAAAAAATGCCCATTTTTCGATTTATTGGGGCAAAATTTTTTGAGCCTAATTTTGATGTTTCCTGATCAAATCGGCTATGAAAAAACCAAAAAACGAGGTCCTGAATCACAAAAATGATTTTGAAGCGAGTTATAGGCCAAAATAAGCCGAGGCCCAATACGGGAATTTCGACTCCATAAAAATGAGTATATCTCGCTTCAAAATCATTTCTGTGGGTTGAAAATACGTTTTTTGAGTTTGCCGTAGTTTATTTGGTTAAAAAAAATCAAAATTAGGCAAAAAAATTTTTGGGCCAAAATTGATAATTTTCCGATTTTTGGGCCAAAAATTTTTATGTCCAATTTTGATTTTTCTAGACTAAATCGGCTACGAAAAAACCAAAAAACTTGGTTCTAAACCACAGAAATGATTTTGAAACCCGAATAGTGAGCGCATTTGCATACACTCATACAAACACATATAAGAACCTTTTGCATCCTACAGTAATCCCCCCTAATTTCCACTAATTTCCAGATCGAAGCCCCATTCCTTCCAAAATGCCGCGGCCCAGGCGACGCTTCCAACTTTGACGACTACGAAGAGGAGCCCCTTCGCATCTCGGGCACCGAGAAATGCTCCAAGGAGTTTGCCGAGTTTTAAATTCCAAATTTATATATTATATTCTGAAAAAAAAAAGTTCTATATTTTTCCCGATTCCCCTGCTTTCCCTGTCCTATCTAGTCCATTCTTATATTATTATTTTTCGTTCCTCCGGTGGTACCCCCGTCCCCAAAGAACCCCCCAAATTCTCTCAAAAAAAGTCTCTCAAACGCCCTCCCAGCCAAAAATTGAATTTTTTCAACTAGAAAATTCGATCTACCCTAGGCTCCGCCCCCTTTTTTTGGTAGATCAAAACTTTCTGAAACTTCATGCTTTACTTTCTTCTTCTCCTCCCCATTTTATGTTATATTTTTTGTCTCTTGCCCCCCCCCCCCCCCCCCCTTTAATAATGTAAAAATAACCCCCATCTCCCAATATCAAAATTTTCTAGTCATTACCTACAAGCTCCGCCCACTCTTTTTTGTAGTCCCCGCCCACCCCTTAATTTTATATACATATATGTATTTTTTCTTCAAAAACACTCACACTACCTTTATTTTTGAAAAATTGTCTTCTAATTTTCCCACTTCAAAAAAATTACAAAAACTGTTCCTATTATTTTTTCCCCCCACTTTCTCTCTTTCTCTCTGTCTCTCTCGTCATAAAGTAGTTTTTCGTGAATTAAGACTTACAGTACAACCTATAAAGCAGGATAACTCACTTCAAAATCATTTCTGTAAATTTGGACCAAAATTTTCGGATTTTTCTCAGCCCGTTTGCCCAAAATAGATCAAAATTTGACCTCAAAATTATTTGGCAAAAAATGGAATTCTAGACCTACAAATGTTAAGAGTGACCTACATTGTGATCTACCTTCAAGGGGGGGGGGGGGGGATCCCCGGCCTTGAGAATCTTTCTCCTGGGAAGAACCCTTCCGATACATGCCATTCAGTCACTGTTTGTCTTGGACCAATGGTACTCTTTTATTTTTCTGCTGTGTCTTTTTTGGGGGGGACATTTTTTCTTATCGATTTTTTCATTGTTCCCGAATTTTCCACTAGAATTCTTGACTTTTTGGTTCATTCTATAGGACTACGGCATTTTTTTCGATTTTGGACCAAATTATGGCCATTTTTTTCCAATTTTGGGAAATACTTTTTCATGTCTCCTGACCATGGGGCCTTTTTTTCCATTTTGGGCCCACCATTTTTCAGGCCTAATTTTGGTGTTTCCTGACAAAATTGTGTACGAGAAATCCAAAAAACGTAGTCCCAAGTCACAGAAATGATTTTGAAGCGAGTTATTGGCATTTTTCTGAAGTCGAAATTTCCGTATTAAGCCTCGGCCTATTTTGGCCTATAACTCGCTTCGAAATAATTTTGTTGAGTTGCGACTAAGTTTTTTGAACTTCCCATGTTTTATTTAGTACAGTATTATTAACATCTGAGACAAAAATTTCTCCACTCAAAAATCGATTTTTTTCGATTTTGGGCCTAAATTTTTTTGTCTCAGATTTTGTTCTACTCTGGTCAAATAGGCAACGGAAAGTCCAAAAAATATAGTCCTTAGTCGCAGAAATGATTTTGAAGCGAGATATAGGCCAATATAGGTCACTGAAAAATCGACTTTACAAAACTGATCATAACTCGCTTCAAAATCATTTCTGATAGTTAAGAATAAATGTCTCGGACTCCTCGTAGTTCATTTAATTAGAAAAGATTAAAATTAGATCTATAAATTTTCGGACCGAGATCGAAAAATTTCGAATGTTCAATTGTTCCTTTAGGAGCCTTTGAGATTTCATAGATGTTAAAAGTTGTTTTACTCTAATGAATTTGCTTTGAATTAGCAATTTTTCTTGGATTCCAAAAATTTCCCCCATCTTTCATTAGTCTATATTCCTTGGAATAAAAAAAGAAGGAATCTTAAATAGGCCTACAAAAATAACGAGGGCCATATTTTGACCTACCCTCATCCGACTTTGAAAGTGTTTCTCCTGGGAAGAACCCCTTCGATTTGCCATTCAGTCACTTATTTCTTGGACCAGATGGTACTCTTTGATTTCTCTTCTGTGGCTTTTTTTGGGGTGGAATTTTTTTCTTGTCGATTTTTTTTAATTGTCGTCCTCACTAGAATCCTTGATAGTCGATTGGTACAGTAGCACAGGCTGCATGGCTATGACGATTTTTTTCAACTTTGGGCCCCAATTTTCGAATTTTCGTGTCTCCTGAAATAATTCTGAAGCGAGGTACATCCATTTCAATAAAATGAGCCTAACGATTTTAGAAAATTTGTTTTAATCTATATCTCGGTTTGAAAGTATTTACGAGACTCGGCAATAAGTTTTAAAGATTTCCCATGTCCTGTTTAGTACAGTACTTTCAAAATCTAACAAAATTTTTTTTGGCCAAAATAGAAAAAAAAAGTGCATTCAAAAAAGTGGACATGGACTTTTTTGCGATCTTGGGGCGCAGTTTGAGCTAACAATTTTATTTATTGGATTCAAAAATTTATGATTTTTATCCTAGGCCTACAAAAATAACGAGGGCCATATTTTGACCTACCCTCACCCGGCCTTGAGAATCTTTCTCCTGGGAAGAACCCTTTCGAGATACGCCATTCACTCACCTTTTTCTTGGACCAGATCGTACTCTTTGATTTAGATCTTTTGCCTTTTTTGGGGGACATTTTTCTTTATCGCTTTTCATATTCGTCCCCACTGGAATCCTTGATAGTCGATTGGTACAGTAGTACAGTTATGGCTATGGTATTTTTTTTCAATGTTGGGGCAGAAACGACCTTAAGGCTTGTTGTTGGGATCTTGGGCTAAAACACGCTTCAAAATTGTTTTCTGTGAATTGAGATCGATTTTTTTAAATTCCCATTTTCTCTTTACCATGTTTCGCGACGTTTCGCAAGTGTACTCAGAGGTACTATTCCTCAGAATAGTTGGAAATTTTTTGCTTTCCAAACGTCGCACTTTCGAAATGAATGGCCTAAAATCATGAGTCCCAGCGAGAAACGAGAACTTCTAGCTCTGAAAAATAGATCAGTGACTTTCACCC